>OW203773.1:22227270-22437618 GCA_934045905.1 Leuctra nigra
CACAATATTATCCCCTGAGATAATAATTGATGAACTTATAGGTAGCGCAAGAAATTATTGTCTTTTTACCGTGAAAAGTATAATGTCATATTATCTTCCAACTCCTGTCCTATAATGAATTTTCAATTTAATGTTAATATTATCTATAACCCCAGGGGCGGATTACAAATATCTGAAATAATAAACAAACTATCAAAACGAAAATGTGCTGTAACTTTACTGTACTAGTATTTTTAATAGAATGGGTGGATATGATGATCCCCCCCCCCCCACGCAAGAGGTAGGGTTCCTAACTTGAGGTACCTATTATTACAATGATTTAGATAGAAAAGGCACTATTTCCTCGCCCCAAACAAACATTTCATTTTAGGAAGTCTCTACGATTACAGCGTCGTTCAGTATTTATAATAGAAAGAGCACCTTTGAAATAGACAAGGGAAATATTTTCCATTGGGTGTGGGGGGCAATGTGAATTAGCCTAGGGGCGTCAAACTGATTAATCCGCCCCTGTATGGGCACCGAGAGTTCATACCCCCAGCGCCACAAGTGAATAGATGAAAGATTAAAAACTACGATCATCAATAGCGACAATTATTGAACATCAAACACAGTAAGTTTGCTCTTTGAGCATATGAATTAACTGTTAAACTGTCAAATAACTCTAGAATATCAGCCCAGTTCCATCAAGAGGTGTGAGGTTAGAATCAGCGCCAGCGCCGTGAGCACCCACTCGCGCAAGCAGTGGTGCCACGCTCCTGTGAAAACAACAAGCTGCGCGCGCAAGAGGTGCCAAAATTCAAATAATACAAGTTGAAAGCAAGAAAATCGAAGTTCAGCGATGAGCTGGTACGTTACCAACACTCCGTCTAAAAAGAGAAAAACCACCAACTCGCCCAACGATGATCAGTCGCCTGCAATCCCCATCCAGAACAGGTTTGAACCACTAAGCCGAGACGAAGAAGAGGCAGAGCAAGATGCGATGGACGCAGTCATCGAGACACCCGAAACCACTACTCAACCAACAACAAACAAGAAACTGTACATCCCGCCCATACTCGTTACTGGCATACAGGTATACAAAACTTTACTGGAGACAATCAAGCAATTCTGCAAAAATCAGTTTGTAGTAACACCGAGAAGAGATAGTTACACGATCCAACTCACCTTAATGAAAGACTACGACAGCCTCTTACACACGCTGAAAAATCAAAACTTCCAATACCACACATTCCCAACTTAAGAATCAAAGCCTACTAAGATGATCATCAGAGGCCTTCCAACAATATGTGACATCACCGAGATTACACTAGAACTTGCTGAACTTGGATGTGCTGTTGAATCAGTACGACAGCTGAGAACATACAATTCTGAGAAGACACCAATGCCACTATTCCTGGTTGCTTTCAAAGCTGGCACAGCAGTAACACCACTGACTGAGATCACACACCTCTGTTACTGCAAAGTCAAATTTGAACACTACAGGGGCCCAAAAGGACCAAACCAGTGCTTTAAATGTCAGCGTTTTGGGCACTCGAGCACATTCTGCAGGAACATCACTGTATGCTTCAAGTGCTCAGGGAACCACGAAGGACGCGATTGCACGAAGCCTCTAACATCCCCATGCAAATGTTCCAACTGTGGTGGAGCACATCCAGCGAGCTATCGCAAATGTGAAAATTATCTCAGAGCTCTCGACCAGCATCAAGGAAGTACCAACAATCGACTCCCAACCACGCAGGCTCAACCTACAACTCCAGCACCGCAGGCCCATTCATCTTACGTAAGCAGCCAGCAGCAATACACAAGTTATGCTCACGCTACCAGGCGGGAACCCCAAATGAATCCTCAACAAACTAATTATACACAACAACCAGAAATACAGCGACAGCCTGACCCTGCACAATCAGATCACAGCTACTTACAAAATACAAATCAAAGGTCCTTCCTACCCCCGACCCCTCCCAAAAATATCTGGGAAACAGTGGAGTTGATAGACGAAACAATCCAGCAAATAGAAACTCCCCCACCTGTCAAGATACTTATCCAACTCCTGGTTGAACTGATCCGTGGTCAACGTTCCAATGGCCCATAATCAAACAACGATCAACGTGGCTGCCTGGAACGCCAACGGCGGAATCAAGGCTAAACTCCCAGAACTGTACTCCTTCCTCCAAGAGCACAACGTATGTGTTGCCCTACTATCAGAAACCTTCCTAATCCCCTCCGACAGAATCACACTTCAAGGATACAATATATACCGCTCCGACAGAATATCTAAGCAACGCGGCGGAGGTACAGCCATCATCGTCTCCAGCCAGATCCAGCACCAAGAATGCAACCTCCCCAAGCTCACAGCTATGGAAGCCAATTCCATAACTATTCACACAGTTCATGGCCCGATGCGACTTATATCCGTATACGCTCCACCAAAACCCAGTTCAACGCCAAAGATGTAGACAACATATTTAAAGATCCTATCTCAAACTTACTGGCTGGCGACCTTAATGCCAAGCATCTGACATGAAACAGTCGAGTGAACAACGCCAGGGGAAACGCACTCTACAGTCACTCCAAGAAAAGCAACTACGTGGTAGCTGGACCAAGAGACCCAACACACCATAATGGAAGCCTGACAACCAAGCCAGACGTCCTGGATATTGCTCTCATGAATAACATCACTTGCTCATTCGACCTGGAAACGATTATAGACCTACCTTCAGATCACAATCCTATTATCCGAGTAGGCAACCAATACTTACCCTCCACCCCTCGAATAAGACGAAACTACCACAAAGCTGACTGGGAACGTTACACGGAAGAAGTTCTCAAACTAATTCCAACCGAACCAGTCATAATAAACACTCCAGCAGAACTTGAGCATCAGGTGACTCTCCTCACAAAAGCAATTGCACAAGCTACCGAAAAAGCAGTCCCAATCTCAAAAACTCCTCACCGATCCATGTACGACCTTCCGCCAGGGCTAAAGAAGTCTGTAGCTATATAAAACAAGGCGAGGCGTGAATACCAACATTATCGAACGGCGGCCCTCAAAGCGCATTACAATAAACTTGAGAGGCAACTCAAGAGGGACATTCAAGAACATAGAAGAGCAATGTGGGTCTCTACAGTAGGCAAACTTGCATATGCAGACCGCAATGTATGGCCTATGTGTCGTAAGCTGCAACGTAGGCCAGAACCGGACCCTCCACTTCAGGGGCCTTTCCACATAGCGCACAGCCCTGAAGAAAAAGCAGAGATTTTTGCCGACTCGCTACAAGAACAATTTAGTCCGAATCCTGAAAACAGCAAGACACCGGAAATAGAGAAACTTGTCAAGCAATACCGACAACACTACAACAACCCACAACTTCTACCCGAAGATGCTCTATGCTCCTTCGACGAACTATTCGGTGTCCTCAAGGATTATCCCAATGGAAAAGCGCCTGGATCAGATGACATCACTAAACCACAGATTGTACAGCTTCCCGAAAATGCAATCAAACTTCTCCTGGCCATAGTTAACGCTGTACTCACCCTCCAGCACTTCCCCACACAGTGGAAGAAAGCGAAGATAATCCTATTTCTAAAGCCCGGCAAACCACCCCGCCAACCAACCAGCTACAGACCAATCAGTCTCCTTCCACTGATGTCTAAAATGATCGAGAAGGTTATTATGAAACGTATTATAAGACATACTGAAGAGCACGACATACTACCCTCTGAGCAATTCGGCTTTCGCACCGCTCATTCCACAATTCATCAACTACTTCGTGTAACAAACAAAATTACAGAAGGCTACAATAAGGAGTCATACATAGCTGCTGCCTTTCTAGACATAGCCAAAGCCTTCGACAAAGTTTGGCATGTCGGACTTATATTTAAATTAATCAAACTCAAGTTCCCGCCATACCTAGTCCTATTAATTGAATCCTACTTACAAAATCGCACATTCTATGTCACAAAACTGTGCTCCCAGTCTTCAGTTCGTCCTATCATGGCCGGAGTGCCCCAAGGATCCTGCCTCGCTCCAATACTATTCAACATATTCACTTCTGACATCCCAACCAAATCCCATATGTTACCATAGCATTATTTGCTGACGACCTGGCTGTCCTCTCACAATCCATGAGAGCTCCGCAAGCAGTCCGATACATTCAACCAGCTCTTGACAACATAACAAAATGGTATAAACTTTGGCGAATCGAGGTCAACGCATCGAAGACCCAGGCAACCCTCTTCACAAAGAGAACTGAGCAGGCCCCAGAAATACAAGTAAACAACACTACTGTTCCATGGAGCAATACGGCCAAATACCTAGGCGTGACCCTGGACAAGACACTGACATGGAAGATCCATATCCAGGAAGTAATCAGAAGGGCTAACGGCAAAATGGCGGCACTCTATCCTCTTTTAAAGAACAAGGAAATGTCAATCAACACAAAACTCCATCTCTACAAAGCAATTATTTAACCCACGTTTACCTACGCATCGCCTATTTGGTCAGGAGCGTCAAAAACACACATACAATATCTGCAAATACTACAGAACAAGGCACTTCGAATGGCTACTGGAGCACCTCGAGCCACAAGAATCGCAGATCTGCACGAAGCACTGAACGTCCCGTATATACCGAAATTATTCATCAAATATGCCGAATCATTCTATGGATCCATCCCAGACTCCAAAAACCCTCTAATTTCAGAACAATCCAGTATAATAGTCAACTCCCATGACAAATTCAAACGACCTTTTGCATCACTCAATCAACCATCCTTTCTAACACCACAACGACCCTCTAGAAAGAGACCTTACCCTGGATGAACACAAGTAACTACAAGCCCAAAATACAGGGCTCCATCGTCATCACTTCTGGACCACACCATCTGGCTGTCATTTATAGCCTAATAAGGCCGGCAATGACTATTAAGAGCGGTTACACACAAGAGGATTCTGCAGTGAGCGCTCTGCCGGCAGAAAGTGGCACTACAGGTTGGGGTATTAGAACCAATTTCTCATAAGCAACATGCTAAGTTTAGACACCTCTACATCAGGCACTATTATACATAGAACCTAAAAAATAATTAAGAGTGTATAAAAGATTATGCTTTTTCGATCTGTCACCTCAGAATTTTTCTGCGAGTTCAAATTACAGTCTCAGAATGATGCAAACATGAAATGCGTCAACCAATGAGAAGGTAGCTCCGCCCACCAACCAATCATGTCACTCTACAAGTGTTATTACTGAAAATTTAAAGTTTAATTTAAATTTATCTATTATCCATAAACGAAAACGAATAGTTACTGTATATACAAAAATTCATATGTTTACTTAGTATCAGCATAGAGATTCATATACTTACAGAGAGGGGCAAGTAGGTAGCCAGCCTTGGTATGATGCGTTGTACATTGTCAGGGTGGATCTGAGCATGCTCAGCCACCATCTTGGAGACTATTTCAAGCAATTACTTTCAATATGGCACCCCCCTCGATTGTAATGTTGTTGGCAAGAGACTTGAATGTTACTTTGTACTAACCTTCAGTGCATATTTCACAGTAACAAACAGCACAGAACAAATAATTGTACAGTAATAACAAGATATAATATTGTAAAAGTCTTCTTATGCAAGCTAAAAACGTGTTTCTAGTAAGTTTAAAATTTGACAGCTCAAAATAATTTTTTCACTGCCTTCCGAAATAATTTTCCATTTCAGTGGCAGTGAATTATTAAATATCTCCAATATGGAGGAAAAGGATATTTCAAAATTAGTCAAGCATTAACCAGTAGTTGCCCCTCTCTGTAATATATCTCTATGGTATCATGGTCTATGGCCATGGTCAGGCCAACGTTGGAATATGCCTCCTCTGCATGGGATCCATACACAAAGCAACTTAAGGATGCGATTGAAAGAGTACAGAGAAAGGCTGTAAGGCACATTTTCCATAAATTCGGGCCTCGTCACAGTCCCACGGAAATGATTAAAGATGCAGGATGGGAGTCGCTAGAGGGGCGGAGAGCTGTTGCTAAGCTGACTAATATGTACAAAGCCATTACGGGATACACTGCAAGGGAGGAAATCGGCCTGAGGCTAGAGGGTGTGCAGCGTCTGGGCAGGATGGACCATTGTCTTAAACTTTTGCTGAGGGGAAGTAATACCAATGTTGTGAAATACTCGTTCGTATCCTCCGGCATTCGTGAGTGGAACAAGCTGCCTGGAAATGTTGTGAGCCCACTACCTGATAATGCCAAGGAATTTAGAAGTATCCTTACTGCACTTGGTTGACTTGACTTAACATTTCTAATGTGATAATGTGTGATTTTAGTGTGATTTTTAATGTGACAATGATGTTTGTAATGTTAATGTGTAATATTTATTACTGACGTGTTAATGATGTAAATCATTAATGATGTTATGAGGGGTTTTAATTTAATTTACTACAAGTGCATACTGTGTAACCTAAATGTTTTGTATCCGAGCGGAAGAGCTCTAAACGAACAATAAACAAACTTAAAACTTATAAAAGACTTCAATTGTCTGAATACCCTGTTAATTGCGTGTTTTTGAACCATGTTTTGCCATAAGAAACCATGTTGGGCGTGACCAGAGTACCCTTACCTTTTTCCATCATGAAAATATTCACAGTTACCGCAGCGCCATCTATTGATACTTTTAGTGACGAATTCACCTGATTGTTTCTGCAGCCACGACTCTGATGTTGGAAGCAACCTGCATGTATTTCAACTCGTTAGCGCCTTTGCCCCAGTCCACTATGAACACGTTAGCGTCGAACTGAGAACATATCTTATTCGTGATGTTTAATAGAGAACACCAGGGATTGTATTATGTCAAACATGTAGGCTCTTGGATTGAGTACGTTTTCTATGTAATGTTAATTAGACAGTTATAATATTATGTAACAGTGGATTTGTTACAAACACAACGGATTGAGAATGCCGGGGAATGACTTTGGGAGATGATAAGTTAGATTTTGAATGATTTCATTGAAATCTAGAATTAATATTATTGAGATTAATATTTAGAATATATGAAAATTTGATGAATGACAATAAATTCATTCTTTAAATAACACATTGCTAGTTATTCAAAATTATACGTAATTAATATCCGTTTGGGCATTTGCAAATACTTATCCTATTCAGATTATTTGCCTCAATTTCAAGTTGGCCAGCTTGAAAAATAGTCTAGAATGCTAGTTTTGAAATTATGGGTTTAGTGATAAACCTGTCAAAATTCATAATAATATACTCGGAAAAATAGCTTATCAACATAGGCTACGGTGGATATCAAAACCTGCTTACGAAGACCATGAATGTGCAAGTTACCACCACCAGGGAGAAATATCTATACCAGACAATAATATTTATTATCAAGCAAACTATTTCAAATCGCAAAATCCATTTCTATTCTGTTGTAGGGAATAAAATTATATCCACTCGATTGTGTAATGATGGAGACAATGAGTGGTCTGGGAATTGCGGGCGGGGGGGGGGGGGGGGGGGTCAACAGGAAGCGGATTCGGGGCGCTTAGCCCCGGACATTTTTGTTTTCAGAAATTAATATAGAGCGTTTCTACTCGATTTATAGCTAACTTTTATTTCGAGAAATAGTGTTTAAAATGACTATATTGTAAAAAAAATATTAGATTATTGATATTATTTTCATAATTGATAGAAATACATATTAAATACACTAATATTTTGGACATTGAAAGTAAAACGTAATCTTCCAAATTTCTCTGCGGACCACCAGTGGTCCATGGACAACCGTGGCCTAATGTGCTCTCTCTTTGCAACGAATGTGGCCTGTGCAAATTCAATATGAATGTCAACTGCAGTTTCCACAGACACACGAGGAATGTCATAAAGTCCTCGTCTACGCTTGCAACAGTGCCGGGTGCAAATATAATGTGAAAGCAGCAACATGTTCACCAATCAGAAGCACATGTGCAGCGTGTGTGGTGTAAAACCTGCTCGTCGTGATCTCAACAGCACTGCATGAGGTTACATTTCACCCGGAGAGTGTGAGACAGTAAGGATTGTGGAACGCAAAGATTACGTTCAGAAGGAGACAGCTCACAGTCACGGGGGAAAAGAATATTCAAGAAACAGCAAGTAAAATTTTAGTAAAAACGCGTAACCGCGTAGAAAAATCATTTCGAATTTGGTTTCTAACTAATAAAATAAGTAAGCACAGATAACTCAAAATTTAATTATTAAAATAAATTAAAAATTTAATACGTTTTCGTGTAATAAATAATACAAATTACATTTTTAATAAATAATATTAAAATGTAATACACTTTTAAAATTGAATTTATTAAATTAATAAATTCAATTTTATGTCATCAGAGATAGGAATAAACCTTATTGGTATAGGAAAATTATTTCGATTTTGGTTTATATCTAACATTAAAAATAGAGTTCGTTGGGATTGTTTGATTTTGTTTCCTGATGTCCATACTATGTCTACATTACCAGTAAAAAATTATTTTGTTTCAATCTAACCGTACAAAAATGTAGATCTGATTAAATCTTCAAAATTACAATTTTACTTGACTGCTATAAGATAACATGGGAGAGAACTCTAATTATATTAGAAACTGGACACGAGAAGTGTTTAAGGCTGTTGGAGCAGTTGAGTTTTTAAAACCCAAATTTGGACTTTCACAATTATTTGTAGTTGAACCTGAAGACTCACGGCAATGTCACCTAGTCAAGTCACACCGGGCATTATCGGGCTATTTGATGATATTTAATTGAGTTCTATCAATTTGCTCTAATAATACGTGAGTTGTGAATGGCGAGCACACTTTTATGAAAAATTTCATTTTCTTTCATTAATCACAATTCACACAGAAGACGGATGAATATAAAAACTCGGTATTTTTTGTGCACATGCGAAATTATTGTAATTTGTGACTTGACTATGTTACAATTTAATGTCATTATTATTTAATTAGGAAAAAAATAAATACTGAAATTAAAATAATTGTAGTTTGTGTCGATATCAGCCTGCTCACTTGGGATGCCAGTCGAAACTCACAGAATGTTTGGGTCGCTTTGTTCGTCTCGGTTGACCGTATAATAAACTTTATTATACCCCCTCATAAAATGGGAGGAAGGTTTCAACCATTAATTTACCTGCAGAGTTATTGAAATCTCGCACTTCACTAAGGCACATTACGATCAAACCTATTTTTTAATTGTGATCATTTTGATGATCGTTGTTGATAGCTGATAATCATTATCATTATAAAATTATAATTTTGGCAAAAGCAGTGAAATGGCTATTAGAAAGACACTACTGTTATAACTTTCAATGAGATTGTGGAGTGTTCAGGTTAGCAAAAATTGATGTGGCTATATTTGGATACATTTTATTCATATTAATTGATATTTACACATAAAATAACATTGATATTAACCTGAAAAACTCGTTACAATATGCTATTTATTTCAAACCAATGCGCTTGTGCTTCGTTATTGAAAACTAATTTTCAAATAATACTAAACTTTCGATTTATAAAAGTAACCTGAAATATTGACGGATTATTACTTAGCTGCATTATATATCGATATTCTCGTCTGATATGTACTTATAGGTACTTGTGATTGGTGAGGACTAAGATGATTGGAGTGCACTGCAGTGTTAGAGAATATGAGGAACTGAATCTACAACATTCGTCACATTGGTCACAACATTGGTACAGCATTGGTCGTGTATGCTTTAGCATGAATTTGTCGTGGACTAAGCTAAGGGAACCATCCCATCATTTGCTCTATAAACTGAGGAAAACCACGACTAAAACCTCAGTAGAATGGATACTCAAAACAGATGTACAATATTTGATTTTTTTTAATTTGATATTATCTCACCGCCAGAAATCATATAATATTTTCTTCCTGTTTTTCTACTAGAATACGTCGACGCAACAAATACCCAATAAACCAACTAGTGACATTAAAAAATCCGAAATAGTGCTCATAGAGCACTCCAGGTTTACTAACAATAAATATTTGAAACTTTTAAATAATTTCATTATCATGCGACCATCATTACAATCACTTGTCAATCATACACAAATCGATTAGACTTGAAACAATGTCAAATTCGGCGGCGAAGTTCAATAATGCTTTTGGTTTATAGTGGAGTCAAGATGTCCTATGTAATGGCAAATTAGTGCGTTTGTGATACCTTTCGTGAAAATTGGTACCCTTACTAATGCGAGAATGAGGAATCCAAAAATCAATGGCACCAACCTGAGAAATTATTACTTTTTGCATAATTAGCATAATTAGCATAATTAATAAACATAGATAAAAAATATATACAATTTTATAATATGGTCTTTATGGGTATCCATCAAAAGCTCGTCATGTCTACAATCCATATAAATTATAAAAAGTTAAATATTTTCATTCACATAATAATTAACCGCATAATTAATTATTTTATAAAAATCGCAATTCAAAAAAATGCTTAAAATGACCCTCTCTGATTTTGATAAAACTTGGTAGCATTAGTCACAAGCCCAAAGTAAAACATACGTATTTTTTGGTTTGTCCATTTATTGAGTACTTTTGGATTTCCAGGCCCTCAAATAATCAAAATTTTGGTTTCCATTCCTTCTCTTGAACTGTTCTGACTTTTACGCCGTTCAAGTCAGAAGATTCGTCTTTTTTAAATTTGGTTAAACTAATTATTGGGACCTTATTATAGTATGGTCATTTAAGGGGGAAAAAGTCAAAATTTTGGCTTCCAAAATGCCTATTCACAAAAACGTATTTTGTTTTGTAATATGTGTGTTGTACAATTTTATAGCATCCACCTACTCCTTTCTTTCATAAACTAATATTTCTCTCCATATATGCGCTCTGTGCAAACCGTGCGCCGTGGACCCACATGGAGCTGGGGGGGGGGGGGGGACCATTTTGTTTCTCTCGATAGTAATTTCTAGGATACAAATAATTGATATTTGGTCACCCTACAAATAACCCTGAATATTGGGAAATTCGTCCTCTCCCTCCTTAAGAAATGAGTCTGAATTTATCATTGCCCCCCCCCCCCCCCCCCCCCCCCCCTTCCTTAACACAGAAAAGTGTTTTGACATTAAGTACCCATTGGCCATTGATTTGATAACAAAATTCCTTTCTGTGTACATTTAACCCATATTTCATCATAATGCATTGAAAATTAGAAGAAATACGTTTTGTGAATAGGCATTTTGGAAGCCAAAATTTTGACTTTTCCCCCCTTAAATGACCATACTATAATAAGTACCCAATAATTAGTTTAACCAAATTTAAAAAAGACGAATCTTCTGACTTGAACGGCGTAAAAGTCAGAACAGTTCAAGTGAAGGAATGGAAACCAAAATTTTGATTATTTGAGGGCCTGGAAATCCAAAAGTACTCAATAAATTGACAAACCAAAAAATACGTATGTTTTACTTTAAGCTTGTGACTAATGCTACCAAGTTTTATCAAAATCTGAGAGGGTCATTTTAAGCTTTTTGTTGAATGGCGATTTTTATAAAATAATTAATTATGCGGTTAATTATTATGTGAATGAAAAAATTTAACTTTTTATGATTTATATGGATTGTAGACATGACGAGCTTTTGATGAATACTCATAAAGACCATATTATAACATTATATATATTTTGTATCTTTGTTTATTAATTATGCTAATTATGCTAATTACGCAAAAAGTATTAATTTCTCAGGTTGGTGCCATTGATTTTTGGATTCCTCATACTCGAATTAGTAAGGGTACCAATTTTCACGAAAGGTATCACAAATGCACTAATTTTAGACATCTTTACTCCACTATTATTATTGTAGGAATGTAACACTAATTTTTGTGATTGACGGCGATAATTAGTACTATATTATCATCACATCACACACTATAGTTATATCAGTATCACACTGATATTACGTATACTGTATTATCATACAGTATTATCATAATAATCATAATAATTTCAATAACTTGTCTATAAAACAAGTTTAGCTTGCAACGTTTCGTCATTTTTGCTCCAAATTTTACAAATAAAAAACCTTTGAACTACCTTCGATTAGGACTTTTGTCTGTGTGATCAAAAATATAGAAATTATATTTGATCAGTAAGAACAAAAAATCAATTAAAGGGATTATTGGTCCTTTGTTGTCACGAGCTGCGTCAGTCGGCCATAAACACCCTTCATGAATGGAAGACGGCTCTCGACGGTGTGTTGTAAAATGCAAATAAAAGGGATCGCAGGGTATGAAAAAGGTTGCTTTGCTGATGATCAGCTCGAAGCAAAAGTCCGGAAATCTACCTACATACGCGCTCGGCGACCCTTAATTTGTCAAGGGATTGCGAATGGCATGATTATCAATAAGTGGACATAAAATAATGTAGATCCGAGACCATATCTCTAGTTTTCGCGCTTTTCGAGAGTTTCTTCAGAAATAACTTATCAAGTTATCGCTGTGTTTTTCGCAAAAGCTACAGATTGACCCAACTTTTCAAAAACTATTATTTCTTTCTATATTGACTTAATAATCGATCAAACTTCAAAGTTGTTCATTTCATCAGAAAATTATTTTATAATTTACAATCCGCGTTACTACTGTACCTATCAACATTTTGAATTAAAGTGCAATCCTCCATCACTTGCTCGCCGCAACAATCTGAGATATTAACAATCAGGCAAGCAAGAACATTAGTAATGAAATATCACATGTTGGAGGGTCAAGAGAATAGAGATTCATGGAACAGAGATGCGGTAGCACGAGGTGAAAGTGAGAAGTAGACGAAATAGTGCAGGTATAAGTGTAGAAAAAAATGCTTTCCGCTCGATTGGAGTGCCGAAATTGATTTTTTCATAATTATCGATTCTTTACATCATTCTTAATATTACCTGACGTGCCATCTTGGAAAATATGGCGGAAAACGTAAATTTTACAAAGTATTTAACTGATGGTAGAGGAAATGTTGAAAAATTATGAAATAATTCACTAAAACTACTTAAATTATGGGGACTTAAAAAAAAACGCCGTGAACGAATTTTATTTTTTCATTGTTGGAATTGACCAATCACGTTTCTGTGTTTTTTTGCTCTCAATTTATTATGAAACGCGTGGACTTAGACTAAAATATGTGAAATTAAAATTTGTAGACAATTTCATTGTGAACAATATGCAATATAAAAAAAATAAAGTTTTTTTAAAATATATTTTTTAAAATAATTTTTTTTTGCGTTTTCTTTCTCACGTTTCCATATTTGAGTTAGGTTTAGTGAATTCTTACATAATTTTTCAACCTTTCCTCTACTTACAATTAAATACTTTGTAAAATTTATGTTTTCCGCTCGTTTTCCGCCATATTTTCTAAGATGGCCACCAAAAAAATGAAGGCACGTCAGGTAATATTAAGAATGATGTAAACAATCGATAATTATGAAAAAATCAATTTCGGCACTCTAATCGAGCGGAATTACATTTGCTCCTCTACTAAAAACGAGAGTATAAAGTGGTCCGCGGAGAATGAATGTATAAATTTGACGGGTCTGGACAGCCGGCATTTTACTGATGTATCTTGTAAATACTCAACATAGCGTTCAATTGAAATGTGCATTTCGTAATTGTACTAACTAACCAAATAAGTTCGAGCATACACAAAGCGTACCTGTAGTCATCCTGGTAAAACCAAGGTATGAACACTAGGACTCTGGTACGGCAAATGACGCAAGGAAGATGGGAATAAGTTGCTATTCACCTGATTGATTCTGCAGCCACGACTCTGATGTTGGAAGCAACCTGCATGTATTTCAACTCGTTAGCGCCTTTGCCCCAGTCCACTATGAACACGTTAGCGTCGAACTGAGAACACATCTTATTAGTGATGTTTAATAGAGAACACCTAGGATTGTATTTAGTCAAACATATGTTTATTGGATTGAGGACGTTTTCTATGTAATGTTCCAAAGAGGACAGTTATAATATTGCGTTACAGCAGATTTGTTACAATTATTATTATTTCGTATGATTTAATACATTACAATAACAAGTTACTAAAAATTGGTAATATAAAACACAAATCAAAGGACATAATTATCATACTAAGAAACCAATGTAAAACATACAAATATGAAAATATCGCTGTTCTGGCAGAAGCTTCTACAGTCGCACATCTAGATCTTCAAGCCACCTGAGGGCCTCCGGAGTGAGATCGCAAATGTCTCGAAGAGATCCTGTGAATCTGCGTAGTGGACACCCAGTGGCGATGTGGAACGCAGATTGCACAGGGTGTCCATAATCACACTCCGGAGACTCTCTCAGGCGTCAGGCCCCACTTGTGCATCATCTGCCCGCATCGTCCGTGCCCAGTCCTCAGCCTATTCAATGTGGCCCATTCCCTCCGAGGAAGCTCAAATCCAGGCTGCTCGATGATGGGATCTTGAACCAATGCGTGGACGTCAGGATTATCTGAAGACCACTCTTCTGTCCACGCAGCGTCGACGTCAAATCTTCTCTCTGACAGAGCATTGGCCAACAAAAGGCTAAGGATTAAGATGTAGGAGAGTTGCGGTTCTTTCGTTACTCAGTGAACCTTCAGTTCATCGAAGAAGAAGTGTACAAAACAAATAGATGGCCATAAGCGGTAAGCTTTGGCATTCGTTTCCCGAATGACAAGATAAATTTGCTCAAAATACAATAAAGCCAGGGAATGACGTTAGGATAAAGACGATGAGTTAGATTTTGAATGTTTTTTTTGAAATCCATGAATAATTTTAAGAATAATAATTAAAATACATAAAAATATCAATATAAGACAAAAAAATTATTTGTTTCAATATCACATTATTATAGTTATTCAAAATTGAATGTAGTAAATCTCAGTTTGGGCGTTTACCAAATTGTTATACAATTTTTAATATTATAAGCCTGAATTTCAAGTAAACTAGCTTGAAAAAATAGTATAGTTTGTTTGTTTAGAAATTAGGGGTTTGATAATAAACATGTAAAAATTCATAATTATAATCGGAAAAACATTACTTATCAACATAGGCTTCTGTGCATAACAGAACTTTATACTCGGGACTGAGGTCAATACTATAGAACCACCCGGGAGTGATATCTGTCATTTCTCCTCTATTGTATTAAAATTTACGTAGATTTTCATTATCGTCTTATTAACTTATAGCCTTTTCTTTTATTAAGCTCCACCGTTAAGCCCAATTTATACTGTAAAATTTCCTATCAAGTCTTTTATGAAATCATTTGCAGAAATAGAACGTGCTTTATATGATAAAAGATTTTTCAAAATCCTTTGACAGAACATTTTAACATCAAACTGCCTTGTTCACACGGTAAATTTTCTTAGTAGATAAGATTTTATAAAACATTTTATAGGAAATTTAACCATATAAATGGTACTTTATTCAAATTAGCGACTTTGTGTAAAAGATTTGAATTAAAACGCAAAAATAATTTTAAAATTAGTTTTTAAAATTTAATTTAATTAAGAAATTTAAAAAAAAATTGCGTCGGGGAGATTTATTTGAATTTTGTTTTATTTTTAGTCTGAAACGAAACATGAAATCTTGTGAAGAAATTTATATTTTTTTCAAACAATTCCAGCAGAATCAAGTTTGTACTAATTTGAATTAAGCAGTATCAGTTAAGGTACCACAAAAAACATAAACGTTCGAGAATTAACCATTGTCAATGTTGATAATAGATTGCCAATTCAGTTTCATACATATTAAAGGCATATAAAAATCCAAACATAAATAAATTGTTGCAATTGGGAAAAACTATCAAAGTTTTAAGCAAATTAAATCAATTATTCTGCATTGATGTGCTTTTTAAAATAAAAAAAAGCTCTGCATGGAAACATTGAAGAGAAATTTAGCATAAGAAGTCCTTAAAGAACAATAAAATCCAACCAAAAAGTATCCATCTCTCCGGAGCTATGCGCCCGGACCTGTATAGAGTTAGGAGGTCCTCCCACTTGATCCTCCACCAGCCAGATCTCTGATTGATTCATGTGTATGCGACAGTGGAAATGTTTCACTAGTTTCCATCCACATAGAATAACGCCCATTTTACAGTTTTGCATTTCTGTTGTGTAATCACCAGTGGTTTTGAGGACACCAACTTCATAATTCAACATTTTCAGTTAAAAACAATTGTAGAAGTATAATCAAATCAGTTGTGAAAGAAAGATAATAAATATTGCGTGAAGCGAGAGAACCTGACACTCAATTATTATTTAATCTAATCCTTTTTCCAATCATATACATCGTGCCAGAAGATGTTACACATCATAATCTAGGGACTTCTTATTCGCAACCGACTCCGATGCCGCCCACAAAGCAACAATTATTACCAATGTCCCCAAGCCATTTTAGTGAGGGCTGTAAGCACAAAAACAGTGCAAAATGTGATACTAATTTTTCCTTTAGCAGTCTTATAGGAAATTTTCCGCTCTTTCTTAATTTCGATATCCTCAAAAAATCGGGCGGCCATTTTGGGCTCCAAGGGCTGTTCCAAGTGCCAAAAGGAGTGTATTTCAGTGAAATTATAATACTTTGGTCAATTTATTGTTTTTTTATAATAAACAATGTGTCAGAAAGGTACGATAAAAAAAAAAATTCTAGGTCTAACCAAAGTTGTATTTATTCAAGAAATTAAAGATGTCGGCGGATAAGCTCTAAAATGCCAGTAATTTTCAGGGAATTCGTTTTTCAAGGTTGCAGTTGCTTATGTAGGTTAATATTATGGACCTTTATCTTAAATATTGATGGATCACGAAATTCACCCTTTGGGGGGTGAGGGGTGGAGAACTAAATGTTTCGATATCAGTAAAATAAACGATAGTAGATAGGGACTAATAATTTCTTGCATACACTAATAAAATTGTGCTCTGTTCGAAAAAAATCACAAGATCACAAAATTATGTCGCCATCTTGAATGAGACGCGATGTTATTTAGTTCTTTTGTGCTCAGCAGTTCAAAAATCATGATAAATTAGCTGTTTTGGTCATCCCTTGTTCACTGCAAAGGTATCGAGTCACCGCCTCCTGGACGAACATTACATGCTAAACTCCCTATCCTGGGACGTTTTTTCAATACAAGAATGCAATTTCAATGAGAACGGTTGGAGATACAGAAAATATGCAAATTAAAAATTTAATTATTAGTATCAGGGCTATATTTTATGTCAAATAAACTTTTTCGTAGTGCTTATAAAACTTACTAAATTTTACGAAAAATGAAAAATAAACTCTTTTTATTCAAGATGGCGGCATAATTTTGAGTTCTCGTATTTTTTTTTGAAGAGAGCACATTTTCTTTAGTATGTGCAAAGAACCATTTTTCTCTAGCTAGTGTGGGCTATTGTACAGATATCGAAACCTTTAGGTCTCCACCCCCCACCCCCCAAAGGGTTAATTTCGTGACCCATTGATTTTTAAGTTAAAAGTACATAATATGAACCAACATAAACAACTGCAACCTTGAAGCCCAAATTCCCTGAAAATGGCGGTCATTTTAGAACTTACCCGCCGACATCTTTAATTTCTTGAATAAATACAACTTTGGTTAGACTAAGAATTTTTATTTTTTTATCGTACCTTCCTGACACATCGTTTATTATACAAAAACAATAAATTGACAAAAGTATTATAATTTCACTGAAATACACTCTTTTTGGTACTTTGGACAGCCCTGGAGCCCAAAATGGCCGCCCGATTTTTTGAGGATATCGAAATTATGAAAGAGCGGAAAATTTCCTATAAGACTGCCAAAGGAAAAATTAGTATCACATTTTGCACTATTTTGCCAAATGTATGTGCTAACAGCCCTCACTATTTAACCCGCCCTGAGAATAACAAGAAAATAAGCAGATGGTAACCAATACATTATCTGTAGCAAAACACGGCTTATTACAAAAAATAACTTGGAACAAAAAGATATTTAAAGACAATTATTACATTTCCAAGCGGATTTTATTTAAAATCGTGTTGACAACAAGATTGTTATGATGAGGCTTTAAAACTATGAACAATATGTTCAATACCATTGAAGAAATTAATATAAATAGATTCAATCAATCATGTTCATCTCGATGAACGCCGCGCTCATCGAGGACCCTGGACAAGCTCAAGGAAAGCTGCGCGATCTCCATGCCACAGAAGGGTGATATCATCCAGAGAGTGACGCAAGATGTAATACAGGGTGACGTCATCATAGATAAAGCAACGAGCAACTGAACTTGATCAGATTTATTTATATTTCATTGATTTCATATTTATTTAATATGGTATTCACCAGATACATTCATCAGCTTTTTTAATGCAATGATAATGTAATACTTGGTAACTTTATAACTTAGAGTTGCAAATCGCATACATTATTTTCGTCTACCGTTCTGTAGCAAACATCTGGGGAATTATTCAAGATTAAAAGTAGTAATTTGTGAGTGATCTACCAATCAAGCCATCCGACCAGCTGTGCTAAGTGGGAAGTCCACGAAGAGACCTGCCCATTGCTCTGTCTGTAACAAGTAAGTTGGATCTTCGGATATGCATGAATATTGAAGAACTGTATTCATGTGAATGTATGTAACATAGCAATCAACAGGTGATAAGCCGACTGCCACAAACTAATTGACACTGTTGCCAGACTTCGTCGTTACTTCTGAATCGGCCTCGCTTGGGTGACACTCTTTGATTGTATGCGAAGACATTCTAGAGGACACGGTATATTGACGAGGAGCATGTTGTCCGAGTGTTCCCATTCACCAGACGTTGACACACAACCAATGAGCACTACATCCAGTGCGAGAATAACAAATAAACATAATAAAAACAATTGCTTTACAATTACGTGGTACACGGAAAGATGTTGAAATCAATATCAAAACGTAACTTCACAGCACCGTAGAGCTTGGATTGATTTAGTTAACACAAATACTGATCAAATTAGATTGCAGACGAATCCATTCAAAGAGAATCTCGACTTGCTGAATCTGAGAAAATAATATTCAAAATATTTAGATGTTATTGTGCTCGCAAATTATTTTCTGTGAAATTTCAGGGTTGCTCGAGAACATGCGAATTGTTTTAAATCTTTTGAAATTAATAACACGAAGACATTGATTTTATTAACGAAACTATGGATGTTCAACACATTATTGACCACAAGTAACCAGCTAACTTATAAATCTAGTCAAAATATATTTTGACACAAACAAATGCCCGCATAAAATAACCGAAATTAACGTTCAGGAAAATCTTATGAAATATGAAATAACGCCGTTTAAATAATTTTCTACATTGTCTTAAATTCAGCTACAACAGTGTCGGACATAAGCATGGGACAGCAGCAACTGAAGTGGAGGAAGATAGAGCGAGCAGCACAACAAATAGCAGCTGTGCAAGAATCAGGACACACGATAGCTGAGATCTGATCTTTGCCACATACAGTCCTTTGTCTATTTTTTGTGATGTATGATACTTCTTGCTCACTGTTGAGATTTAAATGTATTTTTTCGACGATGAAGGACTAAATATTAAATAGCGATAAAGAAAATGTTTGTCTTTAAAAAGCAAATTTCCTCTATATTATGAATGTAGTGTATTTTATTAATAATTTCATCAGTTTGTATCGGAAATATTTCAGTGCTTTGCAACGAAATAAACTCCAACATCTCTATAGTACAGAATAATTCTGGAGTTTGCCAGTCGAATTGATGGTATCGAAGTAAGTAACGACCAAATCCCTACCCGTGAGGGATTTAATAATTACCAGGTACGTAAATGCAGTGCAAATCTTCCATCGTGAAATCAAGCTTGTCTATAGAAAAACATTAAGTGCATAGCGCAAAACCACTCTGATGAAATGGCCCATTACACTTTGTTGCTCGAACTAATTGAATTTTGTCATCAGGGTGCTACCATATGCATTCTGGGGTGAAAGCAGCCGGTGAATATTAGAGTCGTCAAGTCTTTATGAGGTGTATAAACATTTCAAAACAATAAAGTGTTATCATAATCGAGATTACAGATCAATTGGAATCTATTCGTAATATGATGCAAGACTGCAAGATCGGCGAGATGCTCCGCAGCTCCAAGGACAAGATCCCTCTAGAAGAGAAGGGCGTCTACGAGGTCCCCTGCGGAGACTGCCCTCGCACCTACATCGGACAGACTGGCCGGCACATGTCTGTAAGGATCAAGGAACACCGAAGAGCAGTCCGTCTCCGAGCACCGACTTCATCCCTCGCCCAGCACGTGGAAGCAGAGGGCCACCGGATCAACTTCGAGGGCACGAAGTCCTTGGCCACCGTCGAGTACCGCAGCCTGCGAGTCATCCGAGAGGCCATCGAGATCGAGCGCCGCCCGCACAACATGAACCAGCGGGACGACTCGATCAGGCTGCCACATGCCTGGAAGCCGGTCATGGCGCAGATCACCGTCGCCCCGACCGAGCCGACATCACCGCCGCCGCCGACCATCGCGGACCCGACCCAGGGACCACGGACACGCAGTCGTGTCACCGCAGGAGTCCCCGCCGCACTGAGGGAGCCGACACCAGCAGCGGCCCAGCAGCAGCAGATTCCTCTTGTGAGTTGCCGCGCAGCGGCTACTCTCGAAAATGTCATTGCCAGCCTGTATGGCTATAAATGACTGCCAGTTGATTTGAGACAGAGGTGGAGTTGGTGGAGCTCGTGGATAGAGCTAGCGGCGATTATGTTAGGAATGCCAGGTTGTGGACAAACTTGGATGTTTGTTGGTGAAATTAGCGCTCGATCGAGGCTACTTAAGATTATTAATGTGTTGTTATTTGTCCGAGGATTTTCTTTTTCGCGCTCCTGATGTGCGTGGAGGCGGTAAGGAGGATGGTGTTTGGAGTGATGCGACCGGTCTTTTGAACCTATCATGAGAGCTGACTGAGATTGTTGACTGCTCCAGAATGAGACGGTTTTTGGAAAGCGGAAGTGATGCGAAGAAAGTTTCGGCAAAGTGGATGAGTGTGGCTGAAATGTAGGGAATGTTCAGCGCATTATGGAGGTCTATAATGCGTGTCGCTCGGGGAGCGCCAGTTGCCATTCTGAGGGCTTTGTTTTGAAGGACTTGAAGAGTCTGCAGGTTCGTGGCAGAAGTAATACCAGACCAGATCGGCGAGGCGTATGTGAAGGTTGGTTGGATAATGGATTTATAGAGGTGTAATTTTGTGTTCCAGGACATAGATTTGTTCTTTAGAAGCGGATAGAGTGCTGCTAATTTGCCGTTGGCTCTTTTATGGACCTCTCGGATGTGTGCTGTCCAGGTAAGGTGTTTGTCCATAAGAACTCCCAGGTATTTTGCTTCTCTCGTCCAGGGAATGCTGACTCCTCGTAGGATGAGCTCGGGGGCTTCCTGCAGTCCTCTGGTAAACAGGGTCGCTTGCGTCTTGGAGGCGTTGATGTCGATTCGCCACAGATCGTACCATGTTGCGATGCTGTCAAGAGCCGGTTGTAGATTGTGAACTGCCTGAGTAGCTCGCCGTGATTGTGCTAGTATTGCGAGGTCGTCAGCAAACAGCGCTATTGTGACGTGTGGGAAAGTTGTCGGGAGGTCTGAGGTAAATATGTTGAATAGGATTGGGGCAAGACAGGAGCCCTGTGGGACCCCAGCAAGTATGGGGCGAACAGAAGACTGGGAGCTGAGTTTGGTCACAAAGAATGTGCGATTTTTTAGGTAGGATTCTATCAGAAGTACAAGGTAGGGTGGGAATTTGTGCTTTATTAGTTTGAAAAGGAGGCCAGTGTGCCAAACTCGGTCGAAAGCCTTGGCAATGTCCAGAAAGGCGGAGGCGGTGTAAGATTTCTTGTTGAAGCCCTCGGTGATCTTGTTGGTGACTCGGAGGAGTTGATGGATGGTAGAGTGTTCTGAACGGAAGCCAAACTGCTCGTCTGGAAGGATGTTGTTTGAGTCCGTGTGTTCAGTAATTCTGCGCAGGATTACTTTCTCTACTATCTTTGAGAGGAGGGGTAGGAGACTGATGGGTCTGAAACTGGTGGGTTGCCTAGGAGGTTTGCCTGGTTTTAGGAAAAGTATGATTTTTGCCTTTGTCCACTGTTGGGGGAAATGCTGCAGGGTGAGAGTGGCGTTGACGATGGACAGAAGAAGGGAAATCCCTCTTTCAGGTAGCTCCAAAACTTGCGATTTTATGATGTTGTCGTTACCTGGGGCTTTGCCGGCAGGATATTTCTTTACTACGTCGAAAAGCTCACCGGAGGTGCAAGTAGAATTGTCCGGGAGTGGTTGTGGGGCTACGAAATGCTGTTTGTACTGGTGGACGAGTGACTCGATTGCAGGTGTCTTGTGGTTTGGTGGATTCGGGGTGAACTGTTGCTGAAGGGAGTCTGCGAGGATTTCAGCTTTCTCTTCAGGACTGTGCGCTATGTGATGTGGCCCTTGCAGCGGGGGGTCTGGTTCGGGCCGGCGTTGAAGTTTGCGACACATTGACCATACTGTGTGGTCTGAGAAAGCGAGTTTGCCTACTGTGGAGTCCCATGTGGCTCGCTTGTGATCTTGGATGTCTTTTTTCAGTTGTCTCTCAAGTTTGTTGAAGTGTGCTTTGAGGGCTGGTGTGCGGTAGTGTTGATAGTCACGTCGCGCCTTGTTCTTGATGGCTACTGATCTCTTGAGCCCTTGAGGTAGGTCATAGAGTGTTCGACGAGGAGCTGTTGAGATGGGAATAGCCTTGTCTGTTCCCTTTGTGATCGCTTCGGTTAGTAGGGTGACCTGATGTTCGAGGTCGGCTGTGGTGGTGATTGGGGCTTGCTCGGCTGGGAGGAGGTTATGGATTTCCTCTCGATAGCGTTCCCAGTTTGCTTTTTTGAAATTTCTGCTGATGCGGGGGATTGAGGGGATGTAGTGGTTTCCTACCCGGATCAAAATCGGGTTGTGGTCAGATGGAAGGTCTGTTATTGCTTCTAGATCAAATGAACATTGGATGTTGTGCATGACGGCGATGTCGAGGACATCTGGGGTCGCTCGCAGATGGCCACTGTAGTGTGTAGGTTCTCGCGGGCCAGCAACGATGTAATTGTTTCTTCTTGCGTGGCTGTAGAGGGCGTTGCCTCGGGCGTTGTTAACTCGGCTGTTCCAGGTCCTGTGTTTGGCGTTTAGGTCCCCTGTCATGATGGTCGGGACGGGATCGCTGAAGAGGTTGTCCATGTCTTGTGTTTTGAATTTGGTGCTAGGAGGGGAGTAGACTGAGATCAGCCGTGTCGGACCATGGGCTGTTTGAATTATGACGGCGTTGGCTTCCATTGCAGTGAGTTTAGGAAGGCTGTACTCGTGGTGTTTGATCTGGCTGGAGACTAGGATAGCTGTTCCCCCACCACGATGTAGGGCAATGCGGTCGGAGCGGTAGATGCTGTATCCTAGGAGGGCGAGTTTATCAGTGGGAGTTAGGAAGGTTTCGGAAAGAAGAGCAACGTTAACATTGTGTTCCTGGAGAAATATGGCTAGTTCAGGTAGTTTGGCCTTTAGTCCGCCGTTGACATTCCAGGCCGCCAGGGTGATTGTTGGTTGATTAGGGGCCATTGGAGCGTTGTCCACGGACCAGTTCAACCAGAAGTTGGAGTAGGATTTTTACAGTGGGAGGAGTGTCTATTTGCTGTATGGCCTCGGCTATAAGCTCGACTGTAGACCAGATGTCTTTGGGCGGGGTCGGTGGGAGAAAGGGTCGAGGTTGGGCCTGATACGGTTCTGGATGAGGAGGCGGTGTTGGTAGTTGGTGTTGCTCAGCTCTCTGGGGTGGAGTTGTTTGAGCCGAATAGGAAGGATGCGGCTGTGATTGTGCTTCCTGTCTGGTAGCCTGGGCATAGTTGTCATATTGGTGTTGGATGGGTGTAAAGGATGGATGACGGTTCTGTGCATGTGGTGCTGGCGTAGCTGGTGCATACTGTTGACGGCTGAGTGTGGTACCCTCATGAATGTCAATGGCCCGGAGAAATGCCTCGCAGCGGCGATAGCTGGCCGGATGCGCTTCTCCGCAGTTAGAGCACTTGCATGGCACTGTATTTGATTTGGTGCAGTTACGCCCTTCATGTGGTCCTGCGCATTTGAAGCAGACTGCCATATTTTGGCAGAAGGTGCTTGAATGTCCAAATCGTTGGCACTTGTAGCATTGGTTGGGGCCTTGATTTCCTCGATAGCGTTCCACCTTTATACGGCAGTGACAAAGGTGGGTAGTGTCGGTCAACGGGCTTGTGGCTGAGCCTGCCTTCAAGGAGACGAGGAATAGCGGCATCGGAGTTTTTTCTGTGGTGTGTGCTCGTAGCTGTCGAACTGACTCGACCGCGCAGCCTAGTTCTGATAGTTCGGCGGTTATCTCTGCAACATCGCATATTGTTGGGAGTCCGCGAATAATCAGTTTGATGGGTTTGGTGTCTTTGGTCGGGAACGTGTGGAATTGAACAAGTCTGATTTTTAATAATTCGATTAGACTTTTGTAGTCAGGCATTGAATATAGCTGTATGCGGTAGCTGTCCCTCCTAGGTTTAATTTCGAATGTTCCCTTGCATGACAGCTTTATCGTGTCAATAAGTGGCTTGTACGACGTAACGCCGTATACGATGATTGGTGGAATGTAAATTTTCTTTACAGTAGTCGGAATGATGGGTTCTGTGATCATGGCGGAGTGGGCCGACTCGTCTTCTTCTCCAGATAGAACGTCGAATCTATTTTGAAGCGGAAGGGCAGGCGAAGAATGATCCGAGGTCTTAGTTGTTTTGCGCCTTTTGTTCGGCGCATTTGAAGTGAACCAGCTCGTAGAGGGAGCGTCGTCTTGTCGTGAGTCCATGATGACGTTAGTCTCGTGTCTGATGTCGGAATAAGTGCAGTCGATGGCGAGGGGCTCGGCTGTAGCCTTCAATTTGCTGCCTCTCGGTAGACTGGAGCCGTCCGCTTGACGCCTCTCTAGAGCCGCACCAGTAGCATTTTGATTCTCTAGCATTCTACTTTTATTACTTTGAATTTTGGCGCCTTTTGCGCGCGCTGCTTGTTGTTTTCACAGGAGCGTGGCACCACTGCTTGTGCTAGTGGGCGCTCGCGGCGCTGGCGCTGATTCTATCTTCACACCCCTTGATGGAATTGGGCTGTTTTTCTAGTAGTTAATTGATGGTATAACGGTTAATTCACATGCTTCAAGAGCAAACTTACTGTGTTTGATGTTCAATAACTGTAGCGAATGATGATCGTAGTTTTTAAACTTGCATCTATGTCGGTTTAGCACTGTTTTCACTGAAAATAGTAGAGCTTCACATATGCGTGTTGCAACCACGTTCACCGCCTTCGTGAAGTTCTCCTGACACGCAGTCGTGCCAAGGCCCAGCTCCAACAGTCAACTGAGTGATCAGCTGACCAGACAACCCCCTCCACCGCTCCTCCATCCCTACTCCTACTCATTTCCCGCGCTCCCATTGGTCACGCAGCCAATTCCTCCTCTTTTCCCATTGGCTCGCCTACTACCCATTGGCACTCTCGGGGTGAAGATGCCACCCCCGCCTCTTAGAAGGTGAAACCAAGCTGAACCAATCATCCCAGCAGACCCAAGAAGGCTGGGTTTATGTGTCACAAAGACACGGTACCAGCAACGCCGAGAGGAGGAACCCCTCCTCTCAAGATAGAAGAAGAAGGAGGGGGGCATCCAGCCATTCACGCCGCTCCTGTCTGGAGCGGCTGCGCTACGCACCTGCTGCAAATCCTGCAGCGGGTGCAAAACAAGGAAGGGAAGCTCATCCTAGGGGTCCCACGCTTCACGAGATCCGATGACGTCCACCAGCAGCTGGATCTGGAGTTCTTGGCGAAACATCTGCTCGGGATCAACATAAGATTCTACGAGCAGCTTGCCGAGAACTCCAATCCACTCATCGAGAGTCTCAGCCGCATAGAGGCGAGTCCGTGGGATCGATTTCCACGGCCAACCTCGGCGTTGGATATCTGAGGGCGCTGTCAGTCGCCGACTAAATTCGTGAAGAATTTCGTGCCGACCAATCATAATGCAGCAGGTAAAATTGGCATAAAGCCAGATGTCCTGATTTCATTGGTCCACAGGCCAATCAGCCAGAAGGAGGATCCATCCAGCCATTCCACCCCAGCCTGCCTGAGGATGAGGACAGCAAGTGCCTCGAAACGTCGCTGCGAACGGCCCTTTTCAGGGCCAGCAAAAGCAACCAACAGAGCAAGAACCGCACCGGATCCACATACATCTATTCGTAATGTCGGAGATGTATTTCCCTGTGCGCAGCTCATGTTACGAGGTACGTGCGAAATATTACATGCAGCGATAGAGCCTGACACAAGTAACCAATAAATAATAAATGATTTAATATTTATAATATAGGTACTATAACTTCAATTATATTGAATGTAATCAGAGTTAATACACCCAATTTAATCACAATTTAACGTGGCGCGATAATTCGATACTGCATATTTTTATTTATGTTTAATTTTTAATTTGTGTTAATCAGTTCAGCTATATTTATTATAAAATAAGTATTCATTTAATGAGAATGAACAAAACTTTAACATAAGTGGTATACGAAAATCATTTCGAATTTGGTGTTTAACTTTTAAAATAGCACACGTTGTTAGTATTGTTTTAAATTTTTCCTGATAAAATGGTCGTAGTTCTTTCAGAAAAAAACATTAGTTTTTTTGTTAAAACGTAACGGTATAAAAAAAATTAGAGCTTCATTTTAGCTATAAAATACACGATTTTACTAGGCTGCTATAAGATAACATGGAGGAGAAAACTCATATTATCTCAGAAACTAGACACGAGAAGTGTTTAATTTTTTCAGAGATTGTTTATTGCATGACTATCAATAAGTACCTACACAACAATTTATGAAGATCTGAGACTGCCACAAGTGATCGCGCTACCTTAATAGTTTCTTTGTATTGAAAACAACTTGCATTTCGATGCCAAGTAAAAGTAGAGTAATTATATTTTGAGCGCTTGGTTTGCACAGTATCCATTAAAAAACAAAAGAGATCGACGTAATTTTTTTTTTTTACAGAACCTTGAATGAAATATTATCCATGAGTACCCAAGCTGGTAAATGTAAACAAAAAAGTAGCACTCCGTCTGATAATATTAGGAGAAAATGCACATTTGGCACTGAGCTAGACATACAAGTACAAACATAATACAGCCTCCTGCGAGAAAAGGCGATGTAAACAATAAAGCCAAGCCCAGCGTCATAAAAGAGCGCTTCTAAAGTGTTACGTACCAACAGAGATATCAATTAAATTAAATGCAGACAATGAAAAGAAGAGTCATCAAACAACTTTTTTACTTTGGTATAATTCGTATTTTATTTTGAATGTATTTTATACTTGGCATGGTTTTATAAACTGTGCACTGAAATGCGTAGTGAAATGTTCATCACAGACAGTGACGTCACCCTTGTGTCGTCACAATGGTTGACCCTATTTAAGGTATGATCATACACTGTTTTTAGTAAAAAAAAGATAATTTTTCAATTTTCTAAATTTGTAATATTATTTTATTTCAATCTATTGCTATCAATAATTCCAAAGCTTGTCCGTGTCACTCCCATAGATCATTTGCAAAAAAAATTAATTTCATTATATTTATGAAAAACTTTAATATCTGAGCTCTGATTGACCGTACACTTTAAAGGTAAACATTTTTTAAAAAATTTTAAATTTAAATTTTTGTGTATTATATTTTTTTAGTGTTTGTTGCTTTACATAATTCCAAAGTTTTTCCTTGCCATTGTCATTGTTTCTTTGCAAAAATTATTGCAGTGTGCATTAGTCTTGCGAAAACTTACAAATCTGGGCACCTATTTCCATTGAGCCGTATCTCAGTTAAAAATTTCTTTTTTTTTCCCACATTTAAAACATAAAAAAGCATACTTCTAATCAAGATAGAATCTCACACTTTTTTTTTAATTGAAGGTAATTAAATATAGCAGGGAATAGACCTCCATCAAAGTGTTCTGATGAACCTGAAATTACTGACAGCTTTTATTGCAAATCAAGTGCCGTTTTCTATTGTTATTTGAGAATAAAAACAAAATTTTGTAGAAAGCAGAGTAAATATTCATAAAAAATTATGTTTAGGACTTGGTGTTAACTATTGCCATGAGATTAGTGAAACAATTGGGTTTGTAAATTAAGTCATTGTTATTTAAATAAACATCTAGTGAATGCATTGTTAATATCATAAAATAATTTTTTAACAATGGAATTTATGCACCATTGTTGTTTTAATTTTTTTCTTACTTAATGATTACAAATTGAAGCTACATAAAATAATTGGCTAAATCAAGACATAAATAAATTTTTATAATGGCTAGTGTATGCTCATACCATAAGTGATTTGTGTTAGGTACGATTAGACTAAATATGGTGTCCAGATTATCAGGGCCTTTAACTTAAAACCTTCATTATATTGATGAGTCGAGAGTGTTAAGTGGGTATCACACTGAGTTGCAACCCGTGGTTGGAACCCGCGTATGGAAACTTTTGTTGCAAAAAGAGGCAACCGCCTATCACACGCAACTGTTTGCTTTGATGTTGGTTTGATGTTGGTTGGTTCACAATTGACACTCATGAATTGCGCAGAAAGCACCGTTTCCGGTTCCGGAAAAGGTTGCCATAGTAACCTAAATAAAAGTATGGGGAATAAACAAATCTGACAGCGGCAATCCTAATCTCATATTTAGAGTGATTACTTGTGAAAGAAAGATATTTAAGTAAGTACAAGTAAATAATAATAATACGCAGTATTTATCCATATACATGTTGATGTTAAATATTCATCTGATAATTATGATTTATAGCAATTATTTATAGCATCGTATTGGTCAGTTCACGTCACGTGGTACCACAACAAATTGTTGGAACCGGAAAAATAGAGAATTCTCTATTTGTCAAACCAACCCGTGGGTTGACCAAATTCTGTCTCTGCACATGCGCGGCCAACCATATTTTCCATCCCCCGGGTCCATACACGGGTTGCAACTCAGTGTGATAGGGCTTTTACTCTTTGCTCGATCAACAGGAACGTCGGGGTCCGGAAGGCTGTGGACGAACCCAAATGGTAGATCGCAGGAGAGTGAATATTTCGACCACAATGAACGTGTGGCAGCTGAGAGGGCAGCGAAGGAGATCCCATCACGACAAAGAAGAAAGACCACGCGCAGCTCTGCAGGAAGACCACCAGAGAATAAGATTGTTTTCTAAAGGTTATTCGCACAATCAAGATCAGCTCTGCACTCTAGTGGTGGAGATGTGGTACTAGAGGAAAGGGTTCAACATTCAATTCTCCATAAGGAACCTGTAGAGTTTGGATACCTCTACTTCATACACTATTAAACATAGAACCCTGAAAAAAGTAACGAGTATAGAAAAGATTATGCTTTATCGATCTGTCACCTCAGAATTTTTCTCCGAGGTTAAATTGCAGCGTAATAATCATGCAAACATGAAATGCAGCAGCCAATCAGAGTACAGGAAATGGTTCAACAGACCAATCAGGCTACAGTATAAGCCGTATTAGCTTCATACGGAAAGTTATTTTATAATTATTTAGACACAATAAATGCATTTCTGAGGTGACAGATCGAATAAGCATAATCTTTTCTATACTACTTACAATTTGTATGGTTCTATGTTTAATAGTGTATGATGTAGAGGTATCCAAACTCTACAGGTTCCTTATGGATAATTGAATGTTGAACCCTTTCCTCTAGTACCACATCTCTACCACTAGAGTGCAGAACTGATCTTGGTTGTGCGAATTGTCATCGAGGTATAGGCACCGAGTGTTCGCCACGAGTGAGAGAAATTAGCAACTTTTGTGGGAAGATCGTCAACTGTTTTATTTCTCATTGGCCGTGACCTAGCAACCGATCAGATGTCAACAAATGTACTCAAAATATTTCGGAATCAAACTAAGTCGCGCAAATTAATATTGTGATCAGATTCAGTGAAATTGTGAACACTTTATTATTAATATTTTGTAGGCGAATAAACATTAGATAAACTTGTGTAAATTTTAAGAATTGATAATGCGTAATATGTGCAGCAACATAACATATAACTGCAGCGACTTGGACGCCTTGCCAAAAGGTAAGCTTCCTTCCCACAGATTAGGTGGCTCTGTCTGTACTTTTTACAGTGCCATCTGTTGTCTAAACACGCTGCCTATAGTGTCTTTACGATACACTTATCTTCTTCTTTGTGTGTTTTGTCTGAACTGCCCAGCTCAACCAATCGTTGACTATACAGTCGAAGATCCAGCTTGAAATCTTAGAAATTATCAAAAAATATATGACTTAACATTGTGGAATATTTACATTCATTTCAAACTTATGGGCCGGTTTTTCAATACTCTGTTAAAATGATTAGCTAAGCTTAAACGTTCATCAAAGGAATGCCATTGATTCTTGTTATGGTATTATAGTTCAAATCAGCGGTTTAAAATTTAGCAGAGCAATGAAAGACTTGCCCTAAGTCACATATAGAAACTTAACTAACATTTAAACGCAGATTTTCAGTTTTTGACATTTTTTACGCTGTACAACCTGAATATATTTCTCACGAGTTTATTTCTGCAATGTATTGCAGGATTATTTTATTTCCAGCCCGTATTATGAGGGAAAACAAGTGATTGTATACTTCGCAGTACGAAAGAGAACATGGTTTTTGTGAAGAATTATATCTTGTATGGTCGCTTAAAACGTATTCACCTGATTATTTATAATTGCATCATTATAGGATACGTTACCTACCACTTAACGGTGAAATTACAAATATTTAATATCTTGATGTCACGTCATTTGTGATAAGTTCAGTAGTTGTGTGACAGTTTATTGGTAACCATGGTAACAAATTAGTGGAATATAATAAAAACTATAACAAATTTGTGAATGATATTTGGATGGAAACTACAAAATCAGCATACTTGTGTCACGTTATTTTGTTCAATGAACTGACTTGAATGTATTTGTTAATCCAGCTTGTCAGCCACTAGCTGAGTGACGTCATCATCTAGTAAGAAGGCGACGTTTGATAACAAATTCAACAGCACATTCACACATGGAAGTATGTGGAATAAATCAGAGTGTTGTGTTCTGAGACCCACACAGTATTCGCTGAGGTGAGTCTGCAATCAGGTACGATCGGCAAACTACCAAAGAACACCTCCAGAGAGCGATGAAATGTGTAACACTGGCAATTACAATGACGTATGATGATTTACGAAACTTATTCTTTAGAATGTCAATAGTAGACTGGCTTAACTATTTGCCCAAGTTAAATCCAAAATCTGTATTTAATTTAGTTTGTATAACAACGAAATAATATAATTACGTGTATCACACAATTATTATACAGCATTGAATATACAAACTTGTAACGGTTTGAATTCGGCGCTGGCGCCAACGTCAAGTCGTTACCATTAGCCGGCATTTGTACCCATATTTGGAGGGTCGCCTAGAGCAGAAAAGATGTCATGCGCAATGGTCAATGATAGTCGAGTTCGCGGATCGGCGACCTAAGCTCATTCTCTTTCTCTGGCTGACCGTCGTCGACTTCACATCGCCGCGTGAGTAGTGTTTAAATGTAGATTGTAACCACGCTAAGTTGTAGCGGATATAACGTAGTGCGACTGGTCGTCCAGCCCCTACTTGCAGGTTCAATCTTGAGCTTTGTTAACAGAATCATTATTGTGCCCCTGTGGCCTACTTGAAATAGAGTAGTTAATGTATTTTGTCGTTGCGTAGTTTTTGTATTGCAATCAAGTGTGGCCACACTTGGATTGTCTCCGCGGAGAGTCAGGCAGTCAGGGAAAGGGCACCCTTTTCGATCAATAAACCTTTCTAAATTCAACATTGTATTAAGTAAGTCCAGTAATCTTAGAACGTCGTCTGTACGAGTTCTATTTATGTAAATGTCCGAAGTAGTTCGGCGAGCATCATATCAAGAAGTGTAAGTAACGAGTTGTTATAATTACTAGTAAAAGTCCGAATCAGTTCGGCAAGCAACATTGCACTGTCGTTATTTTATAATTGTATTGTATCAGTCTTATTTGCTATTCATTCAATTGCATGTGTTGTGTTGCCTCCAGGCACACAGCTGATGAGGTTACGACCTGTGTTGTACACAGAGTCCATTTACGCGAGGAGGTCAAACCCCCGGTAATCTGTTATCTCATTCTGATCATTTGTATGTTGTGTTTATTTGACTGTTCATTTATTCCTCACTTGAGGTTATGTAATAAAACCATAATTAATGTCAACTGGACATCACAGCTTTATGTCTTGATAGTCTAGCACCTAGTTCTGATCCTATTGCTCTCGCTCATGTCGTGTCTCTCTCTTTGTCAACTACCACGAGATCACCCGCCCACACCCATCTCCAGCTGTTGCTAGCCCGGCACTGGTTATTTCTGCCCGAGGCGACGACGTCGGCGTGGCATTTTGGCGCACACAACGTGGGGCCTGGTGATCAAGACGCGATGTGTGGAGCCCGAACGTTGGCATTTTGGTGCTCAAATCCAAAATCGACGTGGGACAACAACGACCTTCAGACGCTTGTGTTTGCTGTGATTACCTCGAGATACGTTTGACCTTCGAGTTACGTGAACACGCCGTGAATACTGGTGAGCTGTATCGTTCAGTCATTATTTATCCCTGTTACGTAATCTTTTCATCATGGACGAAGCCGAGTCGTTAGAAGAAATTCATGCTTTAAGCGAGCGCCTGCAAACAGCAGTGACCTGTATCTAAAACTTTGATGGTGACGGACACATTTTTGGAAATACAGCCTACTATTTCCTGTGAGATCCGCGAAGTCGAAACTCGTGGCGCAGAAGATAGAAGACGAGGTATTCTTAGTGTACGACACTGCAGAGATCTTAGTTTGTGACCATGGTCCCGAGTTCATAGGAGCTCCTTAAAGAAGATGGCTCAAGAGTCCAGACTACCATAGTACTCTTCACTACAACGACAAACGTCATCCACAAGCGAACCCGACGGAACGCGCTAATTGTACTGTTCTAGGTATGCTGAGATCATACATCACCGACAATCATATGCTATGGGACAAGAATGTGCCGAAAATAGGTTGTGCCCTACGTACAGCAGTGAACGAAGTAACTGGCTAGACACATGCATACGTTAACTTTGGGTCGTGAAATAATTCTGTGTGGTATAGACCACCGACGCTATCGATATGGCGATTATTATTGTCGCGGACAATGTTGACAAGATGCAAGGACTAAAATCTATTTTTACAGATATTCGCGCTCGTTTGAAACGCGCCCTCAGCAAAACGCCGTGAGATACAACCTCCGACGACGCCCGCTGGAATTCCATGTTGGCGACCGAGTCTTGAAGAGAGACTTCCACTTGTCCAACGCTGCCGACAACTATGCAGCCAAGCTAGCGCCTCGATACGAAGGACCGTTCGAGATCAGCAAGAAAACGTCACCGCTGATCTACCGTCTCAAGGACCTCGATGGACGCGATATCGGAACCTGGCACATCAAGGATTTGCGTAGTTATTATGATAGTTAGCCTGTAAGAACTCGAAGAAAAAGAAAATTGTATTTTCTTTTTGTTGGGGTTAACGGGGAATTGTAACGGTTTGAATTCGGCGCTGGCGCCAACGTCAAGTCGTTACCATTAGCCGGCATTTGTACCCATATTTGGAGGGTCGCCTAGAGCAGAAAAGATGTCATGCGCAATGGTCAATGATAGTCGAGTTCGCGGATCGGCGACCTAAGCTCATTCTCTTTCTCTGGCTGACCGTCGTCGACTTCACATCGCCGCGTGAGTAGTGTTTAAATGTAGATTGTAACCACGCTAAGTTGTAGCGGATATAACGTAGTGCGACTGGTCGTCCAGCCCCTACTTGCAGGTTCAATCTTGAGCTTTGTTAACAGAATCATTATTGTGCCCCTGTGGCCTACTTGAAATAGAGTAGTTAATGTATTTTGTCGTTGCGTAGTTTTTGTATTGCAATCAAGTGTGGCCACACTTGGATTGTCTCCGCGGAGAGTCAGGCAGTCAGGGAAAGGGCACCCTTTTCGATCAATAAACCTTTCTAAATTCAACATTGTATTAAGTAAGTCCAGTAATCTTAGAACGTCGTCTGTACGAGTTCTATTTATGTAAATGTCCGAAGTAGTTCGGCGAGCATCATATCAAGAAGTGTAAGTAACGAGTTGTTATAATTACTAGTAAAAGTCCGAATCAGTTCGGCAAGCAACATTGCACTGTCGTTATTTTATAATTGTATTGTATCAGTCTTATTTGCTATTCATTCAATTGCATGTGTTGTGTTGCCTCCAGGCACACAGCTGATGAGGTTACGACCTGTGTTGTACACAGAGTCCATTTACGCGAGGAGGTCAAACCCCCGGTAATCTGTTATCTCATTCTGATCATTTGTATGTTGTGTTTATTTGACTGTTCATTTATTCCTCACTTGAGGTTATGTAATAAAACCATAATTAATGTCAACTGGACATCACAGCTTTATGTCTTGATAGTCTAGCACCTAGTTCTGATCCTATTGCTCTCGCTCATGTCGTGTCTCTCTCTTTGTCAACTACCACGAGATCACCCGCCCACACCCATCTCCAGCTGTTGCTAGCCCGGCACTGGTTATTTCTGCCCGAGGCGACGACGCCGCCGTGGCAAACTCTGTATTCTACGATTGAAAGGGGAGGTATAAAATGAATAATTTTATGTCTCCCAAAACTGAATTTTAAAGAGTATTTCAGTGTTTATCTATCTCATAAAACTGCTTGTGACAACACTATATTCTACTGGCTGTGCATTTTCAGATACATTCATAAGCGGAACTGATTATATGTGTTACTTCTTATTCTTGTAAACGCAGTTGAGTGATGACTTGATGAGAGATAAGAAGCAACAGGTGAACTTGCTGCAGGAGTTGAGACTGATCTGTACAGAACAATGCTTATGAAAACAACCTCCGATCAACATCATGGGACTTGCACATGCACGGATACAGTGTAGGAAGAAACATATGTAAATCAATTGATTTTTCGTAGTCTCAATAATGTTTCACAATTTATTACACATTTGTCGCACGGGTGACGAACCTAATTAGAAACTTCTCCGTGCGCTAAAGAAGAGAAAACTAAAGAAATGGAACGGAAGAACCCGACCAGAGAATGACAAGAGAATAATAAGATGACAATCGATACACCATCTGTAGCAAAACACGGGCTTATGACAGGAAATAACTTGGAACAAAAATATATTTAAATTTAATTTTAAAATTTCCAAGCGGATACAATTTAAAATTGTGTTAATAACAAGATTGTTATGATGTGACTTAAAACCATGCACTATGTTCTAACAGCTGTTATTCGAGCTCTCAAATTAAATAAAATCAAATTATTCATGGGTGTTTTTATGCACAAACGTACCAGTACACATTCAAATGTCGAATGGCATTGGATTTAACGTCGTTTAAATTTGAAGGGATTAGTCTTCTCTGTTTCTTTGTAACGTCATAACAAAACTGATATTTTTGACATCTTTGAAATGTCAATAAGCTTGAAAAAATCTACATGAAAAAAATCAACCATTTTCAATGTAACGAACGGAATCAACGTTCATGCATAAAATTAGCAACCTCCAAATACCAAATTGTCAAGTTGAAAGTAGTTTAGAAACGGAATGAATCCAATGCTTCCACAATGCAATGAAAGCAATATAAAGAAACTGAACGGAATAAATCAACGTTCCAAAACATTAACAACGATGAAGGAAGGATATGTCAGGGTAGAAAGAAGTTTTGAAACGGAATGAATCCAACGTTTTCAAGAACAAAATACTTTGATATATCAATCTCATGTACAATAACTGTAGATAACTTTATTCACTGCTTCAAAAGCGATTACATTTTACTAACACTCCATCAAAGTAAACAAAAAAGCAAAAAATGTCAATGAAAATAAGCAAAATGCAGGAGAGATTTGGAATGACGTCTGATCTGAAGAAGAGAACAAACGCCAATGAATGAAATTGTTGAAATGTCAGCATATGTTTTCAAATCCACCTGGATGCAAACTCAGCCAAGTAGAAACACAGGAAGCACGGCCATCAGAACTACGAATTGACGAAAAGTCAATCACGGTCCTTAGAGGATTAAGTAAACATCTCAAAGTTAATATAAAGTCTGAATTATCAGAAGCTGATTTGCTTGAAATTATATGCGTTAACGCGTTGTAACGCGTTGATGAGCGAGCACACACACGTGCAACATCCCCAGCCAAACACGATACACGATACAACACGATTTTCTCTGCAACTTTCCAATCTCCATATAAATAGTACAGTCAGTCAGATCGATTTTAGGTCACAATTAGGGTTTTGATGATAGAGCTAAAGAAATGTCACCATATACTCAGCAAAACTAGCTTATTTATATATGGTACGGTGCATATCAAATGTGTATATAATATATTTTTTTTTGGGGGGGGGGGGGGGTGAGGGAAGGTCAAATTTTATTTGTAATTACTTTTAATTTGTATAAAATTCACGCAAAATTAGGTGATGTATGTCAAGAATTCACACATTACAAAACCACAAAATGTTTGGATGTTTGGAACACACGCGGCTAAATTTAGTTCGTTCAAAATATTTCATTTTGTTGCTGGTATTCCAGGCAGCAATTACTTCCGAATAGACGTAATAATGTACTGATTTCCCTGTATTATCGTTGGTATAAAATATGCAACATTGAAGCATGATGATTTCTGTAAAATGCTTCCCCCACCACTTCGTATCCATTCAATACATACATTTGAGTCATTTGGAAAGGCTGGAAAGGAAATACCTTAGGTTAATCTAACGTTATTTTTTGATAATAATACACAATGAACGGTCCTGAACGATCTGTTAAGATCACTATTGCTATACTAACTACTCTGATTACACAATGCAGTTCTTGCGAACTCTTGCGCGCCGTGTGTTTCAGTACTGCTTCTAGTAACAGCGCCACATTCAAAATTCAAAGAACACCCTGCGTGGATATAAATGTTAAATTGTTCACAAAGACACGCATGCGCGATGTGTTTAAGCGTTATACAGCGTTAAATATTAGATGAGTTCTAAAATCCAAGATCACATCCTATGTTCGAGGTGGATGTGTCGCGTGTACTGGGATTAACCAACCAAAGAACATGATTCAACTGTAAAGTTACGATCAGTCTATTGAACTTGTTAATCTTCCTTCGTCTAAGGGAGTTAAAAACGATTTCTCAACGGCACAAATCAGCACAAAACTAGCACAATTCGGACAGCGCTAGAAAATTAACTAATACGAAGTTTTTACTTTTATGCTTGATTTTGCATTAACTTAGCCCAGCCACTCAAAAATAAACATTCGCTCAAAACGGTAACAGCTCAAAACGATTTTTTACGGCACATTTTAGCACACAACGACTATGTTCTTCGTTTTTTGATATCATTTTGTGGCTGGGCTAAGTTAATGCACCCGTTTTAAGTAGTTTTTCGTAGAATATACCCTCGGTTTCTGGAAAATATTGCAACAACGTCTTGAAAAGCACAATTTAAATGTCGATTTGTACGGAAGATAGATAAAAGTTTCAACAAAGAGCCTCGTTTTTCTCAGTTTCATCCGAATGTGACTCATAGAGTTCTTTCCCTGTTCCCTTTACTTTTAAACGACATGCCACAATATTCTACATTTATCTTCCTGCCTCTTCTTGACGTTGTCCTCTTGTTCACAGCTGAAAGAGCGCGAACTTAGCGAGACAAGTTCCAGGGGCAACTGGAATCACAGCAAGTAGCTTATCAAAAAGAAGTCAGCCACCTTCTGCGCGCTATAAAATAGTAAAGTCTCAGCTGCAAGAGCAGAAGGTAAGGTTCTTCATCCTTATAAGTGAGGGGCATATTTTCAATTGATATTTGGCAATGTAATTTTGAATGAGATTAGAGTGACGTTTTGAAGATCATAAATAACATATTTGACATTGAGAATTGTGTCCTTCACCGACGAGGCTAAGATCCAGCAGTGGATCCGCGAACACGACTTGAGTGTCCGTGTCTCTTCAACGTCCCAACTCTACATTATGTACAGTCACGTGATACCAATACGTTTTAAACTATTTGGATAGAACATAGCTTTGTATCGTCTTCAATGAAACTTACATCAACTCTACTTTTATACCCATGCGTGGGTATTTTGTTATGAATGTATGATATTCCTAAAATGGTTGGCACAGCGAAGAGCTCTCTTACAATGATGAGAACTATTGATAACGAGGACAATTGATTAGAGATGATGAGTGTGTTTCCTTCAGGCGAGCCACCGCGACCTGCTGCTAAAGGAACAGGAATTCATATCGTAATTTCACCTAGATATAGAACATCTCCAGAATGGATCTGGTAAGAGAATGTGAGGCGACATCGTAGCCGTCAAGCTGAAGCACGCTTCGTACAGGAGAAGCGGCTAGAGGCAGAAGGTGCTCCAAGTTTACATTGCGCAGTAAAGCATGCGCGAACGGTACACATGTTTTTATTTATATAGTGGTTACGAACGGCTCTCAGTATCGCCGTCCTGGTGGCGCAATGGACAGTGCATTGGCTTGCGGTGCTAGGGGTCGCCGGTTCGTCTGACAGGTGAGTTAATCATATTGCTCTTGCCTTCTAGCCAGTCAACAATCGTACAACTCTTTACTACTAAATATACAAAATTGCTTCAACGTGTAGCCTAGATAAAGAAATTTAAAACATCGTACCTACTGTTTAGTGACCAAAAATTTTAAAAAATTTATTTCAAACCTTTAAAAAAAATTAAAGTTAAGTTCGATAATTCTTGATGATGATAATATAATATTTAATAACAAGGAGATGAGACGTTCTTGACGACGACTGTGTTTGTTGCAGATACGAGCACATCGTGGATGTTTGTATGTTGCCAGCCGTGGATGTTGCCAGCGGCTTGAGGACTCGCGCCAGGGTTTGCATATATACGAGTATAATAAACTAAAGGAAGAAGAACGACCTGCACGTGAGTTTACTCTCTCGACTACATTTCAACAACATTAACAACATTTTGCTTCAAATATCATCATTCATCAACGTATTAAACTGAATATGAGGTGAAAATCTGTTGAAGTGTAGACATTTCCTAATGATATGGGATTAAGAATTTCGGCAAATTAAACCGCTCTCTGCACTCGGACAATAAACTAACGAACTGATGCAACATTGTATTGCTTTTCATATGATTTTGCATTTTATATTAGATTTAATGCATTAGTAAATTGTCATACATTTTTATATAACTTCATTTGAGCAGTGTTATAGGTAATGTATGAGTAATGTATGGGTACCTAACAGAAGATGACAAAATGGGGTGTTATTTGTTTTTAATTCTACACAAACTTGTTTCCTGCTATATTATTCTTCCAATTCCCTAGGGCCCAGATCCCTGGTCCAGATTCAGAATGCAATATCTCAGTTCACGAAACATCCACATCTTGTATTGCTTTGCTAATCTGGAACTGACTTGTGTGTCGCCCACAGGATCTCACGGCAGAGTTAATGAGTTCGGTGAGCGAATTCACCGTGAGAAGCGAACTACACCAGCGCGTACTTCAGCTAAAGTCTCGTGCAGCCGATCTGCTGGGGTTCATGAGATCGGTGAGTTATCAGATTGTTCTTAATTATTTTCTAGCGTTATTGAGCGATCGTTACGAGCGTGTCTGCTGAACGCTAATAACTGTTTCTTTGTATTGCCTGCACTGTCCAGCTCACATGGACACACACTTATGCCATGCCTAATGCCATAATTCATTTTACTCTTCATAAAATTATTTTCCTTATTATCAAACAAATTATTTTAAATCACAAAATCAATTTCTATTCTGTATGGGTAATACAATTCTCCCACTCGATTGCCTAATGAGGGAGACAAGGGGGTCGTCTGGGAGGAGGGGGCAACAGTAAGTATATTCGGAGAAATGTTTGTTTTCAGAAATTAATTTGGAGCGTTTCTACGCGATTACTAGCCAACTTTTATTTCGAGAAATAGTGTTTAAAATGACTCGGTATTGAAAACATATTCAAATTCATATTCATATTTGATGGGAATAACTATAGTGAATACACTAATATTTTGAAAAAGTCTTGCATTGAAAGTAAAACGTAAACTTCCAAATGTCTCTGCGGACCACCAGTGGTCCATGGACAACCGTGGCCTAATGTGCTCTTTCTTTGCAACGAATGTGGCCTGTGCAAATTCAACATGAATGTCAACTGCAGTTTCCGCAGACACACGAGGAATGTCATCAAGTCCTCGTCTACGCTTGCAACAGTGCCGGGTGCAAATATAATGTGAAAGCAGCAACATGTTCACCAATCAGAAGCACATGTGCAGCGTGTGTGGTGTGAAACCTGCTCGTCGTGATCTCATCAAGCAAAGCAGTATTATTTCACCCGGAGAGTGTAAGATAGTAAGGATATCTACTAAGGTATCTACTTATAAAAAATAAAATAAAAAGTCATCTATTTACATAGAAAAATAGTAAACATGGGGCTTATCCTTTACTATAATACGCTTAAAAGAGAAGAACGTCGTCCCCGTAGCAACGTGGCTGAAAATTTCGTTCTTTATACAAATCTTGAATTTTCCACCGATCAAGTTGAAACTCTCCAGTAATGTACAAAATTACGTGACTTGATTTATAGTAACACTTTCGCGACATTCTGTTCAGTATTTACCGAGTTATTCGTGAAAAACATCGCCTTTTCTGATCTCTTAATTTTAAACGTCAATAGGCCATTTAAGAAAGTCAAAGCGCATGCGATAAAGCCTGACAGGTCCACAGCCGTCTAGTATGTTGTGACTAGTTCTGAGTGTCTGCATGTGTCTGTCATATTTACGTGTTGTTTTCGAGAAGGCTGTGGGTGGGATGACGTCACGCCGAGTCCTTTGAAGTGCGCACTGCGCATGCGTTTAAGCCTGATAACATTAGTACCACACTTCACCAACAGATGTATCTTTATTTTCTTAAATGGCCTATTTCAATTGTGCAGTGAAAATCAATTTTAGTGGGCAGTGAAACTAATTTTCACAAATCGACCTGAACAATATTTGGCCATGAAATCCGGAGATCGGAAGTTGCGTTACGATTCGCGTCTATTCGAGAAAATAAGGAACACAACTTACCTCTGGTGGATTTTGTGGTACTAGGTAAATGGCGGCTATCAAGGGCGCATTTGCATAAATATAAAATACAAATATTTGATATAGTTGTTTGTTATGGCCAAAAAAGTAAATTTATAGCTAAATATTAAATTCATTTGTTTTTTGGTTTTTCACTGCTTTATGGAAACAGGAAATGTAAAAACAAACAAATTAATATGTGAACCTAATAGTAGCCATCTTGTCAGAAGTGGCTCCATCACGTATCACTTATTTGTGGGAATAGACATCGCGAATTTAGCACAATTTTCAACGAAACATGAATTTTCCTGTACATAATTTCAAGCGAACTGGCAAGCAAAAAGTTTCGTTTGAATCCGATAAGTATTTAGAGAGATACTAAATATAAACCAAATTGTCATTTAAAAAGTCACTTTTTTCGAAACTTTCCAAATGTAGGAGTGAATCCATTTGGCAGTGAAGAAAATATTGGAATTTCCACTGGAGACCTTGACTAGAATCATAGCAAACCAACATTTCATGTGAATAAATCCTGACATTTTTGGAGTATGTTTAGGGGGTGGGGGGGCGGCATAAGGGAACATTTCTGTCCAGAGTGTATTTTATTGTTACCTTTTGATATTGGACCTAATTTCAAATATTACGTCTCTCATTTGATATGACTATATAAACAAATATCAAGCAAGCAAGAATATACATTTTCTGCTTACTTCACAACTTAGTATTTTATCAAAAGATTTTAATTGGGACACCTACATACTGTATCGTTCGTTGATGTTTTCATGTGTGCAGAGAATATGCGACAGAATAAGTTAGAAAGGGGAAACATGCATAAAATTGTATATAGTAAATTTCGTAATTTTTTAAGATATTACATAAAAAGTGACGAACTTCGATTAAATCTCGATACCACTTTTCGTTCATCATAATTGCAAATCAAATCATATTCCATTTTAATATCAATCACGCCTATTTGTTTTAATTCAATTTCAAATATTTATTCTTATTTTGACCCCCCCCCCCCCCCCCCCCCCGGCCCCGTGATGGACTTGGCCAGTCGCGCTGATCGGTTGCGGAGAAGAATACCCTTCTATGATGTACATCTCCTGACACAATAATTAAATTGTTAACAGGATTCGATTAAATAAAATTTTGGAACCTGAATTCAATCATCATATAGATACATTTTATTCTGTTGTGTTTCAAATATTATAAAATCATTTTAATTCTATATACCATGCAACTGAAGTTTTTGTTTTTATTAACCATTGAGTCGTATCATCATATTTTTTATAATGCTTAAAATGCTTAAAATAATACTATTGAGTTATTCACGATATATTTAAATATTTTAAAAAACGTTACACATGTTTTCTTTTTTTCTAATTTACGTTGTACACTACAGGGCCCTCATTCACGTACATGGGGTAAGCCATGATAGCGAGTGGTAAGGCGTGGTAGACCGGGTGGTGGTGGTATCGGTATTCACGAAGAAGTTATCATGTCTTACCCCGGGGTAGAGTCTATACCCCTACCTCGAGGCAGGGGTAAGCCGTGGTAACCAAGTTTGAAGTTGGTGGTAACTTATTGGCGGCCATTTTTAACTTGACATGACTGCCAAAACAACTTTTTGAAGTAATTCCTTCGCGTCGTCATCCTATCAGCTGTGCTGTGTGTTTATTGTGTATAATTTGTCTTAGGGATGGAGAAAATATCGATATATCGATATATATCGATATTAAAAAAAATATCGAAATATCGATACCTGAATATATTGAATATCGATATATTGAAATATCGATATATTGAAATATCGAAATAATGAAATATCGAAATATCGATATATTGAAATATCGAAATATTGAAATATCGATATATTGAAGCCTTACCGCATGATACAATTATGTTTTTAATTGAAGTTTTTACCTACTATGGCAAAATAATTAATATTTGCAGTGCAGCGTTTACAAGATTTATGGACAATTTCTCAGATTATTCACATTTTCTTTCTTATCTGGCCGGTGACCCTATATTTTGGAGCGGCTTGGTTTATTTCTTTTTACATTTTCTTTTGAAATTCCTAGCAGTTTTAGGAGCAATTTAATACATTCATACGATATATCAATATTTCCATACCTATACATCTAAATATTATTTCCATATCAATATTTCGATATATCGATATATCGATACTTCGATATATCGATATATCGATACTTCGATATTTCAATATATCGATATATCGATACTTCGATATTTCAATATTTCAATATATCGATAAATAAATGATATCGATAGTCGATATCAAAATCCAAGTTCGCTCCATCCCTAATTTGTCTTTTACTTACGTTTACTTTGTTAGGTCCTGTTTATTTAATCATTCCACAACATATCGGATAGTATTATTGGTTCCAGTAAGTCAATCCATGGACCATAACCTCCAAAACATTTTCTTAAACACTAGATATAAGTAATAAACTACATATTTTTAAGTTGCAGAGTTAAGTTAGCACTGAATTCACCATACAAAACTATTGTTGCACCAGATTTTATTGCATTAACACATTTTGTTTAGTATTTGTGTAGTTTATCGTTTGGAATTGAACTGTCACTATTTTTAATAAAGACAAATTCACGCGCGCGGAAAAAAATATTCGAATCTGATTGGTGGAATAATCCACGGCCTGCTTAAAACTTACGTTCTATTTGCACTATACAAATTTCAAGTAGGCAGTGACTTACCACCAAGATACCACTGCTTCGTGAATACGAATGTGTCATTCGCTACCCCGAGGTGGTAAGCAAGTGGTAGGCTACCCCGGGGTAGGCAAGGATAAGGACAATGTACGTGAATGAGGGCCCAGGTGTGCATTGGGGTTAGTGTGGGGTAAGTATGCACCTTCCACAGATATAACTATAAAAAAGCCAATTGATTTGCATTTATGATCGGTCATTCCGTGAGTTGAAAAAAATTGTCACGAGAGACAATTCTTTGCCAGCATAGCAGAGAGTTTTATTTTAATGATGGTCCATCTTCAGTTATGCATTGCCTTGCCCAGAGAGATAGCAAATAGGATCATGTATTACATGGCGGGGCTCTCTAGTAATACTATAATTAGAATTATAGTAAAATACTTACTCACCCAAAATATATATTAATTATAATTTCGCTGAAAACCTGTAAAATGAGAATACGTAAGAATACCAGAGTACTTATATAATAAAGTCTGACTAAGTGTTGTTATGTTTACAAGCGAATCTAATAAAACATGCATCTTGGCAATTTCATGTCACAGCTATATCACTGCTTGTGAATTCGCAGAGAAGATTCATTTGCTTCGATCGTCGTGAGTTGTAAGAAGCAATCAAATGTCAATCCACACCATAACATTCCTTTATTTATTTTAGTAAGTCTCAGTTGAATTAGTACGTATCTTCCCCGACCCGTGCGTTGATCAACAAGTTCGATCTGTGATTGTTTCAGGGTCTCAGATATCTTGGAATTAACTTAGCGTGTGATGCTTGAAGTAATTCTACATATCATATCATATCTTCATATATTAAACAAGACAGATGTAAGTCTGCACAGCTTGTTGTATTGAGAAGGAATGACGGCAGCTAAACACACTGAGCCAGGAGTAGAAGTAGAATGCCCGAAGTCCTCGTGAGGTTTTAATGAAGTATCTGAAGAGGACATGGGACTTGCATCAATACTCATCATTATGTACTTCTAAACACACGTACAGATATGAGTTCGTGTATTCCATGTGCTATTGACACGTTTTGTTGAAGACAATGTGTCAGTAGTTCCGACAACTTTCTTCGAGAACACCTGTGACTGTTGTTAATAGAGATATTGCGAACTTCTCATCAGAATATAAGATAGTTATTAAAAGTATAATAATTCACACAAAAAGGTATTTGCAGCAAAGATGTTTCATATATTAAAATTAGGAATTAAATTTCAAAAAGTAATTAATATTCCACTCCTTCATAATTCCGAGATCTTCAAACAATCGGAAGCCATATTTGAATAAAAAAAACATATTTAGTAAAATAATGAGACGTTTGTTAATTGACTATTTGTGTGTAGTAAACAATGTGTTAAGATGCTTTATTAATTAAATAATATCATAGCGCAGCCCGCGCGAGCAATAAGTAGACGCATCCCCGACCCAACCCCCCACCCTAACGTGGCAGTAGAATCAGATTGTTTTACTTCCATAACATTTAAAATACATTTCCAACATTGCTTTTGTGTTTAAATTCGTTGTTCGACTTGGATATGATGGAAGGTTTTAAGTGTTAGAGGTGTTAGTTAACATCTGGGAATAGACAACATCGTTGTTTTGCTGATGGATTCCACTGCCACGTTAGGGTAAAACCGACTACCTACCATTCAATGCATCCAGTGAGAAGATTGTTAAGCGTGCACACAGACTGGATGGAACCAATCACGTATTGTTCTTGACACACAATGCACATTTCCATCCACACATTCTGCAGCATGTAACGTGAATGTGTGACTTTTCAATCAATCTCACTGCACGGCTAATTCTAAACTCTGACTTGGCAATAAGTATGTAACTAATGGAATGATTTGGCTGAATGTACACCATGATATGAAGTTGTTTGTTGAAAATATGTGTATGTTATTTGAAATTATTTCCATCTTATATCACGTCATTTGTAAATAAGTTTAGATGTTGTGAGACAGTTCAGTGGTATCCATGGTAACAAATGAGTAAACCCTATTTTATTTATAGGCACGTGATTTACAAAATAGAAAATTGATAGATGTGATGAGTATCTGTAAATGATATTTCATGGAATATTAAACAAAGTAAAGTACAGTGAGTATACGAGCCTATGTACAAGAGACTCCACCTGACTAGTTCTGACACTCGTGACTTGTCGAAACAAGTCAACCAGTCATAGTTTGACTCAGACTTTTCAAGTCAGGTTTGAGAAGACGAGATCTTTGATTGTAGCTTCATCGTCAATTGCTCATTCTCGTCCTCATGCATTCGACGCCGCTCAACGTGGAGAAGAGGTAATATTAAAACAACGCCTGAGGAGAGACAGAAACTAAATGTTAACTTGCAATACCACATGCAAGGCGAGATGTAATCAATAGCAAAGTGAGATTGAATATATTTCGATAGTTTGAGTCAATGACAAGTTAAGTGCAGAAGTATGTTTGATTTGAATAGAAAAAATGTTTCTTCCAAGTAGGTAATAGAGCTTATATTAAACATACAAATTATTTGAAAAACACAATTGGAAAGACTGCATAACCAAGATGCGATGATATTGTTATTGAAGTAGTTAAATATTTCCTTTTGGGACTCGGGCACTCATCCGGTACTCAGCCGGGACAGAGTTCTCCAATGACCCAATGTTACGAACGAACAACACCCAATGAATGTAGAAGTCGTAATGTATTCATGAGGTTTATAAACATTTCAATACAATAAAACATTGATATATTCGATATTTCAGTATAATTAGAAGCGATTCGTAATGCCGGGGGTGTTTTACTGAATTGTATTACTTATATTTAGATTAAATAACTTTTATATATAACATTTAGATTAATATTAATTATTTTATTAATTAAATTATAATTTTATCATATTATATATTTATATTAAGAGTATAGCGTACTTTACTTTTTTAACTATTCCCAAATTTGTTTAATTAAAAAAAATAGTCAGAAAAAAGAAACATTTACAAAATGTCTACTTTTTGGGCAAATATTCCATATGTGCACGGGACTGTGGGATAGATGGCTTAAGGCGTTTTACATGATAAATTTACATTGAAAAAGAAAACTGTTGACATGGAGGTAATTTTTTTATAAAATTGATGTATTCTAGCATCTAAAAAAAGTCATTGCAAGTTTTGTGGAAGAAAATTAACCATGAACGCCATTTTGCCGTCTATGTGGGGCGTCTTACCCATATTTACCTTGATTGATTGGTAAAATGCTATAAAACGAATCATTTTAATCCAAAATTAATAAGTGAAAAAGCACAATGTTCAGGAAGGTTTATTCTACTAAAATAAATTTTGAGTAAAGTTTTAAGAATATGAAATCTAGGGATAGTTATGTATTTTTTCGAACGGTGGCAAAACATTTTCTCACCCAAAAAACTCTTTCAGATATCTTATTTTTGCTTTCGACTAGCTCAATTTGTGTCCCATCGATTCAAATGGTGTCAATAGTCTCGTCTCGTCAAACCGCGTCGAATGTTTGCATGGGAGAGCGCATGATAACCACCTGTGACTGAGATTCAATAATGTAAATATAAATAATTCGACTAAACCTTCTAGACACGGGACTTATACACAGTATTATGTTTGTAAAAAAATCTTCAATTGATGAAAAAAATTTGTTCGAAAAAAATGATCATCAGATATTGCAGATATTTATAACAGCAAATGACGACTAATTATGCAAGAAATTAGATCAGGACGTGGTTTTATAATAACAGTGCAAAGTTGTGAAATTGAATAAATAACGAAGATGCCAAATGGTGGATTCAATATTTTAGGTACGCTGTTCTATAATTATTATTCATTACTAAAAATGTGTAATTTACGATTTTGCTTTAAAACTATATTTGTATTGATCAGAACACATTTCACTCCATGGTAACACAGCCTTCTGATGTCCTGAAGTGAATTGCTACACGTTACTGCATTCTAGTGGAAACCAACTAAACTTCACAAGTTACCGACATTTCAAGTCAAACTGGAAGTTTTAACGATGTAATGTACTGTCTACCACACGCGGGAACCGAGGACAATATGTTAGAAGATTCAAAGAGAGAGCGCGAAGATCACATTGAATACGAGAGGAAAAGAGACGACCAGATGATGGAAATGTTCCGTCAAGTGACAGACAGTGATGAGTTCTCAACCCACGGCCAGGGGGCGATCATGTAACATTATAACCTTCACATCTCACTCGAGATGCCGTTAATAACATCGAGATGAGAAGATTGTCACGTGAGAACAAAGTCGGCGTGTTATATAATACTACCTCAGGGAGTAGGTAGTGATCGTGATACGTCATCAGCTAATTCCTCACTGAACGAAGTCAATCGATAAGTTTAGTGGTGAAGACGATCAATCAATTATTGAAACTGATTGGATATTTTTTTAATTTGGAAAATTAAATCCAAATTTAAATTAAATTTAATTTGCTTTGTGGAAAGCGAAAAAATAGCTAGGTAAGATTGGAAAGAACACAGAATCAACTCAAAACCACTTGTGAATGACGTTTAATAACTTGATAATTACAGAGATGAAGTATTAGGTCCAGTAATACCGCACTGGTTTATGAGCCATCAGAGAAAAATATTCACTGGGCTTTCATAACACTAAAGCCAATAGTGAGAGAAATCGACAAGGCTGTATCAAGAAGAATTTTCCATTTCTCATATTTTTTTGCTGTGACTATAGCAACTAAAAAAATATCAAAAAATATCTCAAAATAGCTCGGAATTAGTACACCCCCCCCCCCCCTCAAGGGTTAATTTCGTGACCGATCTATTTTTAAGCTAAAATCCATAACATGAACCTGCATAAGCAACTGCAAACTTGAAACACAATATATTCCCTGAAAATGGCGGTCATTTTAGAGCTTACCCGCCGACATTATTAACTTCTTGAATAAATACAATTTTGGTTAGACCTTTTACAATTTTTATTTTTTATCGTACCTTCCTGACACATTGTATATTATACAAGAACAATTTACACAAATGTTATATTTTAACACAATTTTCATATTTCACACATAAGCCATTTAAAGAGATATTTTAAATTGTTGATGCCGTAATAACAGCTTTTGTATTAGTCAATAAAATAAATAATATATATAAACAATGATAAAAAAATTAAAAATACATATATTTTGTTTCCAGTTGACTCATGGAGCCAATTGTCGATTTTTCTGTTATAAAATTTAAAGAAATCCATCAAACTTAGTAAATTAATTCGTTAAAATCTATCCATTTCACAATAAATTGTAATACCATATCTGAGTTCAGCAACATCTCAAATATCATTCAATAAATCCTTAGCATCCCGGACAGAAAATACTGGTATCACACTCTTATCACTCCGGTATCACACTAGTATTATTTGCCAATTTTTTGTATCACAGTGGTATTTCATAGGTATCCACACGTATCATCTAAAATTTCGTATCCACATTATTGTATCATCATGGCATCACAAAAATATCATCACCTATCATATACATATCACATTCATCGTCCCAGATGATACCAAAGTGATGTATGTATCATCATGTATCACGTACCTATCATCACCTATCATCTACATATCAGACTGAACGTCGTTGATGGTACCAAAGTGATACATGCATCATCATGTATCACGTACCTATCATCACCTATCATACACATATCAGACTCAGCGTCGTTGATGATATGAAAGTGATGCATGTATCATCATGTATCACGTACCTATCATCACCTATCATACACATATCAGACTGAACGTCGTTGATGGTACCAAAGTGATACATGCATCATCATGTATCACGTACCTATTATCACCTATCATACACATATCAGACTGAACGTCGTTGATGATACCTCCTTGAGTATGAACCCCTGATACCTAAAGACTAAGGTGTTGTATGCTCGTGCGTGCTCGCTGGTCAATTGTACCGCTTAAAGATATTTTGTCTTTCAGTAACATTCGTTTAGTATACAATGCTTTAGTCGAATCTATAATATTGTATGGAATTTTGGCATATGGGAATGCGTCTCGTGGTCATCTTAGCAAAAAAGAGATTATTCAGGATAGGATTGTTAGGAATTTACCTCCTGTGGCTCTCTCAAACATCCTGGCTTTCAAACATTGTAATCTGTTACCGTTTCAACAATTATTTCTTTATCGACTCATTATTAAATTCTACTTTTGTGATAAATATAAAGTTCCTTTCATACATAACGTAAATACAAGACTACAACAGTCAACAACCTATATAACACCACTTTATATTAATAAATACGGCTCCAGGCAGCTTTGTGTTCAAGTAACTAAAATTTTTAATAGCATTCCAGAAACTATCAGATATTTCAAAACTTATAATTAAGTCAAAGCTGTTTTGAAACCTTGGATGCTAAAAGAGCTGGATAACTTATTGTAAATTGAATGTACCCGAATGTATCTATAATTTATGTGCTGTGTACTGAAATTATGTAGTAGAAACTGTTTTGCTTTAACCTGTAAATATTATACTTTTGATATTCATTTGTTTCATGTTCGACCTCTAGAAAGTGTAAATAATTAAGAAACCTTCAGATAAGCCCTTTGAGGCTTTGAAAGATAAAATGTTAATGTTTAATTGTATTTGTGTATTTCTTGTGTTACAATAAAAATAAAAAAATAAAAATTGCATTCGCAGCGTGGAGCAGTGGTTACAGCTGCAGCGTGCTAATTCGACGACCCGAGTTCGATTCCAGCTTACTTCATATAAATTGTATATCATGTACTAATTGCAATGTCTTCTATCACACAGTACACATTATCTGCTTGCACAAAACTGGACATATTTTTCTATTTTGACCACTATAATACTTGTTTTTAATACTGCAACATGAACTATAGTAGCGCTTTCCGTAGCTAATTTTGGAACTAGAGTGATGCCAATTAGGTGGTTGATACGTGATGATAGGTGATGATGATAGGTGGTTGATATGTGTGTGATTCTTCTAAGCGTATTGATGATAGCTGAGGGATACGTGATAATAGGTGTATGATACCATGATGATATTATAGTGATACGTGATGATAGGTATTGATGATAGGTAAGTGATACTTGACGGTAGGAGTGTGATGCTTATGATGATAGGTAGGTGATGCCAATGAGACACGTGATGATACGTATCACTTACCTATTATCAATCTCGTATCATTTTGACACAAATAATACCACCTAGATACCAGTTATATGATATGTATGTGATATGTATGTGATATCACGATGATGATACGAGTGGGATACGACTGGGATACGTAACATTTCTGTACGGGATTGTCACATCAAAAAATAAAATTATATCTAATCCAAAGCCACATAAAACATTTGTGAAAAGTAAATCTAATGTAAACATATTTTCACGAGACTCTCGTATCATGCAGCGTCGCTATTTGTCTTTGCAATTGTTAATTGGATCGATGTGACAATGAAATCGAGATGATATCTTGCTTGAAGAGAACCAGTGGAGTGATGATCATGAACAAGCTGGATGTAACAAGCATATTACTTGCTACGTTTCACGAAGAAATCGCCACAAGGAAGCGGAAGCTGTGTCTGCAACTTATCTCATTTATCTCTCAGGGATACCAGAGAGATTGTTTAAGAGGATGATGGAAACCCGGGACAAGAAATAAAAGTTCGTGAATAAAGAAGGCACATGAACTGTCACATAAATATATAGATTATGGCAGACCACTTTTCATTAGTACATCCAGAAAGAAAACATTCAGTAAATATTCAGATCACAAAAATCCTGCAATAAATCATAACAATCTGTATTCATATCATTACAATATTATTAGCCTTGTATTATAAACAAACATTAATTATTTTATTTCTGTCAAATACTTTTTTTATTAATTCAACAAATTTCTTTGATTTTTTTATATGAAATGGTATTTGCTTCTACTGACATTCTTCAAAATCCTTACTTATCTCGGTACTTTAAGTAAAATTAACTTGGAATTCGGTGATGATCAATATTCGCCTAACAGACAAGGGACTGATGGCGTTGCTCAGGACAACACAGAGGGACTTCTAAGAAGATACCGATTACCTACACGCAAATCGATTCTGTTGCAGCTTGAAATACTTATTTTGTTTTAAATACTTGATTATGCGAAATACCCCTCAGTGCAATTATTTTAATTTAAAACCTGAATTTGGAAAACATGAATGACGCCATTTTGCCACATAAGGTACCGTAAAAATGAACATTTGGTAAAAAAATCAATAATTTTCATAAAAATATATTACAGGTGTGGTTTATTAGAAATTATAGAAATATAGAAATTATAGGAAATATAGTATCGTTGGGAGTCATGAATTACAAGCATATCGGCAAATTACCTCAAAAATTCTTCGGTAGGTTTGGCAACATTTGGAGCTTGGAAATTCCTTTAGAGAAAAGATCCAAGTCTAAGTATAGCAAATGTTTAGTGCTGTTGATTATTCCTTGTACAGTAAAATGAAAATATTTGCTAATAAAATAAGATATGATATGACAGTGATGGTGTTACTTGAAGAGTTATCATAGAGAATTAACGACTAATAATTATACGTAAGTAAAGTGTGAAAATTCTCCCCGATTAAGAAAGCGCCCTGATAGCTCAATTGGTAACGCATGTGGTCGATAACAAAAAGGGGTCTCTGATCGACCCTATAGTCTGTGACATGAACGTCTACCCAGTAAACACATCATGCTGGCTCGATGAAGGCACGGTGATGGGCCAGTACCGGCCACTCTGGCAAGGTGCTGGCCACGAACAAGATTGTGCATTCAAAGATCATGCTGGCCAACATCAATGAAGCCGGTACTGGCCCAGTGCTGGCTGGCCTGCATGTGGCCGGCAGCAAGTAGCTTGCATTGTGCTTGCACCTAGACTATACAGTTATAGCCAGATCTGGCCAGAAGCTGACGTCGTCAAGGCGCGATGCAGGCAAGGTACTGGCCATACGGAACAATGCTGGCTACTTGCTGGCTGCGTGAAGGCCAGGACTCTGGCAAGGTGAAGGCTGAGTGCTGGCCAGCCGGTACAGACAACGTTCTGGCCAAAGCGACACATTTTTACCGGGCCGGTAACGGCCACGGCTTTTTGCCGGTACTGGGCCAGTACCGACCAATTGCTCTGGCCGGTACTGGCAGCATGCTAGAGCAGCACGAATTATAGCTATGACACTCTGTGAATGACAGAGTGGAAAATATGTTCTTACAACAACAATGTAGTTAGGAATTTTTCTTTCTGGGGTTCAAATTGAAATAAAATTTTAAATTATATACAACAATATATTATTAATTTTACACTAAATTTAAATGTTGTGTTTTACTTTTTGCATAGGTCAAATCATCGGGAGATTATTTCACGCAAATGTTTGTTTTATAATCATCTCACAGGCAACATCCTAAAACCGAGAAAGAGAATATCTTTAGAAATACGAAGTTCTCACAGGGTTTACTTTTCGAAAGCAATGGAACTAATTTAAATTTTTATTAAATGTTTATATCAACGAGAGCGCCATATGCGTACACAGAGCAAATGCATTATTACAAAACTTTGACAACTGGACATAGAGTACACGAATTTAATTGTGTAAAAATTTACACATATTCTGTGAGGAATATAACAGAGGTTTTAATGTTAATTATTTTTTTATTCTTGTTTGAGTGATGACATGATAAGATTTAAGGTACTATCATACATAAAATTTTATGAAATAATAAAAATAAATGTAAAATTATCTATAATTATTAGGTTTACAATTTCTAATAAAAAATGTGTTTCAACTCTACTAGGATTTTTTAAATAATTAAAAAGTGAGAAAGGCGTGCACTATTTTGTGGTTCTTGGGCAAAGTTTAACTGCTCATTCCTCACAGCATCAATCTTGAAAATAAATGCAGCTCTAAAAAAATAAATGAAATACCAACTTCTAGTTGAGCGATTTTGATACTCTCTTTTTTTTTAAGAATTGTAATTTTATAACACAGGGTATGAACCACCATGACTGATATTGGATTGTTAGATAATTTTTTAAATAATACTGTATAATTTGTAATTAAACAAATAAAAAATTGAACTTCGTTAGTTGTTTTATGAAAACTAATACACCCACATTGTTCCTAGAGGTTCATACCCTAAGTTATTTGACCACTATATCTTTATCCATGTTATTGTTATGAATTTATAAAAATAGTTATAATTTTACATTGTTACAATTTTTCAGCAATGCATACGAGGAGATAAAAAAATATATTTCTATTCTGTACTTACATAGGAGTAACATACATTTTAAAAATTATGACCTTTTCTTAACAAATTTGGATGTGAACTTGCTGCAGGAGTTGAGACTGATCTGTACAGAACAATGCTTATGAAAACAACCTCCGATCAACATCATGGGACTTGCACATGCGCGGCTACAGAGTAGGATGAAACATGCAAATCAATATAATTTTCGTAGTCCCAAAAATATTAACAATTTATTACACTTAATGTTGCACGGGTGACGAAACTAATTAGAAACTACTCAGTCCGCTAAAGAAGAGAAAAGGAACGGGATGAGAAGAGACGGCACGGAGAAACCGGCATGACTGAGTGCCCAGTGAGATTAGAACATGACCAGAGAATGACAAGAGAATAAACAGATGATAATCAATACACCATCTGTAGCAAAACACGGGCTTATGTCAGGAAATAACTATATGAAAAACATATATTACAATACAATTATTAAATTTCCAAGCGGTTTCAATTCAAAATTGTGTTGATAACGAGATTGTTATGATGTGGCTTAAAACAGTGAAAAAAAACATACCATCCAAGTATTATCAGTCTATTTGTACCACAGTTCTGGTAAAATCTGCCAAACGGAGCATAAAAAACCACAAGTTCAGGATTACAAATCCAAATGTGGCCAGCACGCTTACACTTTTGAAATGTATACCTGCTACAAGCCCTGAAAAAAGTAAACCGAGCTTCTACATCACCTATAGTGAGTGATAATTTAAATAATTGAACTTTTGGGTTTTAATTAAAGTTTATTTCTATGAGAGCACCAGATATGTAAAGATGTGTGTAGATGTGACAAGTGGACATTGAATAAATGAATATGTATGCAATGTATGCAATTATGTATGCAAATTTACACAAATTCTGTGAGGAAAATAACAGAAAATTTAACTTGTTTCGATTTTAAATTGAACTTTTTATTCTTGGTTGAGTGATGACGTGATGAGATATAAGTAGCAACAGTTGAACTTGCTGCAGGAGTTGAGACTGATCTGTACAGAACAATGCTTATGAAAACAACCTCCGATCAACATCATGGGACTTGCACATGCGCGGCTACAGAGTAGGATGAAACATGCAAATCAATATAATTTTCGTAGTCCCAAAAATATTAACAATTTATTACACTTAATGTTGCACGGGTGACGAAACTAATTAGAAACTACTCAGTCCGCTAAAGAAGAGAAAAGGAACGGGATGAGAAGAGACGGCACGGAGAAACCGGCATGACTGAGTGCCCAGTGAGATTAGAACACGACCAGTGAATGACAAGAGAATAAACAGATGATAATCAATACACCATTTTTATAAATTCATAACAATAACATGGATAAAGATATAGTGGTCAAATAACTTAGGGTATGAACCTCTAGGAACAATGTGGGTGTATTAGTTTTCATAAAACAACTAACGAAGTTCAATTTTTTATTTGTTTAATTACAAATTATACAGTATTATTTAAAAAATTATCTAACAATCCAATATCAGTCATGGTGGTTCATACCCTGTGTTATAAAATTACAATTCTTATAAAAAAAGAGAGTATCAAAATCGCTCAACTAGAAGTTGGTATTTCATTTATTTTTTTAGAGCTGCATTTATTTTCAAGATTGATGCTGTGAGGAATGAGCAGTTAAACTTTGCCCAAGAACCACAAAATAGTGCACGCCTTTCTCACTTTTTAATTATTTAAAAAATCCTAGTAGAGTTGAAACACATTTTTTATTAGAAATTGTAAACCTAATAATTATCCCCAGTTATTGCCAACATCTTCATGCAAGATTTTGAGATAAAAGCTCTCGAGTCGGCGCCACTCAAGCCGCGGTGCTGGCTACGGTATGTTGACGATGTGTTTGCTATCTGGGAACATGGTTCAGATAATCTGCAGGTTTTCCTTCAACATTTGAATGTTATACATCCAAAAATTAAGTTTACTATGGAACTAGAAGCTGACGAGAAGATCGCCTTTTTAGACTGTTTAGTTTTGAAGAAACCCAATGGTATGCTCGGTCACACCGTTTATCGGAAGCCGACGCATACAAACAGACATCTCAATGCATCATCCCACCATCATCCGGCGCAGATCCGCTCTGTAGCTTACACGTTGGCTACCCGGTCGAAGAGGATTGCAGATGCCGACAACATTGGTGCTGAGGCTCACTTTCTGCGAGATGAACTTATCCAGAATGGCTACCCAAACCGCGTGTTTCATAAAGCTTGGAACCGTGTTCCAAGAGCAGAGCAGGACGTTGTAGAAGATGAGGCGTCGTCAGAAGAGGAGGCGTCTTCTGAAGCTCAACCGGAAAGTCCGAAACTAGCCTTCCTGCCATACATTCGAGGAGTGACGGACTGGGTGAGCCGCCTTCTTGCAGAAGTAAACATCAAGACCATCTTCAACACAGACAGGAAGATAGGGGCGATGCTGAGGCCGGTCAAGGATCAAATACATTTAGAGAAGAAGGGGGTTTATGAAATTCCCTGCTCGGATTGTATTCGAACGTATGTTGGCCAAACAGGTCGATATATGTCCACTCGGCTTAAAGAACATCGTCGAGACGTCAGGAACAAGACCACCACGTCATCGCTAGCGACACATGTACTGAACACTGGACACTCCATCAATTTCGATGCTATGAGGCCTCTTGTTGCAGTTGAGAACTGTGCCATACGGTCTATCCGCGAGGCGATTGAAATTGAGAGAAGGCCTCACAACTGCAACAAGAGAGAAGATAGTATCTACCTGCCTCATGCTTGGAAGCCAGTGTTGGCTAAAATAAGGGTGCAGCCTACAGAACCTGCAACGCCTTCCCAGCCAGCTGCTTTGAGCCATCCTCTTCAATGCGATTCAGACCCTCCTGCACTCTGCACGAGGAGCCGCATGGGACGCAGCTAGTTTTTGGACTGATGACTACGCATGCCCAATGATTTTTGACTCTGCTTTCTGATTCTATGTGTAATTGTTGTTTTTTATAAGTCTCTATGATGTTATCTGTTTTGTTTTCTCTTTTTAAAATGTTACATTTCCGAGCCTGATGAGGGGTGACACCACGGCAGAGAGATATATATAGATATACACTTACACTATAGCAGAGGTATTCTCACTCCACCAATGAACGTGAAGCCTTTTCGACATGAGAAATAATTGGGGTACCCGGCATCGTTAGCGCATATATCAGCACTAGTGGTAAAAATATGAACTAACTGCTAAATTTACCCATTGAGCCGTCGTTGCATTTATGTGCTATGCACGATCTTCTTTTGTTTTATATCAGATATTTACAATTAAACTATAAAACTATTAAATATCGTCAAATAACAGCTATTCTGCGTGCCAGCAGGCACATCAAGTGTAAACTATGAATTAGCGGTTGAGCCATCGTCAGGGATTGGTCATCAAGTAGTTTACTCTTCACGCTATAGACGTCGCTTAAATCACCGGGGCCACCAAGATTTCCCCAATCACAGGGTCTGAAAAGGCTTCACTGCGGTCAATGTTATCGGTATAGGAGTGAGACAACCGTCTCTACTAGTATGAATGTAGTAATGATGTCCATGAATCTTGGTGACACAGTTCACTTGAAACGTCGCTCCAATTAAAAACCTAGAATTCATACCGTATTAGTTTATTTTATATATTAATGATGTGTTCTGAAACATTAAGAAGCTATATGAAAAACATATATTTCAATACAATTATTAAATTTTCAAGCGGTTTCAATTCAAAATTGTGTTGATAACGAGATTGTTATGATGTGGCTTAAAACAGTGAAAAAAAACATACCATCCAAGTATTATCAGTCTATTTGTACCACAGTTCTGGTAAAATCTGCCAAACGGAGCATAAAAAACCACAAGTTCAGGATAACAAATCCAAATGTGGCCAGCACGCTTACACTTTTGAAATGTATACCTGCTACAAGCCCTGAAAAAAGTAAACCGAGCTTCTACATCACCTATAGTGAGTGATAATTTAAATAATTGAACTTTTGGGTTTTAATTAAAGTTTATTTCTATGAGAGCACCAGATATGTAAAGATGTGTGTAGATGTGACAAGTGGACATTGAATAAATGAATATGTATGCAATGTATGCAATTATGTATGCAAATTTACACAAATTCTGTGAGGAAAATAACAGAAAATTTAACTTGTTTCGATTTTAAATTGAACTTTTTATTCTTGGTTGAGTGATGACGTGATGAGATATAAGAAGCAACAGGTGAACTTGCTGCAGGAGTTGAGACTGATCTGTACAGAACAATGCTTATGAAAACAACCTCCGATCAACATCATGGGACTTGCACATGCGCGGCTACAGAGTAGGATGAAACATGCAAATCAATATAATTTTCGTAGTCCCAAAAATATTAACAATTTATTACACTTAATGTTGCACGGGTGACGAAACTAATTAGAAACTACTCAGTCCGCTAAAGAAGAGAAAAGGAACGGGATGAGAAGAGACGGCACGGAGAAACCGGCATGACTGAGTGCCCAGTGAGATTAGAACACGACCAGTGAATGACAAGAGAATAAACAGATGATAATCAATACACCATTTTTATAAATTCATAACAATAACATGGATAAAGATATAGTGGTCAAATAACTTAGGGTATGAACCTCTAGGAACAATGTGGGTGTATTAGTTTTCATAAAACAACTAACGAAGTTCAATTTTTTATTTGTTTAATTACAAATTATACAGTATTATTTAAAAAATTATCTAACAATCCAATATCAGTCATGGTGGTTCATACCCTGTGTTATAAAATTACAATTCTTATAAAAAAAGAGAGTATCAAAATCGCTCAACTAGAAGTTGGTATTTCATTTATTTTTTTAGAGCTGCATTTATTTTCAAGATTGATGCTGTGAGGAATGAGCAGTTAAACTTTGCCCAAGAACCACAAAATAGTGCACGCCTTTCTCACTTTTTAATTATTTAAAAAATCCTAGTAGAGTTGAAACACATTTTTTATTAGAAATTGTAAACCTAATAATTATCCCCAGTTATTGCCAACATCTTCATGCAAGATTTTGAGATAAAAGCTCTCGAGTCGGCGCCACTCAAGCCGCGGTGCTGGCTACGGTATGTTGACGATGTGTTTGCTATCTGGGAACATGGTTCAGATAATCTGCAGGTTTTCCTTCAACATTTGAATGTTATACATCCAAAAATTAAGTTTACTATGGAACTAGAAGCTGACGAGAAGATCGCCTTTTTAGACTGTTTAGTTTTGAAGAAACCCAATGGTATGCTCGGTCACACCGTTTATCGGAAGCCGACGCATACAAACAGACATCTCAATGCATCATCCCACCATCATCCGGCGCAGATCCGCTCTGTAGCTTACACGTTGGCTACCCGGTCGAAGAGGATTGCAGATGCCGACAACATTGGTGCTGAGGCTCACTTTCTGCGAGATGAACTTATCCAGAATGGCTACCCAAACCGCGTGTTTCATAAAGCTTGGAACCGTGTTCCAAGAGCAGAGCAGGACGTTGTAGAAGATGAGGCGTCGTCAGAAGAGGAGGCGTCTTCTGAAGCTCAACCGGAAAGTCCGAAACTAGCCTTCCTGCCATACATTCGAGGAGTGACGGACTGGGTGAGCCGCCTTCTTGCAGAAGTAAACATCAAGACCATCTTCAACACAGACAGGAAGATAGGGGCGATGCTGAGGCCGGTCAAGGATCAAATACATTTAGAGAAGAAGGGGGTTTATGAAATTCCCTGCTCGGATTGTATTCGAACGTATGTTGGCCAAACAGGTCGATATATGTCCACTCGGCTTAAAGAACATCGTCGAGACGTCAGGAACAAGACCACCACGTCATCGCTAGCGACACATGTACTGAACACTGGACACTCCATCAATTTCGATGCTATGAGGCCTCTTGTTGCAGTTGAGAACTGTGCCATACGGTCTATCCGCGAGGCGATTGAAATTGAGAGAAGGCCTCACAACTGCAACAAGAGAGAAGATAGTATCTACCTGCCTCATGCTTGGAAGCCAGTGTTGGCTAAAATAAGGGTGCAGCCTACAGAACCTGCAACGCCTTCCCAGCCAGCTGCTTTGAGCCATCCTCTTCAATGCGATTCAGACCCTCCTGCACTCTGCACGAGGAGCCGCATGGGACGCAGCTAGTTTTTGGACTGATGACTACGCATGCCCAATGATTTTTGACTCTGCTTTCTGATTCTATGTGTAATTGTTGTTTTTTATAAGTCTCTATGATGTTATCTGTTTTGTTTTCTCTTTTTAAAATGTTACATTTCCGAGCCTGATGAGGGGTGACACAGTTCACTTGAAACGTCGCTCCAATTAAAAACCTAGAATTCATACCGTATTAGTTTATTTTATATATAAATGATGTGTTCTGAAACATTAAGAAGCTATATGAAAAACATATATTTCAATACAATTATTAAATTTCCAAGCGGTTTCAATTCAAAATTGTGTTGATAACGAGATTGTTATGATGTGGCTTAAAACAGTGAAAAAAAACATACCATCCAAGTATTATCAGTCTATTTGTACCACAGTTCTGGTAAAATCTGCCAAACGGAGCATAAAAAACCACAAGTTCAGGATTACAAATCCAAATGTGGCCAGCACGCTTACACTTTTGAAATGTATACCTGCTACAAGCCCTGAAAAAAGTAAACCGAGCTTCTACATCACCTATAGTGAGTGAATATTTAAATAATTGAACTTTTGGGTTTTAATTAAAGTTTATTTCTATGAGAGCACCAGATATGTAAAGATGTGTGTAGATGTGACAAGTGGACATTGAATAAATGAATATGTATGCAATGTATGCAATTATGTATGCAAATTTACACAAATTCTGTGAGGAAAATAACAGAAAATTTAACTTGTTTCGATTTTAAATTGAACTTTTTATTCTTGGTTGAGTGATGACGTGATGAGATATAAGAAGCAACAGTTGAACTTGCTGCAGGAGTTGAGACTGATCTGTACAGAACAATGCTTATGAAAACAACCTCCTATCAACATCATGGGACTTGCACATGCGCGGATACAGTGTAGGAAGAAACATGTAAATGAAAAGAATTCTTATCGAATCTATTACATATTAATATAGTCTCATAATTGTTTCAAAGTGTGTCGCAATTTTTGCCGCACGGGTGACGAACCTAATTAGAAACTTCTCCGTCCGCTATAAAGAAGAAAATGTTGAAATCGTGCAGTACAACAACCGGTGTGTGATAAGATAATTTTATTTTTTAAAGATCAAATACCAAGAAATCATCTGGATAATGATAAAAAATAATTGTCTAGGTAGTAGGTAATTTTATTTAAGAATTCCAAAATTCGGAACTCGAGTTTTGACATTTATCGGATGTGCTAATTTTTGTCCTTACATTTTCATGTTTTTTTATACTATGTTATTACTAATTAAAAGTAGGTACCTACATATTTTTTCCATCAAGTTGTGCATTAGAAGATTCCTCACATTTGAGGTATGAATTGTAGCTGGACTCCAAGATTCTTGAAAGGTATTGCCTGCTTTCATAAATGATTTTGTTAGTCAGGGACATATTTTCATCAGGAAGACACATTTGAAGCACGATCAAGGTATGTAAATTCAACGAAGACAAAAGACGTGAGTGCAAATCTAACTCGCCTCCACGCGGTGCACACTGGGTAATGCTGAAGAGTTCGAACTTCTGGCAGCCAAACTATTGATACTTATATCAATCTCCTGGCTGTAGGATACAATCAAAATATTTACACGATGTGTTGAAGACGTGAAACACATAAAACCGTAAACATGATCGACTTCAGTGAATGTTTCCCAGGATGGTACACTCGGCCAAAAATAAATTGATCGTTGATCAAATTTGATAGCATACATGATAGCATACAAATTTGGTGGTGTTATTTACGTATAGTTTCATTTTCTAAACAAAAAACTCAGAAAATTAATTTCGAAGTGTCAACAAACCAAAAAATACTCTGCGGGGTAAGGTGGGGGCACTACCCCAAAGTGTCCAAGCTTAAAAAATAATGAATTGTTCAACAAAATACACCGCATAACGTCTCAAAATTTGATTCAAAGTGTCCAAAAAACAAAAAACGCCCAGCGGGGCAGGGTGGGGGGCTCGCCCCCCACACCCCCCCTAGCCCGTGGGACAATTGTTTTCCTTGCATTACCTCCGCCCCCTGGCAAAAATTCTGCGGACGCTCGTGGCTGGGGATACCACTAGACCCCCTTCATATTTTCCAAAATCGCCCCCTCCATGACAAGAGGCTAGGTCCGCCCCTGCCCAGAATGGTACGAATATCACAATAAGTACTCCTGGGCAGGCATTAAAAACACAAGAGATAAACAACTGTCACAAAATTAAACCAGTTCCAGGGCTTTTGTACCAACCTCATACTGATTTCTATTGCCTACATGTCACACAAATATTAAAACCAAAGGCATATTTCAACAAAAAATAAAATCGATATACAAAGTACGATTAAATTCGTTTTAGTGAAACACTTGACCAAAACTATAACATTGAAGTCAAGGTAAACTTAACAACGTAATTAGGCGATTTATTTATGAACAACTGTTCACCACTCAGAGTGTAAAAAGGGAGCTATGAATGTGGAAATTGAGTATAGCATCTTTAAAAGTCGTCGCAAGTTTTGTTGAAGGAAATTTACCATAAAACGCCATAAGCCGTCTATGTGGGGCGTCTTCCCCATATTTACCGTTGATTTATTGGTAAAACGCACTAAAACGTTAAATTTTAACCCAAAATTAATAAGGAAAAAGCGCAATGTTGGAAGGTTTATTCTACTAAAATAAATTTTGAGTTAAGTTTAAAGAACAGGTAATCTATAGTTATGTAATTTTTCGAACAGTGGCAAAACTGATTTCTATTGCCTACATGTCACACAAATATTAAAACCAAAGGCATATTTCAACAAAAAATAAAATCGATATACAAAGTACGATTAAATTCGTTTTAGTGAAACACTTGACCAAAACTATAACATTGACGTCAAGGTAAACTTAACAACGTAATTAGGCGATTTATTTATGAACAACTGTTTACCACTCAGAGTGTAAAAAGGGAGCTATGAATGTGGAAATTGAGTATAGCATCTTTAAAAGTCGTCGCAAGTTTTGTTGAAGAAAATTTACCATAAAACGCCATAAGCCGTCTATGTGGGGCGTCTTCCCCATATTTACCGTTGATTTATTGGTAAAACGCACTAAAACGTTAAATTTTAACCCAAAATTAATAAGGAAAAAGCGCAATGTTGGAAGGTTTATTCTACTAAAATAAATTTTGAGTAAAGTTTAAAGAACAGGTAATCTATAGTTATGTAATTTTTCGAACAGTGGCAAAACATTTTCACACCCAAAAACTCTTTCAAATATCTAAATTTGCTTTCGACAGCTCAATTTTTGTCCCATCAATGCGAACTTGGTGTCAATGGAGTCGACTCGTCAAGCCGCGTCGAATGGTTGTATCGGTCTGAGCTCGGTAGTGAATTGTAAAAACTATTGGTAGGTGGGCAACTATCTCATACATTGGACCCAATGTATTAGAAATAACCACCTGGGACTGAGATTCAATAATGTTAATATAATTAATTCGACTTAACCTTCTAGAACCGGGACTTATATACAGTATTATTATTGTAAAAAAATCTTCATTGTATGAAAAGTATTTGTTCGAAAAAAATGAACATCGGGAGATTTGAATGGAGATATTTATGACTGAAATTAACGACTAATTATGCAAGAAATTAGATCAGGACGTGGTTTTATAATTACAGTGCAAAGTTGTGAAATTGAATAAATAACGAAAATGCCAAATGGTGGATTCAATATTTTAGGTACGCTGTTCTATAATTATTATTCATAGCTAAAAATGTGTAATAATTATGATTTTGCTTTGAAACTATATATTTGTATTGATCAGAACACATTTCACTCCATGATAACACAGCCTTCTGATGTCGTGAAGTGAATTGCTACACGTTACTGCATTCTAGTGGAAACCAACTAAACTTCACAAGTTACCGACATTTCAAGTCAAACTGGAAGTTTTAACGATGTAATGTACTGTCTACCACACGCGGAAACCGAGGACGATATGTTAGAAGATTCAAAGAGAGAGCGCGAAGATCACATTGAATACGAGAGGAAAAGAGACGACCAGATGATGGAAATGTTCCGTCAAGTGACAGACAGTGATGAGTTCTCAACCCACGGCCAGGGGGCGATCATGTAACATAATAACCTTCACATCTCACTCGAGATGCCGTTAATAACATCGAGATGAGAAGATTGTCACGTGAGAACAAAGTCGGCGTGTTATATAATACTACCTCAGGGAGTAGGTAGTGATCGTGATACGTCATCAGCTAATTCCTCACTGAACGAAGTCAATCGATAAGTTTAGTGGTGAAGACGATCAATCAATTATTGAAACTGATTAAATATTTTTTTAATTTGGAAAATTAAATCCAAATTTGATTTAAATTTAATTTGCTTTGTGGAAAGCGAAAAAATAGCTAGGTTAGATTGGAAAGAACACAGAATCTCCTCAAAACCACCTGTGAATGACATTGAATAACTTGATAATTACAGAGATGAAGTATTAGGTCCAGTAATACCGCACTGGTTTATGAGCCATCAGAGAAAAATATTCACTGGGCTTTCAAAACTCTAAAGCCAATAGTGAGAGAAATCGACAAGGCTGTATAAAGAAGAATTTTCCATTTCTCATATTTTTTTGCTGTGACTATAGCAACTAATAATGTATCAACAAATATCTCAAAATAGCTCGGAATTAGTACACCCCTCCCCCTCCCCCCCCCCCCCAAGGGTTAATTTCGTGACCGATCTATTTTTAAGCTAAAATCCATAACATGAATCTGCATAAGCAACTGCAAACTTGAAACACAACGCCATTTTCCCTGAAAATGGCGGTCATTTTAGAGCTTACCCGCCGACATCATAAACTTCTTGAATTAATACAATTTTGGTTTGACCTTTAGAATTTTTATTTTTTATCGTACCTTCCTGACAATTGTATATTATACAAGAACAATAAATTTACACAAATGTTATATGTTAACACAATTTTCATATTTCATACATAAGCCATAACAAAGCAGATACGCTGTTTTTTTTGTTTTTTTTGCGCTTAACGACTTGGTTATTAGCGCCATTTTTTCAATTTATTTTTCAAAAATTTTAATTTGTATTTTACATGTTAACTTTTAATATCATAATTTTTTTTTTCTTTTTCTAAATATCGTCATATAGATTAGTTTCCTTTAAAAATCTGATTACCTTATCGATGTTATTGGAGTTGTCATCAAGAATCTCTGCGATATCCCCTGACATATTCAGACTCCTACACTTTTGACTATATTTATCACATTCGCATAATATATGCTGAATGGACAATGGCGCATCACATGCATCACATCTAGGTGGATTTTCACGGCACATCAAAAATCCGTGTGTAAGTCGACTATGACCAATTCGTACCCTGGCAATGACAACCTCTTCCCTGCGCGACCTGCGAGAAGAAGATGACCAGACCCGAATGGTAGGTTTAATTGTTCTTAATTTATTGTCTGTTGTTTGTGTCCAAGATGTTTGCCATTTTTGCATTAAATTTTCTTTAAACATGTTTTTAGCGTCTGAAGTAGTGATTTGATTTATATCCGTGAATCGTTTATTCGATGCATTCTTTGCAGCTTCATCTGCTCTCTCGTTGCCGACTATGCCACAGTGACCTGGCATCCAGCAAAAGGTTACCGCGGTTCCTCTAGAATGAAGTTTGAAAAGAATATCTTGTATATGTTGGGTGAGGTTATCAGCAGGGAAAAATCTTCTTAGGGCTTGTAACGAGCTAAGGGAATCTGAACAAATTAAAAAAATTTGTCTACCGTCACCTTCAATAAAATTTAGAGATTTAAGAATAGCGTCAAGCTCGGCGGTAAACACACTCGCAAGCGAGGAAAGTTTAAAACAAATGCCAGTTTTGCCCAAAATAAATGCGCAACCAACAGTCATTCATTTTCGATCCATCCGTAAAAATTAATTCATATTCTTTAAAAAATGTTCGCATATGATTAAAATGTTGTTGATATGTTGTTGATATAGTTCAAAAAATGTCCAAAACAAATATGGTGGGATAATAGCCTAGCCTAAGTTATTTGATTATTGTATCTTTATCCATGTCATTGATATGAATATATAAAAATGGGTCTATTGTTACATTGTTACAATTTTTTAGCAATGCATACGAGGAGATAAAAAATATATTTCTATTCTGTACATACATAGGAGTACCATACATTTTAAAAATTACGACCTCATCTTTAAAAATGTGCAGGTGAACTTGCTGCAGGAGTTGAGACTGATCTGTACAGAACAATGCTTATGAAACCTCCGATCAACATCATGGAACTTGCACATGCGCGGATACAGTGTAGGATGAAACATGTAAATTAATATAATTTTCGTAGTCCAAAAATATTTAACAATTTATTACACTTAATGTTGCACGGGTGACAAACCTAATTAGAAACTACTCAGTCCGCTAAACAAGAGAAAATGAACGGGATGAGAAGAGACGGCACGGAGAAACCGGCATGACTAAGTGCCCGGTGTATTTAAAACACGACCTGAGAATGACAAGAGAATAAAAAGATGATAATCAATACACCATCTGTAGCAAAACACGGGCTTATGGCAAGAAATCTTTATGAAAAAACATATATTTCAATACAATTATCAAGCGGTTTCAATTTAAAATCGTGTTGATAACGAGATTGTTATGATGTGGCTTAAAACTGTGAGAAAAAAAAATACCATCCAAGTATTATCAGTCTATTCTTCCACGATTCTGGTAATATCTGCCAAACGGAGCATAAAAATTACAAGTTCGGGATAACGAATCCAAATGTATAAAGGTGGATTCACACGGCCGTTCCAAACTTCCCAAGTTTGCCAAAGTTCCGAATCGCCGTTCCAAAAACTCTCGTGTGAACTATGAAAAGATTCGAACTGCGAAGATTGAGTTCCAAACTTTCATAGTTCACACGAGAGTTTTTGGAACGGCGATTCGGAACTTTGGTAAACTTGGGAAGTTTGGAACGGCCGTGTGAATCCACCTTAAGACCAGCACCCTTACACTTCAGAAATCTAAATCTGCTACAAACCCCCACCCTACCAAAGTATTCTACATCACCTAGTGAGTGATAATTTAAATAATTGAACTTAATTAATGTTTATATACACGAGAGCGCCAGATGTAAAAAGATGTGTGTAGATGTGACAAGTGGACATTGAATAAGTGATTTTAGATATGTGTGAAAATTTACACAACATTTGTGAGTAATATAAAAGATAGTTTGACTTGTTTCAATTTAAAGTTATACTTTTTATTCTTGGTTGAGTGATGACGGGATGAGATATAAGAAGCAACAGGTGAACTTGCTGCAGGAGTTGAGACTGATCTGTACAGAACAATGCTTATGAAAACAACCTCCGATCAACATCATGGGACTTGCACATGCGCGGATACAGTGTAGGATGAAACATGAAAATTAAAGGAATTCTAATCGAATCTAATACATTTTTTTATAGTCTCAGTCATGTTTCAAAGTGTGTCGCAATTTTTGTCGCACTAGTCACGAACCTAATTAGAAACTTCTCCGTCCGCTAAAGAAGAGAATATATTCATTTTCTATGAATACTTATAGTAATAATAATCTTTATTCCTTTTCCAAAATACAATGGGTAAAGGAGGTAGGATTACCCTACCCACATAAATATAAGAGGGTCTATGGCCACCCATCAAAAAATCACCAAACCCGACCAGAGAACAACAAAATAATAAACAGATGGTAACCAATACTAAGCCAATACATATCTGTAGCAAAACATGTGCTTAACAAAAATATATTTAAAGGCAATTATAACATTTCCATGCGTATTCAATTTAAAATCGTGTTGATAACAAGATTGTTATGATGTGGCTTAAAAACCATGTACAATATGTTCAATACAATTATTGGAGCTATCAATATAATTCCATGCAAATAATCATGTTCATCTTTATGCACAAAAGAACCAGAGGGGTTATTATATAAAATGACAGCTTTGTTCTCGCGTGACAATGTTCTCATCTCAATGTTATTCACGACCTTCTCGGGTGAGATGAGAAGCTTGTCACGTGACAACATTTTACATGATCACACCCTAGTTAGATACACGTCCAATGTAGAATGGCATCTAGTGGAGCGGTCGCTCCACGCCAGCCAAGTCGTACGGCGCGCACACTCTCAAATAAAGGCTGGAGCAAACCCACTTTTACTGTAAGCATCAAAGTGGCATTTTCGGCCTACTGATCTTAAAATTGGGAAATCTCACATTGTAGCGATATATCTTAATTTCGAGCTATGGCCCACCCTACAACATATACCAAATTTGGGAACAATAGGTTACGCCCTTTGCACGCTAGAGGGCCGTGAAAACAGTGTTTTAGGGCGGTTTTCATAATAATAATCAGTAATAATCTCAGTAGTAGTAGTAGTAGGCTGGAGCTAAAATCCGGTAAACAGGCCACAGCCTAAACGGCTGAACCGATTGATCTCACATTTTTACCACGTGTGCACTTTTGGCGTCTGATTTAACCTTCACCCCATGAATTTTTTGTGCCGCCATTTTGAAACCGGAAGTGACGTCATATCTCAACAACGGCTAGACCGATTGGAACGAAAATAGCGCCAAACGATTCGGACAGTCATCTATATGGATAATCAATAGCAACAGACTAAAATTTATGTTAACGAAACCGGAAATGACGTCATGAAATTTAATTCATCGATTGGCATTTCGGCAACAAATTTGATCCAATTATTTTGATATTTATGTAACGTATGTTCTTTTGTGATATTATTTGACTTGATATAAAACCAACCGGAGGCCGCCATTTTGAAACCAGAATTGACATCATATCTTAATAACGTCTTAATAGATTTAAACGAAACCAACGCTAAACAATTTAGACGGTCAACTTTATGTATTATCATCAATAATATTTGCAGTTTCCCATACTGAAACCGGAAATGACGTCACACATTTTAAAAATCGCACAAATTTACATTTTGATGCAATAAATATACTATTTGAGACTGCTTATAATAAAATGAAATCATGTTTAAATTATAATTGAAGAGGTCAGTGATTTCAGCAGCCATTTTGAAATCGGAAGAAACGACGTAATATCTCGAAAACTGGTTGACAGATCGGTATGAAACTAGTGCCAAACGATTCGGAAGGACATCTCTATGGAATAGGAACAGTCAAACTAGAATTTTCCTATTTATGAGGCCGGAAATGACGTCATTCAAATTTATAAATCATTATAATCCCCTCCTATACAATAAATACATATTCAGAAAGCTAAAAATGATACACATCATTTATAGTTATAAATTCTATGTGGCAGTGCAGAAAGTTCAGCGGCCATTTTGAAAACCGACGTGTTTCCATATCTCGGAACTGGGCTGACCGATTGGAATGAAACCTTTGTTTTTTTCATGAGAATAACCAAATTGTAAAGGGTAATTTTTTTTAAAGGATTTAGTAATTGTTCATGTGATATGTGTCACACGTAAGTTGTAAGAATAAACTAAAAAAAGTAGTGATATCCCCATAAAAAACACTCCGTGTAAAAATACCAGCCAAGTCTCTTCAACTTAAAAAAAATAATGAAATCTAAAAATTCTGCACTGAAACGTAGTGATATCAAAAAATTAGCCAAGTCAAAACTTTATTTGAAAATTAAAAAATACTTGGCGCATCGTGTATATAAATAGCTTAGAAGTATAGGCTAGATATAAATACATACTTATAGTATACCTACAATGCCCTAAAAAAACGATGCACCAAGTATATTTTAATTTTCAAATAAAGTTTTGACTTGGCTAATTTTTTGATATCACTACGTTTCAGTGCAGAATTTTTAGATTTCATTATTTTTTTTAAGTTGAAGAGACTTGGCTGGTATTTTTACACGGAGTGTTTTTTATGGGGTTTGATTTAACATAGGAATTCAAAATATTCCAGTATTTATATTTAACAAACATTGTGTTCTCCACTTTCAGTGTGAAATATATTCCTTTGCGCTAACATTGGTCCACCAGTCGACTTCGATCCTATTAGTTGTTACAATTGCAACAGAGGACGATGTCTTATTAAATATGTTAAATTCTTCAGAGTGTAAAAGTAGATTTTCTTTAGATAAAAATTTGCTAACTTCTACGATCCATTCAATATGTCAAATAAATAAAATCACAAATCAAATAAAAACAAGCAACCTCAGGTGCTATTAATATGACTAATTCCCGTAGTAACGGGAATACGCTCGCTAAACAAACCCAGCATTGTTCATACATTTATCAGCAACAAATGTGCCCTCAATACTCCACCCTTCACCTACACTGCTTAACATTATGAGGTACCTGCCGTGCAGTGGAAGCAGACAGTAGGTCACCCCAACCACGGAATTGTTATACCAGATAATTGGTCCTTGATGCTTTTGTCTTATCAACATTTTCTTTCCGTCGTTTAGATTTAGCGTCGTCAGTTTCTTGCTCTGTGATTTCCCGAATACGCTTCCTCTCATTTGGCTTTTATCCGAGCAAAAGTCTTGCCGACTTTCGGCATGTTTAGAATATTGAGATGTAATAAGTAAGTAATCAGATTAAATCAGGTATCTGAATTAGGTACACTAAAAGTGTGCTTATATAGAATGAAGTATTCATAGCCCTAATATTATGAAAATAAGCTTGAAAAAAATAGCAACGTCCAAATACCAAATTTTTCTATTGAAAGTAGTTTAGGATTGGAATGAATCCAACGTTTACACAATGTATGAAAGCAATATAAAGGGTTTGAACGGAATTAATCTACGTTCCAAAACATTAACAACGACGGGGGAAATGTCAGGCTAGATAGAAGTTCAGAAACGGAATGAATCCAACGTTTCCAAGAAGTAAATACTTTGATATGTCAATCTCTGCCTCTCTATCTCTGAGAATCTATGTCTCTGCTCTATAAGCCTTGAAACTTAAGCATCAAGAAAGCAATGATGAAAATGTAGTATATATCTTTCAAATATTACAAGATTATAGAATAAAATGTCTTTAAAATGACAATAACTTTTGAAGTATTAGTCTTCAAATTGGCAAAAATACCTAGAATGTTCTAGTTGTTCGATTAAACGGTTCTAGTTTAAAAAATTAATAATCCGGAAAGATGGTTTTCAATTTTACCCAATGAGAGGATTTGGCTGAAACTTTGTAAGATTTTGGACAATTGTTGGTCGTAATGACTTGTAAAAATTTCAATTTGGTTGGACCCACCAATCGATTTTTTTTAATTGGAACCATTCAGCGGATATAAAATAATCAAGTCTTGTAAGCCCAGAAATGGTCCGTATACGCGTGTGCAAAATTTCAACTCGATGAATGAAAATCTGTGAGCTGTGACCTGAAAGAAAAATACAGAGGTCGGAATGAGCCAGGAGTCGCTCTCTTAATCACGTATTACTAAATGCTACAGTGTTCTTAGTTGACCAATGCTCAAGTAGGCCAATATATCAACAAAAAAAAAATCACAATTAATTTTGCTGACTCTTAATTTTCCACTAAAATGATTTACACAACATAAACACTAAGTACATAAAAATATTGTTAATAATGTAACTAGAGAATGAAGGGTCCTTACAAAAATAAATTGTGGTCCCATTATTTAAATGAAGATCTGTTGGACCAACTTAACATTGTTGATTTCTCGCCATGAAATCTGTAGTATTTCAACCCAATTCACATTCACACATCCACGCAACTTACAAATTAACATTACATTAAAATTGAGAGGTGTAAATGCTCAGCAGGGAATTTTTTCCATTTTCCAAATTTTTACCAACAAATATAAAAGCAAATAAAAAAATATATATAAATAAAAAAATATAAAGAGGGTGGAAACAAAATTGTACTTTACATTTGAATCAATAAAATGATATACTTTATCTGAACACATATTTACTCCAAAGTAAATTATTTTGTAAAATTCGTTCTGGACAGAAATACTTTACTATAGGAAATGGGCGTGTACCAAGTTGAACAAAAACAGCACATCAGAAAATACAATAAAATTACTTGTACATTGCCGCATCATAAGTAGTGCCCTACGACCAAGTGTCCATAGCATTAGCCGGCCCAGACACCCCTAAAAATGTCTGTGAATATTTCCGAGAATTCAACATGTGTGTGGTATGTAACAGAAACCCTTCTTAACCTCTATAGTAACAGTCCTCGGCGAACATGCAGTAATCGGTCACGATTGTTCCGTATCATGTTACATGATAAGTTAATATCAATCTATTGCAAACAATTTATTAACATTATAATAATTACAGATAATATTATACAGTCATTAAAACCTTATTCAAAATGAAGGTAAACAGTTGACAGATTTCAAGGTCGTCATTCTTACAGTAAATGGAACTTGTTGACGTCCTAGACTCCATTCGGACCGGACTTTTCAGCACCTGAGGGCAAATGCCAAAATACAATCGCCAATTAAATGCTGTAAAATACTGCGATACTGCAATTTTATTGTAAATACTGCAATAAAATGCTGCACCTCAGAAACATGGATTTTCTTTGCTCTTCTATTGTTATGGGGTGGAATGGAGGTAGTGCCAGAAAAATATCCAAAATTAGCTTGGAAAATAGGAATTACAAACAGAAACTAGACTTCTCGTAGCTGCAAATTCCGCGTCGAACGTACTGAAGAGCGTTTGCGTCCTGAAGGCGTAAGTTTCAAGACTTGGCATCCAGGGTTCATCTTTGCCTGTCACCGACAATAGCTGAATATTATATGCGATGCGCGCGCACCTGCCTACGCTCTAATGACCCGAGTGTGGCGTAGATTACTAAAATGTTTGCTGGTTTCTTCGGACCATCTCTATAATATTTAGTTGAAAATACTTATTATTCATCTATTTTCAACAATGCGCTAACCATATCTGACAACAAACATTAACAACAATAATAAATGTTCCACGTTCAAAATTCTGAAGATGAGCCTCCAGGAGTCATTAGGAGCGTCAATAGTCTCTCATGTGGCTGTAAAACATCTAAATTGTGATTTGTTCTTAACTTTTTCCCGCCTGCCGGAAGTAGAAAGTAATCCGATGCCGAAGCAGACGTAGAATTATTCTTTATACAAACTGTCATGGTCAAAAAATTAAGTATCATTATTTTATTACATTGAATTGTCTTAAATTGTTTCAAGTTCATAATTTTAATTTGTAAGGTACGCTGATACCAAGCGGCTAACCATTTTTTTAATTGACAGTCACCAACAAAGTGATTTAATAAAATTGTATCCATGCAAAATAGTTAAAAATATAAAAAATATATTTGGCAATTGAATTTTCGCCAGGGTCTTCAATACAGTTTGTATAGAAGTATGTAGACTGGAAATGTTGAATTCAATGTTTACAAATGACAATATTAACAAGATTCATCCAACATGTATCTGAGAACAGCTACTTTTACTCGAATACTCCAAATAGTGTGAGCAAAAGTGTCGTGGGGCGATCTTGAATAAGGAGTACACACCAGCTAACTCGTGGATTGTGAAAATGAACGGACTGTCCAGAGTCGAATGTCGAGATGACATATGAAAGATTCACATTGGAATCTTATGTCTTCGTTGTGACTTCGATCGAGAAGTAAACTATATTCTTCGATTCTGTAAACTTGGTGAACTCCTCCGCAACACACGACACCACTCCATCCGATCCACTCAATGTCGTGACTACCCAACACGACCTGAGAATGACAAGAGAATAAGCAGATAATATCCAATACACTATCTGTAGCAAAACACGGGCTTACAACAGGAAATATTTTGGAACAATTTTCTATTTTTTTATTTTTTTATTAGCCACACAGTTACAGTAACAGTTTGTAGCCAATACTCTACAAAACACATCAAACTAATTCCTGCAAAGCCATGCATGCAGGTGAAAACCACAAGGAATAAAATAACAATACAAATAATGCGGTGTGATAACACAAGAAAAAAAATCCAAGATCACAAAACTCCTACAACAATAATACGTATACCAATGCCACTGTGAAATAATAAAAAAATTGAGATTTTATTTTTCATATAATGAATTAAGTACCAAACGAATAATTTTTCATATTTTTATAGAAATTAATCAACAGAAAAATTAATAATTTGAAAGAATCCAATTTTTAACTTCGCGTTTAATTTTAGCATATTTTTCTAAATTCTTTAAGTTATCAGGGATAAAATTTAAAATATTCGAAACGTTAACAGCTAATCGCCTCTTATCTTATTGGTCTTAATGAAAATTATTACAATTTCAAGCTTAAGGCAATTCGACCGAAAAAGTGACATTAGTCGTTTTTGGGCCCCACAAAAAAATCCGGGGTTTTTAAATATGTAAAATACACGTTACTTTAGACATCTCATAGACAAACCGTTTATCTAAATGACACGAAACTTGCAGAGAATATTCATTAGATATCTAGTTATGAGCTGACAGGCCCCTTTTTTATTTTTATGTTTCAATTTTTACAATATAAACAAATATACAACGTACCGGATTTTAGAGTAAAATATTACTGATTTAGTAGAAGCTACAGTCAAAGTAGGAATGAAGTTATCGAAATTTGGGGGCCGCGTCATGACATCCGCTCATTCTTTGTGAACAAAATGAGCCCACGTGGAAGTCTGTAGTGTGAATGGTAGGGCTTGTGGCGTGGCGATAGAAAATAAGTTTTCGTTTCAAAAATAAACAGGTAAAAATTTACGGTACTACAATAATGTGTCAAAAAAGATACTCTGAGTTGTAGAATTACTTACTGAATGAGAAAATTACCCTCCCGACTCTTTGAGTGCAATAGTTTCGCCAATAACGTTTATTGTACTTTTAGTCACGTGGTTCGCTCGAAGAGCTACAGTTTGTTCAAATCTTCTGTACAATGATTATGGTGGTGAAGATGGCAACGAAAATGATGAACTACGCTAGCACCAACACTACAAAATGAAAATCAGCTAGAACTAGGTGGCACATTCAAGTTAGCGGATTTTATTTGGAGAGTTTAGGTTGGCAAAGTGTGAATTCAGATGGAAGGTCTGGATGGTGCTGCTTAGTTACACCCTAACGGCGTTGTAAGCGTAAATTGAACAGCCTATATCTAGATAATTTAAAATGTGGTCTATTAAGTCCGAGCAATCAGGAGCCGATTTGTTTGAACATATATGCGTTAATGCGTTGTAACGCGTTGATGAGTGAGCACACACACGTGCAACATCCCCAGCCAAACACAATACACTATACGACACAATACGACTTTCTTTGCAATTTTCCAAATTGGAAAATATTTTTAACATGTTGAGTTTGAAATAATGGAAAATTTGTATCCCTAAAAACCGCACCATATAGATAGATTTATATGAATAATAGGGGCAAGGTTTCAACGGAATCTAAAATTGTGTACCGGCGGAAAATTGACGATGCTTACGGTCACAAAGAAAAAAATCCCTCTTACGTTTAAAAAAAAAATCCTTTAACTTAAAAATTGACGTTTCAAGTCTATACTGTAATATTTGTAGTTTAAAAAAATATTTTGTTTCAAGAAAAATCAAATTTTTACTACGTAATTATAAATAAATTTTTATCTTCACAAGTATTTATCACACACTCATGATTCTAGTTCATTTTGTAGATAACATATGAAATAATATGTGGAAAAAAATTCAACAATGTGTCTCTGATAGTTTCGTTAAAAATTGTTCCTAGGAAGCATACAAATTTACATGTTAAACCTTAGTGTAATACTAACAGTTAAAAACACCCACCTCGGCGCAACTATATTCTTATAAACGTATTTTAGTTGGTTGTGCTTTTCGCCTTTCACCTTAACATGACGAAACATCAGAGGAACTTCATTTACTTTCTAATTGCTAGTTCATTCTTTTCACATATCTTGTGAAAAGAGGTATCCATACACCAGCCGTTGGGTAAAATTGTACCTAAAGAAACAAAATCATGCCCATTTGTGCGCGACACAATAATAATGTATTTCATGCGTAATATAATGTGACAAACTGCTGTAATTTTATTATTTCTGCCTATTGTTATTTCACATTTCTTTGACTAATTATTCCTCTATCTATTTTACCTTCGATGGTATAGTTTAAAATTTAAATTTCACTCTTATGATTTCTCCACCTCTTTCGTTGTATACTATTTTTCTAAATACTTTCGTTGTGTTTTCACCGCAGTCAAATCAAATGCATCATTTATTTTTATTTATTTATTTATTTCACAGCCATTTGTTCACATCTTTTTTTAAAATTTAATGTATAAATGTTGTCAATAGAATAAATAACAGGTTTAAAAGTACATAAATTCATAATACACCACAAAACGCTAAAAAGCTTGGTAAAAACAAGGTTAGAATACATGATCCATGAATTCGTCGGTTGAGTAGAAAGATCCTTCCAACAGCATGATTTTGAGTTCACTTTTAAATACATCACTTGTCTTGGAGTTTTTTATTGTTTCTGGGATTTTATTATAAAATTTCCGACCCATTTGTAATACACCCTGTGATGACAGCTTTAGTTTACAATAATTGTGCTGAAGGTCGTTCACTCTCCTCGTGTTATGCACATCTGGATTACCTTTATTGAAGAGGTTCAGATTGTTTCTTACAAAAATACAAGTGTTAAAAATATATATACAGGGTATAGTGTCAAAATTCGCAAGTCCCGAAATAACTGCCTACAAGAATCTCTAGGCCCCCGCCTCATCATCTGCCTGACAATTCTCTTTTGGGCAATAAACACACGCTTGCTTGATGTCGTTGCGCCCCAAAACACTATACCGTATGACATGATGCTTTGCGCCAGGGCGAAATAGACAGTTCTCACTACAGCTGTGGAACATTGGTTTGCCAAAGTCCTTATCAAATATCCAATTCTCGCCATTTTAGATACTAGTTCGGTTGTATGAGGAATCCACTTTAGTTCGTGGTCGATAGTGATGCCGAGAAACTTGGTGGTTTGGGAAGTCGCCATGTTGATGTTAGGCAGTTGCCGGTTTCCTCTAGCAGAGAAGACCATCACTTGAGTCTTCTCAGGGTTTAGAGTTAGGCTATTGTTCTCAAACCACACTTTCAGCTGGTTTGTTATAGCTTTAATGTCTTCGCTGAGGTCTTCCAACGACGACGATTCTACAACCGCCGTAGTGTCGTCGGCATATTGGACCACTCTCCCATTGACGTCTGAGATGGTAACATAAGGTCCGAGGTCGTTAACAAGCATACTGAATATGAGAGGACCAAGGATTGACCCCTGCGGCACTCCACAGGTTATGGTTTCCCAGTTTGACTGCCCACCATTGTGGACAATCACTTTTTGTGCTCGGTTCTTCAAGTATGACTCGAACCACCGTCCCAGCACTCCACTCACCCCATAACACTGCAGTTTTCTCAATACCAGATCGTGTTGAAGCGAGTCGAAAGCTTTCGACAGATCACAGAAAGTCGCACCAGCATGCTGTTTGTTTTCTAGTATTCTAGTTATGTTGTTAATAAGTCCGAAGGCCGCTGTGGTTGTCGAAAACCCAGGGCAAAAGCCGTGCTGGTGTTCAGAAACCATAGATGTCTTCTCAAGATGTCTGGAGAGTCTAATGTGCATGAGCTTTTCCAACACCTTTGCAAACGACGGAAGCAATGCATCATGTTCCCACCTAGTTCAAACAACTTTGTTTATTTGATAGATATCGACACTGTATTACAAATCTGTTATTTAAATTGTCATTCACAACGGGTAAACAGTCGTTCTACTAACGAAGAGTGGCATTATGTCATCAATACTAAAAGCAAAAAAGCGGAGAGTTGAGTTGGAGGAAAATATGTCATCTGAGTAACAAAAGTCTGTAATTAAATTCAATGATGGATTACATTATAGAATTCTCACCACATTTATTTCATTTAAATTGGAAAATAGGTGAATTATATTAAGAATAATTTGATCAATTGTAACTATCATTGGTCAGCATCGCTATGACATATCGTATATCATTCATATTTTCATGCAATACAAATGAGCAAAAGGTTTATCATTGTCTTCCAACGTGTTTCATAAAAATTGTAACGACCATGATCCCAAAATAAAATCATAAAATCATTTAACTATTATGTTTTAAATAATTCTCTCGCTGTTTTCCCCTTGCACTATCTGACTTAGTACTGTGTTAATATTATGCAAACACAATGAGGACATCGTAAAATCCCTTGCAACAAGGATATGGAAATCATGGGGGATTGTGTATTGTTACAAACAACATTGGCACGGTCTGGGGGAAGGGACCCCCACTAACATAAGAGTCATAGGCGCACAGAAGCAATTTTAATAATTTAAAAAAATTATTTGGGATGTTTCAACACGAATTTACTATATTTAAAACTTATATTTATCTCGAAAAATGATGGCGTTCACAGAGGCTATTAATTTGACACATTCTCAGGAAGTTATATTATTTTGAAGTGCCAAGTGCTATGGGGCCAATCTAGTTGAGTAAGTTGAGAAGATTGCACAACAGCTACACTGCAAAGTAGTTCAAAAGGTGGGTATTAACGAGGGAAACTTATACTGATTTTACCAAATCATAGAATTTAATTATTTGATTCATTTTTCAATCGTTTCTCTTCAATTGTATACTTTTTAGATTATATTGAACGTAAATATTCCGGTAGTAAAATCTTTGTAATTTCATTTCATTAACTCTCATTGGAGTCGGTGAAGAGGACAGATTAGACATAGGGGGATGGAAGGTAGAATTATAAAAATCCAGAGAGTACAAGAATTTCTGCGTGAAATCCTGCCTTTGATAGATTCTTCACCCATAGCCATTGCGCCCTATGGGTGATTTTATCATTAAATTGTATATTATATTCGACCTTATCGCACTGAGGGCAAATACTAATCGGGATAAGGTTCATGTCGTTTACCAACACACTTCTACTCACTGCACGCACCTATGTGTGAATATAAGAACACTTTGTCACCTATATTAATATGACTCCTAAATTAGGAGACAGCGCTTCACGTTCAAAACTAGCTTGAAGTGATTGGTTTCATGAGAAGATTTAATTACAGTATTTAATTTAGATGGTAAAAATGCGTAATAATAATTTTTAAACAGAAAGCTAGGTGTATTTTGTGTATGACAATCGTGAAAAAATCAATGTTCAGAGGTGTTATGGAACACTGCAACATTACTGTTGACGTTATGGAGACGAGAAAGCACACACATGTGGGCAAACATTACTTTACCTCCACAGACCCAGACATATTTTATGCCCGGATTTTGGTAAATTTTTTTTCTTAGGAGAAAATCACTTGAAAAAATTTAAAAATAATATAATAAAAAATCAAAATGTTTTAAATGTTTTTTTAATATTTTAATTATTTTTTTATTTGTATTGACTAATTAAAAAATCACTGTTACTTACGGTGTAAAAATTTAAAAAAAAATATAATCTGTTCTGTTTTTTATGGCATTGAAGCAATAAAACATTTATTTTTTATATTCCACAAATAATAATTACAATTTTTTTAAATTACTGTAATTAATTTAATTACAAACAAACAAAAAACAAAAAAAAAACAGAGATTTGTGCCATAAGTTTCAAGTGGAGACGCTCGCTCCGCTCGCTTAATTGTGGATGTTTTTAATTTTGTCCATTTATAGAAGAACTAATTTTCTTGGTGATGTTGACGAAGTAATGCCGAGGATGGTTAGTTTCAATGGCATGGATTCTTCTGTGTCCTTTCCTAGGGTTATAAGAATCTACATATTGACTGAGGGTAATCAAGAAACAATTAAATCAAAGAATATCTACTAGATCTCAGAAGAATTGCTCTGCAATTTCTAAGAAGTCTGCTTTGCTGAGGATACCTTGAGGACATCCGGGGTGCATGATTAGATTGATGTAAACTGAGCCAACTTGCTCGATCTTTGTCCCCCACACTCCGTTTCCCCCACTTTACTCATGTATCAGAACCATGGCGCTGTACGGGTGTTGTTATGATAGAGGGACAGGGAGTTTTCTTGTGTCTCTATGTCGCTGTGTCACGGTGTGTTTAATAGCCGGTTAGCTGCTATCTGTGTTGTGATTGAGCTGGCGGTTGGTTTGTTTACATCAGCTGTTTTATCTGGGGTTGGGCAGTCGAGGTGGATTTCACGTCAGTGTGCACCTGATGAAGAAGATTGAAACATCTTCGAAATATTCTGTTGTATTTTATTATTTTAATTTGTGACGTCACCGGTGTATGTCCACGAGTTCGTATGGTTTTAATAATTGTTCACCCGGTACATTATCCTTTTCTCTTAATTATACTCATTAAATTAGGACGTCAAAATTATTTTTAATGATAATTTGTATGTGTTTGGTCAGTGACTGATATATTGTTCTTTTTCCTTCACTAGAAATCTACATTGGTGACTGTTAGTGAAGAACTGTCTTACATCATCATACAAAACGTAGACTGCATTACGATACCTTCAAGGTAAGGAATTCTTCTTTATAATCTGACTTATCCTCATCTAATAATGGGTTGCCCATTGAAATATGTCTTGTGGTAGAAATTAAGAGTGCCTAGTTGTGAAGGACGTAATTATGCACTTCTGCCTCATGAGGTACTTATTGTCTCATCAAGTAGACAGCTTCATGATAATGAACCCGGTGCCTAAAGTAAATGATTCCGAAGTTTGCGGAAAATATAGGACATTAAAGGATGCAATTAAAGTAAATGCAAATCCTTGAGATGTTTTTTGTTTGAAAGGTATCAAGAAAAAATAAATTAAAACATTTCCATACAGAACAATTAAATTTCAAAAAATTTCATCCTCCGAATGAAATAACTGAAAATTTAAGTTAACTTATGATCAAATACGTTTTCCATATTATTTGAGATTAAAGTTATAATTAAGGAAAATAAATTTAAATGTTTAAAAATTTACGCAAGTTCCAGCAGCATAGCCCAACTCAAGCTAGACAGAGTACGAAGAAATCTGAACGTTTCCGACCGAGGCGGGACATGAACAGGACCGAACGTCTACCTTGGTGCCGTATCAACGTACACTTGGCCAAACAAAACTTGAACGTTCAATAAATCTGATAGGCTGATAAATGTAAGATCGCACCATCAGAAGTCAGTCTAAGCGATCTCATTGTCTCACTCTAGTAGGTGACCTCACATTCAATGATAATAACAAGCTTTGATTGGTTATGGGACATGACCAGCAGTCATTAAAATTTGGTCAACGTTCAAGTTATGTTTGGCCGAGTGTACGTTCTGGAAATACACGTCCTGGGGAGTCCGGCACTTGTGGGAATTCCAGGCCAAAATAGGTCAGGGGATGGGTGGGTTCGTGCCGTGGGCGCCTGGCGGGCGGGGAGGGGGCGCAAGAGCGTGGACCAGGGGGCAGACATGGGGAAGGTGCCGAGGTAGCCGTAGTTCACGTCGCTCACACGTGCACAGTGGCAATAGCATCAATAAGAGAAGGTAGAAGGCGGGGGCGATGTGTCAGGCGCCTGGGGGGCGGGGAGGGGGCGCAAGAGCGTGAACCAGGGGGCGGACATGGGGAAGGTGCCGAGGTAGCCGTAGTTCACGTCGCTCACACCTGCACAGTGGCAATAGCATCAATAAGAGAAGGTAGAAGGCGGGGGCGATGTGTCAGGCGCCTGGGGGGCGGGGAGGGGGCGCAAGAGCGTGAACCAGGGGGCGGACATGGGGAAGGTGCCGAGGTAGCCGTAGTTCACGTCGCTCACACCTGCACAGTGGCAATAGCATCAATAAGAGAAGGTAGAAGGCGGGGGCGATGTGTCAGGCGCCTGGGTGGCGGGGAGGGGGCGCAAGAGCGTGGACCAGGGGGCGGACATGGGGAAGGTGCCGAGGTAGCCGTAGTTCACGTCGCTCACACCTGCACAGTGGCATTAGCATCAATAAGAGAAGGTAGAAGGCGGGGGCGATGTGTCAGGCGCCTGGGGGGCGGGGAGGGGGCGCAAGAGCGTTGACCAGGGGGCGGACATGGGGAAGGTGCCGAGGTAACCGTAGTTCACGTCGCTCACACCTGCACAGTGGCAATAGCATCAACAAGAGAAGGTAGAAGGCGGGGGCGATGTGTCGGGCGCCTGGGGGGCGGGGAGGGGGCGCAAGAGCGTGAACCAGGGGGCGGACATAGGGAAGGTGCCGAGGTAGCCGTAGTTCACGTCGCTCACACCTGCACAGTGGCAATAGCATCAATAAGAGAAGGTAGAAGGCGGGGGCGATGTGTCGGGCGCCTGGGGGGCGGGGAGGGGGCGCAAGAGCGTGAACCAGGGGGCGGACATGGGGAAGGTGCCGATGTAGCCGTAGTTCACGTCGCTCACACCTGCACAGTGGCAATAGCATCAATAAGAGAAGGTAGAAGGCGGGGGCGATGTGTCGGGCGCCTGGGGGGCGGGGAGGGGGCGCAAGAGCTTGAACCAGGGGGCGGACATGGGGAAGGTGCCGATGTAGCCGTAGTTCACGTCGCTCACACCTGCACAGTGGCAATAGCATCAATAAGAGAAGGTAGAAGGCGGGGGCGATGTGTCAGGCGCCTGGGTGGCGGGGAGGGGGCGCAAGAGCGTGAACCAGGGGGCGGACATGGGGAAGGTGCCGAGGTAGCCGTAGTTCACGTCGCTCACACCTGCACAGTGGCAATAGCATCAATAAGAGAAGGTAGAAGGCGGGGGCGATGTGTCAGGCGCCTGGGTGGCGGGGAGGGGGCGCAAGAGCGTGGACCAGGGGGCGGACATGGGGAAGGTGCCGAGGTAGCCGTAGTTCACGTCGCTCACACCTGCACAGTGGCAATAGCATCAATAAGAGAAGGTAGAAGGCGGGGGCGATGTGTCGGGCGCCTGGGGGGCGGGGAGGGGGCGCAAGAGCGTGAACCAGGGGGCGGACATGGGGAAGGTGCCGATGTAGCCGTAGTTCACGTCGCTCACACCTGCACAGTGGCAATAGCATCAATAAGAGAAGGTAGAAGGCGGGGGCGATGTGTCGGGCGCCTGGGGGGCGGGGAGGGGGCGCAAAAGCGTGAACCAGGGGGCGGACATGGGGAAGGTGCCGAGGTAGCCGTAGTTCACGTCGCTCACACCTGCACAGTGGCAATAGCATCAATAAGAGAAGGTAGAAGGCGGGGGCGATGTGTCAGGCGCCTGGGTGGCGGGGAGGGGGCGCAAGAGCGTGAACCAGGGGGCGGACATGGGGAAGGTGCCGAGGTAGCCGTAGTTCACGTCGCTCACACCTGCACAGTGGCATTAGAATTCTAGCCTATTTGTAAATTATGAAGACACCTAAGAATAACAGAAAATAATGGAAAATCTCAATTTAGATGACTGTTAAACGAAGAATCTTTTTTTTAATCATGTAGTTTGACGTTTTTTATATTAGGAATTGTTAACACAATCTGTTGTTTATATGGAGGATAGTGGTAAAAAAATTAAGTTACCATGACCCTTCAAATTTTTTTAGGTTATGAAGACACTGATCTATAGGGGGCGCACCTTAGCTGTCAATCATACTGAAACAAAAATGTTAATGAATTATCAAATACAATGTATAATTTTAACTTTCTCCAAATAAAATTTGTCTGTGTTTGGGAACCTTTATCTCAGAAACCGCTAGGTCTAGAGAGCTGATTTTTTTACATATACTCCCGACAGCAAATAAAATTAACTAGAATCCAGTCTCTACTCTCTACTCTTGTAGTTTAAAAAATATGTTATGTCAAAAATATCACAATTTTAATTACGTCATTATAAATTAATTTCAATCTTAACAAATATATATCACACACTCTTCATTCTAGATCATTTCGCAGACAACATGTGAAGTAATACGTTGAAAAAATTAAAACTATGTATCTCTGAAAAAACTAGTGAGAAAAGAAAGACACCGGAGAATACATGAAATGATAGGTTATCTTAAATCTGGAAAAAGTAAATCTATTAAATGACTTCACTTCTGGAAGTAAATCTCGTCATCTCTTCGCATGGTTTGGAGATAAACTGGAAAAAAACGGTCTAATTAATATCCTGATTGCTGGGAGAAATAGATTTTAATCCAAGTTGTGGAACGAACGTTATTTTTGTGGAGTGTTCTATGATGTTTTAACAAAATCAAGAAATAAATATAATTGTTTTCGTTTCTTACGGTAATACGGGTTTGCATCATTTTAACTTAAAAGTGCATTATTAAGGCTGATGTTTCTCTCAAATTTTCACATTTTATTTATAATATATTTTGAGTAGCAGTAGGTATTTATTTCATTTTTCACCAATGAATGGATTTCAAAACAATTATGGCGCGCAAACGGAAAGAGTGGTTTTTACATTTGTACAAAATTTTAGATCGATCGGTGAAACGGTGCGATATGTGTATAGGTTAATAGCAAAAAATACGAGTTCCATGTCAAAAGAGCCTGTTGAAGTCGCTCGCTTTGCTCGCTCAATATAAGGCTCTTCAGTGTGTGTAACAATATCATATTCATATGAAATTACTTGACATTTTACAAAGTGACTTCTCGATATAAGCCGAGGCGATGATAATATAAAGTTTTACTCAGTTCAAGTGAAGTTTGCTATATGTAACAAGTATCCCCTATCTAAAATGTATATGTACAAATAACTAAAAATTGTATAATAAAAAAATAGAAGGATAAAATAAAATATATAGATTAGATTATTATGGTTTAACGGCGCGTCAACGACGAGGTTATATTGCGCACATTAATTTTAACTTTTAACTTTGTTGATGATTAGTGGAGGACATGGGGAGGGGTCGACCTAACGGACCCGATCCGGGGGGTCCGAAACTGGTGGGAAAGCCAGTTCAGAATGGAGACAGACCGTAGGGAGGGGGGGGGAGGCTTCGGGCCGGTGGTACCCGATTTCAGGAGGATCACCATCTCGAGTGGGGAGGCCGGCCCAAGGGCCCCTCGAATATGGGAGGGCATGGGACTAGGTCGACCCTGGACTGCACTTAGTTGGGACCAACACTCATAATGTGATGTGGCCTTTTAAGCCCCACCACCGCGTCAAGGTGGCAGTAGATCTTTATTACAAGTCTTATCAAGACGTAAATATATATTGATGGAAATAAAACGGTGTCCTTCAACATAGTGTAATCATATGTGTATTTATGAAAACACATGATATTATTATACTCGTGATCTCCGTCACAACTACTCAGCTAACAATGTCCAGAGTGTCACATAGAAACCAACGACGAGTGAAGTATACCCAGAGAGCGCCAGAGAGCGCGTGAAGTGTAAATCATCAACACATCGAGACTTAATGTTCATTTTAACTTGTATATAAGACATATTCCCGCAGATATTATTCATAGTTCCAAGATATTATTCCAGGGTATTGTGAATTATTTCTTCTTTACAGTGGACAATATGTTGCATGAGTGTAGTTTCTAATACCAGTTGACTACTTTATATAAGGCATTCGCATTTCTTTACTGTTAGATTTAGGATGAGTACAATTGTACTTGACTTGGTTCATGCACATGTGCTAACTGTATATTATCAGTGTTTTGATTCATAATCTTAACACACTTAACACGAAAATCCAATCCTTCATGCACCTGATATATTGCACCTAGCACCTTGGACCTAGCATATTTTTACAAAATAAGACTTGCATCTTCATCAGAATACTCTTGGTCCTCCTTATCAGGCAAACGAAATCATCATTTAAATGCTAGACCAATTCAACGCTCAATCGAAAGCATTACCACCTGTGACTGAGTCTCAAAAGGTAAATGTTTGATAGGTTTCAGCGGACTGTATCTAAATTAGGTGAAGAGAAAATTGAAAGTTTAAAAGGATTTATTTGGAGAATCTGTACAACATGTCAATCACAGATTTGTTACATAGAACAAGTGAAGTAAAAGAAAAGAAGAACAAATACCAAGGTTAAATAAATAGAAAAGAGTGAAGTTAAAGGCCGTGAAACATGGTGAAACATCAGGAAAATCAAGGCTTATAAAAGAAAATAAACAATTGAGGTAATATAAGATATGCAACAAGTCCAGCACAACTGGCGCAAACAGTAAATATCATGTATATTCAAATAAGTTGACTTAAAAAATATATTATTGTAAACAAAATTCATTGTACGAAAATATGTGTCAGAAAAAAAACTGTGATCACGACATTTGGATAAAGATATTTATCAAAGCAATTACTGACTAATTATACAAGAAATTAGATCTTGACGTGGTTTTATAATAACTTGGGATTTTGTTAAATTGAAAAATTAACCATACAAGTGGATTTAGGCCCGGTCTATCAATACTCTGCTAAAGTCTCAATTAGCTCTTAACAGTTAGTTAGTGGTCATTCTAGGAATGTCATTGGTTGTCATATGTCATAATTGACTGTGTAAAAGTTAGAAAGGCATTGAAAGACCGGCCCTTAAAAAGGTTAATCTGTGCTATAACTATGCATTTAATATCTTAAAGTGTTCATATTGAAACCATATTTGTTTTGATCAGAACACAAGTCCTTACCTACACAGGATTACTACCTGGGACTGAGATTCAATAAGTTAACTATTATTAATTCGATTTAGCTTTCTAGACCCGGGACTTATAAGCAGTATTATTATTGTAAAAAAATTTCATTGTATGAAAAAGATTTGTTCGAAAAAGATTTTCATCAGGAGACTTGGATGGAGATATTTATTACTGCAAATAACGAAATAATGCAAGAAATTAGAACAGGACATGATTTTATAATGACAGTGCAAAGTTGTGAAATTGAAATAATAATGAAAATAGTGGATTCAATATTTTAGGTATGAAATTTACTATTTTGCTTTGAAATCATATTTGTATTGATCAGAACACATTTCACTCCATGATAACACAGCCTTCTGATGTCCTGAAGTAAATTGCTACACGTTACTGCATTCTAGTGGAAACCAACTAAACTTCACAAGTTACCGACATTTCAAGTCAAACTGGAAGTTTTAACGATGTAATGTACTGTCTACCACACGCGGGGACCGAGGACGATATGTTAGAAGATTCAAAGAGAGAGCGCGAAGATCACATTGAATACGAGAGTAAAAGAGACGACCAGATGATGGAAATGTTCCGTCAAGTGACAGACAGTGATGAGTTCTCAACCCACGGCCAGGGGGCGATCATGTAACATTATAACCTTACACCTCACTCGAGATGCCGTTAATAACATCGAGATGAGAAGATTGTCACGTGAGAACAAAGTCGGCGTGTTATATAATACTACCTCAGGGAGTAGGTAGTGATCGTGATACGTCATCAGCTAATTCCTCACTGAACCAAGAGAGATGGAAGGCGAGTGATAGAAGTGATAAAATCGGTCTTGCAAATCACCCCTCTTTATACAAATATCTATATTTTATGCAACTTATACGTCTGTGTACGACTGGTAGTCGCGATAGGGGGTAAGTTTTATCAGGACATAGAGGTGACTATGCACACATCATTTCTTATTATATTGAAACCACATTTCTACTTAATAATTCAGTTACAAACATCTAGTGGAGCGGTCGCTCCACCCAGCCAAGTCGTACTGCACACTCACACTCACTCAACATACCGTAAATGCCTGGAGCAGACCAAACACTTTTACTGTAAGCAACAACATGGCATTTTCGGCCTACTGGATCTTAAAATTGGAAAATCTCACATTGTTGTGAAATGTCTTAATTTCGAGCTATGGCCCACCCCACCCCATATACCAAATTTGGGAACAACAGGTTTTGCCATTTGCGAGCTAGAGGGCCATGAAAACAGTGAAATTATACCCCTTCTTAAAGCTATCTGATGATGATGATTCAGATATCAGGAAACATTGTTGACAGGGCCACAGCCTAAACGGCTAAACCGATCGATCTGAAATTTTTACCACATGTGCACTTTTGGCGTCTGATGATACCTTGCCCCCAAGAATTTTTTGTGCCGCCATTTTGAAACCGGAAGTGACGTCATATCTCAAAAACGGATGGACCGATCGGGACGAAACTAGCGCCAAACGATTCGGACTGTCATCTATATAAAATATCAATAGTCTAAACAGAAATGTACTATTACCGAAACCGGAAATGATGTCATAAAAATGAAAAATCTGACTATAATCATCTTTTATAACAATATATTCAGAAGACTTTTTATGTTATATAACATTTATAAATACATATTTTAGGTGGCACTGACGCCAGCCGCCATTTTGAAAACCGGAAGTGATGCCATAACTCGAGAACGGCTAGACCGATTGGAACCAAACTTTCGCTATACTTCATAGCATATTATTTATAGCATTTACATAGCAACAAGCACAACTTTTCTTAGCAACCAAATCACAAAGGCGTATTTTTTTAAGGAATAATAGTCTTTGGTGCCACAATATTATGTTACAAGCTGTAAGAATAAACTGAAAAAAGGAGTGATATCCCCATAAAAAACACTCCGTGTAAAAATACCAGCCAAGTCTCTTCAACTAAAAAAAAATAGAAGAAATCTAAAAATTCAGCACTGAAAAGTAGTGATATCAAACAATTGGCCAAGTCAAAACTTTTCAAAAAATACTTGGTGCATCGTTTTTTTTATGACATGTATAGATGAGTACATTTCATTTCCTGCCTACTTCTATACTATTTATATGCACGATGCGCCAAGTATTTTTTGAAAAGTTTTGACTTGGCCAATTGTTTGATATCACTACTTTTCAGTGCTGAATTTTTAGATTTCTTCTATTTTTTTTTAGTTGAAGAGACTTGGCTGGTATTTTTACACGGAGTGTTTTTTATGGTTAAGTTTACTTCAAAAGCTCGGTGAATAACGAGGGAAATATTGTGTCATTAAATGTCGATAAAAATAGTTTGTTAAAATCTAATAAAGTAAATACTAGAACAAACATTTGTTTCAATTTATTCGGAATTGTAAAAAAAAATATTTATACTCAGCAACATTATAATCACAATTTTTATAATTTTGGTTTTATAAGATGTTTAAATTCCCTAGACATGTCATTTAAAAACTATTAGAGAAAAACTTGCCCAGGACTGAAATAATTAGTCCGATGTAATGCAAATCAGTTGTTCCACTTGCATATTAACAAGAAGCTCAAGTTTCCGAGACATGCGCAATGAGCCTCTCAGTGTGAATATCAGCGTAAGGCAGATGAGAGATTAGCAAGTTACAAGCTCCAGGCATTGGCAAGAGTGGAGGATTAAGCCGAAGCGCCTAGGATGAGAAATAAGTAATAAAGTGAAATTACCTGGAAAAACAGAGGTGAAAATGCCACAGAAAACAGATAAACAGCTCAGTAATGAAAAGGATACAATTGTGTCACAAGCTTTCGCGGAACAACAAGCAACCTATAAATATGGTACCGGCGCGTGGACTTTCACTAAAGAAGTAGTATTATAATAAATAATAATAAATAATAATAAATAATAATGAGTCGTGAATTTTAAATGATTTATAAAGACTAAAGAATGTAACTACAAATGTCCTTTAATTTAAACATTCCTTCACTTAAAACAACCGAGATGCATTCTGGTTTCTTCTTGAAGAGTGTAGACCGATGTCATTGACGTGAAACATATTTGTTGCAGTAGGACTTTTATAGAATAATATCTTTATTGAATAATACAATATAAAAATAATAACATTCAAAAGATGTGAAAATTAACATTTCAATTATGCAATATTTGACATGAATACTCGTAGTTTCATCTTGATTGCAAAGGAATGACGATTAGCGCGAGTCAAAGAATAGCGTATTGTTAGTTTGTTGTCTGCCAAGGTGATGACGTTTAAAATATTAACCCTCCGTTTACATGTACACTCCTGGACACTGAAATTGGCCCGCGGTCAATGTTGAAGTGGCAGTATTTAACATTTATTTAATGTAATTTTTTGGCACAAAGACCGGATGACTTGTGATTCCATCAGAATGGAATTGGGAAATCATTCTAGAATAGACCTCCAGCACGTTCCAATCCATATTCCGAACTTAGTTCAGACAAAGTCGTTTATTTGACAGAGATCTGAATTGATTGCAAATCTCGTATTTAAATTGCCAATAACAACGGGGAAACACTCGTTACGTGTGATCGAGGTCGTTGGTGGAGTCTTCCAGTCGAGACCTCACATTTACACGTATTTATGTCACGCATGCGCTTTAGTCGGAGGAAATGAAATTAAAGACAATTTCAAATAATATGTCGATCAAGTGAACTTATGTTCCAAACAACCTGGTGGTTAGACAACTCTACGCAAGGAGGTGGCTGGAACGTGCTATTCACGAGTAAATACCGTCTGCAGAGTGCAGATAATAAATAGATGAAAGAGATTGAAGAGTAGATCATAATAGATTATTAATCAATTAATGACACCGACATAGTTTTTTATCCGTAGAATTTTGAGGGTTAAATATTCATCTTGATATCTCTCTGAAAATTGCTTTGACATTTCCGTAGGGTCAATGGAATATTTAAATTTGTCTTGATGTAGGTATTTATAATTTTTTATATTACCTAGGTATGTCAATTGTAATTGTTTTGGTTTTCTCTGGATAAAGATTTGCTGAATAGTGATTGAAATATTGAGATTTAACACACGGGAACAACACGAACAACGAAGCAAAGCTGCCATGGGGATTCTGAATGACAATGTCTATGAGAGGGCGAAGGCAATTAATCTTGTGAAAATTACAAACTTCGTCATCACTCGGCTCAAAGAGAGACTATTATGAACGGAAGCTGAAAAAACTATCTGCTGAAAAAGCAAATATATTGATCGATAGTGTAATAAATAATTATTTTAATCGTTTCAGTACTAAGTATATACTTACTACATTTCCTCTTAAGACTCCCAAAGTAATAATGGGGACAGGAGGAAACAAGCATCGAACGAATAATTATCAGAACGTCCTCCGCATGCGAGGCATATAAGTTTTTTTTAAATAAATTAATAACTGTTTGAACAATTGTCTTTGTCGTGAATGAAATCTAATATGCTGTGTGAGAGGCCCTATAGACTAGCGGCTATCAACAGATGTCAGGAAGTAAATACCCAATGGAATCAATCGATTCCAGTGATACATTAGTAGTTATAGGTTTACGAAAATACACGGTGTACACTGTGTTATTTCATTACTACCTGAGAGAGCAAATGGAGTCAGAAGTTATGATGTTATGTCTGACACGAAATGTGTGCTCATACTGAATGAAGTATTGCGGAGAATATACGACATTAAAGGATACAATTAAAGTAAATACAACTCCTTGAACAGTTAATTGTGTGAAGGGTATCAACAAAAAATATATTTAAATATTTCTAAACAGCTCAATTTTATTACAGGAACTGCAAAAACCAATAAAATACTGATAAAAACCAACAGAATATTGGAATGTTATTGGAGGGGGATGTCATTGTGCAAGGCAAGACACTAAGGTGAGGTCCACAAGAATACGAGGACAACATTACACTTGTCCTCCATGGAACGAATGACTTCCACCTCCTTAATGACTCGACACTCTGTTATCTCGGGAAGAAGCTCATCGCATTACTCTGAAATGACGTCACAGCATGTGTACTTCACTGAACACAGCATTTGTGTGTAACTCACAGAACTTTCCTCTCGACCAAGTGAAACCATAATAATCCTCGGTCAGGAAGAACGACATGGGAATCGAACTCAGGCTTCCGAATATGGACAATAATCACACCAGTAAAAAATTTATTCAAAATTAAAAAAAAAATAGAAAAAAAATAAAACGAAAAAAAAAAAATTATTTCAAAGAAAATTAAATAATCAAAAATTTTAACTTCCTCTTAAATACCGTGACACTTTCAAAATATTATTTTAAATATTAAAGCTTTATTTGGAAAATATTTGAATTTTGAAAAAAATCTAGCAAAATTATTTGATATAAATATTTGAAAATTATATCAGGTTTAATTTTTAATTTTTATTTATTAAAATATTCATTCATTTACAATTTTAGCATATTGATTAACAGAAAAGAATCACCCAAAATACATGTATAAATTTACAATTTATTTGTATAATTTCAAATAAAACCATTTTTGGGGGGACGGTACACGAACTTTATTTATTAAATCACAAATCTAAAATTTTCGGCTCCTGCGACCTTCAACAGTACTTTCATTTTTTGTAATGTTTAGTAAAGGTATTTTTTATGTACGAGATTTTTGCAAATTTGATTCTTAAAGTTAACTAGGTTTATAAATTACAGTCAATTAAAAATCGTACTTCAAAATTTTGAAAAAACAATTTCAAAATACAATATCCAAAAAAATATAATTTTAAAGTCAATATACGAAGAATATGAAGAATAAATCTACTAAATAACATCCTCAGAAGCTTGTTAATAAAATATTGTATGTCATAAAATTTTCATATTCCTTATGAATTGTTCATAATAGTTCTGAACCATAGAAATAATATGCAGAAAAGTAGTTGAACATTCGTTGAAATGATCTCTAAACTCGTAACTCTGTCATTATCCAATCTTTTGTGGATTGAATTAGCTAACAAATGAAAGATCTTAATTTGAAAATTCCAAAAGTGTGCCACGCAATATCGGGAAGATTGTATCTGGAGGTGTTTTTCTTTTAAAGGTACAGAGTTTTTGTTCGAAATCGTGTCTTGTCGTAGACTTGTAAATTACAGCAAATTATTCATTATAGATCATACCAAATTGCTGTGGAGAAGAAAAATTGTTCAAAAATTTTGTCGATCATATTCATAAATAGTGATTGTTTATTTATTTTGATATTTTTGCAACCAACCGGCTTGTAGAATTTGTGGTTATTATTAAACTTTTCTTTTCAGCCAAGGAAGCTTAGAATTGTTAGTCAAATGACATTGTCATATGAAATAAAGAAGCCTATGTTCATTTCTTGACCTTGTTTGTTACTGTATCCTACGCAATAATACCGAAGTATGTCTTTTAAATTTTTGGATTTTTAAGTATACAGTCATATATTATTGTGCTTTTCATTTGTAAGTTTCAGCCTTGTAACACGGCAAGGCGTAACAAAGCGAGAATGAGTACGTATGAGGCTGTTACTTGCTGCAGGACGGACTGGTTCCAGTGGTTTTCACTGTAAATGATCCTCTGCCAGGATAGTTGATGGATTCCAAGCCCATGGGTGAACAGTTGCCAGAGTTACAGGGAACGGGTCGGCTAGAGAAATGATAAAAGTCTTCAGACGAAAACCAAAAAATTAAAATCCTCGTTTTTAATAAAAATTCTGATTTTTTTTTTAACATGGTGTCTTTAGACGAAAAATAGTAAACCACGCCATTTTCACTTTGTAGAATCGCATTAAATAAAAAATGGAAAAAATTCACCTTATTATATGACATTTGTGAAACAATTTAAACGAAAAGTCTTTAGGTAGGTAGAGTTCGCATTAAATTAAAAATTTATAAGAAACGTTTTTCAGGGATTTTTTTTAAGAATAACAAACAATTTACACATCTAACAAAATTATCATTTTGGATTCTTAACAATTATAATGTAATGCTGGTCTGGAAAACCCTAATATTCCACACATTTTGTTTTGCCTAATCTACGTTTAAGGATTATTTATTATTTCAAAAGCGACTAAAAAATTGGAAATGAGCCGAACAATAGCAGTATTTACACTATATTTACAATTTTTTTTTTTAGGAAAATATACCCAATTTAAATATTTTGGGGAAGTATTCGATAATCACTACAGAGTAGAAATAAACACTGTAAATGCATTATAATAATTGTAATAAGAGTTAATATTAGATTGAGTTTGTCAGACTCCAAGTGACCACTCGTGTTTCCAGATGCCACTGACGATGCCAGATCTGTATTTAAGATCTCAATCATTTTATGTTTGGAAGGGCTTGGCAGTCCTTTTACAAGTTCACATAATATATGGGTTTTGTTCAGACGCCATGCGGTTTGGTACTCCCTCTGTGTCAACCTATTAGCCTGAATGACCGCCGCCCGCAGTACATTGCAGTTATGTCGAGCTAGTTGTCACCTAAGGTGTCTATAGAAGTTCATTGCTAAGGTGGACCACTAACAGGAATATGCCGCTGAAAAGTGGTTTATCGCTGTGACGTCATTTCTAGACCGAGCGAGAGCACCAGGCAGCTTGGAGTCGCGAAAAACAGGAGCCGTAACTCTTCAAATAACCAAGTTTTGTCACATTTGTCTTATAGCAAGCCGAAAATTTGCTGTTGTGAACCACATGACTCATACAACATTACAAAAACCCCAAAAAGCTGTGTGCGAAAGGCACAACAACTAAATAAAATGTGTGATGAAAATCCAACATAGGAAATCAGTAGTTTCAAATATACATCGCGTTTTTTTCCGAAAATAATTAAAATTAAAATTAAAAAAAATATGTATTTCAATTTCATACTAATGAACACATACATGCAGATGAGATTGTCCAAAATAATATTGACTAAATTTTACGTAAGTCCAAATAATCTGACTTAACCTTTTTTGAATTTTAATCGTTTGTGAAAAATTTCTCGCGACGACCTATTATTAATTTGGGTGAAATGTGTAGAGAATATATTCATGCTACTCTGTAATTTATTTCATAATTTTTGGACGCGATTTAGTAAGTGAAATGATTTGTTTAGTTTGTTGCACAACCGAGTTCAGGCTGCGGCTTGCTAACGCCACCATACGCAGCTTGCATTTCATGGCGCGAGAAGTGAACTTATTGGTAATAATGAGTACAAATCATTATTGTTGTAACTTTTCTGTGTGATATCACCTCTGTGACGTCCTATCATAAACGTGACTCGATATAAGAAAGAAATCTTTCATTGTGTTGTATTTCTTGTGAAATGTGAGCTATTTTAGACCGAGCGAGCCGGCTGATAGACAAGCGTGTGAATGTTGACAGTCTCGTTTCGCGATGCCTGGAACCGTTGCCTGGAACGCGGTGCACAGTGGCTGTGTGTAACAACAGACACATTTTAACCAAGTCAAGTACAGCAAAGCGAATATTTAACCATTCATTCCCCTGTTCTAAACGTGATAACGAAAGGTATAAGATATGGGTACACTTATGCAGACGGGACGGGATATGGAATCCGAAGACGTCACACGTGTGCTCAAAACACTTCACAGAGGAAGACTATGTACGTGATTTGAAGGTGGAGTTGTTAAATATTCCATCCAAAAAGGTAATGCACTATGATAGTTTTACATAATGCTGATTGAATAAGACTAGATTCAAGTTTCTTTATTTCCAGAATAATCGCCTTGTATTTTTTCTGTGAAAAATGCAGACGCATTATTTACATCTCTTGTTATTACGAATTTCCTGACATCTTAACAGTCAGTATATAATTTTTAAATTAAAGAAATAAATTTATTTTATGTTAAATTATATTACAAATCAATAAAAATGAGGTTTATGACATACCCTTTTATGTTGTTAACAAATTTAAAAAAAATGCATTGTTTATTATAGCCATTATTTTTTAATTCAATATTTTGTAATGTATTGTTGATTTCAAAGAATAAATTTTTTTACAATGTAATATATACCAAAATTACCCAAACACCCAAATACCCAAATACCCAATAAATACCCAAATTATGGCACCTGTGAATGTAATACATTTAAATTGTAATGATCTATATGATTACTAACCCTTTTCCTGCCTGCCGGCGAAGTAGAAAGTAAGCCGAAGCAGAAGTAGAATTATACTTCGTACCAACTTTTATAGTCAAAACACAGATTTTAAGTCTCAATATTTTATTTTTACTTAGTTTAACATTGAATTATCATCAATTGTTTCAAGTTCATAATTTTAATTTGTAATGTACGCTGAAACCAAGCGGTCAACAATTTTTAAAAAGGACATTCACCAACAAAGTGATCCAATAAAATTTTATCCATGAAAATAGTTAACAGTAAAATAACTAATTTGGCACTTGATTTTTCGGCAGAATCTCCAATGAAGTTTGTAAAGAAGTAGTTGTTGTTGACTGGGAATGTTGAACTCAATGTTTAAAAATGACAATATTAACAAGATTCATCCAGCATGTATCTGATAGCAGTTACTTTCACTCGAATACTACAAATAGTGTGTGCAAAAGTGTCGTGGGGCGATCTTGAATAATGAGTACACACCAGCTAACTCTTGGATTGTGAAAATGAACGGACTGTCCAGAGTCGAATGGCGAGATGACATATGGAAGAATTCACATTGGAATCTGATGTCGCCGTTGTGACATCGATCGAGATCGAAACACTATTCTTAGCTTCTGTAAACATGGAGAACTCCTCCGCAACACACGACACCACTCCATCCGATCCACTCCACCATCGCTCCACACCACTGCCATCTCAACATCAGTATGAGAGTTCAAGAAGTCCAGGGAGTAGCTGTCGACGAGAGGAATCGGCGCATTGATATCGGCGCCACGGCATTGGAAGTGATCGGGCTGCTCATCAGAGCAAGATGCACCATCACTTGTGTTTTTCAAATAATTTTGCAACACATTTAGGTGTATTAAATCATTTTTATCTCAATTCAACATTTTTTAATCTTTGGGCTCCATTTACAAGTAATTCAATATTGGTATGAATAAAGAATTGGCCATCCTAATTCCTCACAGGAATTACGAATAAAGAACGACCATGATTTGTTTTACTTTAATGAGTAGCGACGAAAGAACAAGCTAGAGATTTATATACTATATTATATTATATTGCATCTTCACAAAGTTGGGTAGAGTCGCCTTTAATGGACCTAATGTCCTTTAATATTAGAGAGTGTTTGAGTGCATGTAGAAAAATACCTAGATTGAATGATTTATTGATTATGTGTGACAACGGCTCTGCAATGCGCTTGATAGATTTAGCTAATATGGCACTGAAGATACCATCAAGACCACAGGAGTATGTGTATCCTATCTTGGCGGAGAGGCGCGAGATTTCAATTTTATTAGTTGGGTACAAAGAAATGGTGGAATTTGACTGTTTGTTGGAGTGTCAGGAGTACCTAACATAGTGCCGTTCAAGAATGTAGGGAAGGGTGGTGGTGGAATATAGCCAGAATATTTGAAGAAACTTTTTTAAATAGTATATAAATACATTATAGGTAATGTGGATAAGTAATATGGTGAAAGAATTAAATAACAAGGAAGTGGGCTCATATACATTCTATTAATGAGTAGAACTTTGTCTACTCTGCTGTTTGCGGATGACCATGTCTTAGTTGCACGGGATGAAGACGACATACATTATATGGCCCGCAAACTTCAGGAAGAATATATGAAATGGGGTCTGGAAATTAACACCGAGAAAACAAAATACCTTGTCACGAATGGTGCTGGTCAGAATCTTGATCTTGGGGCAGATATTATAGAAAGCTGTGAAGGATATGTCTACTTAGGAGTGACTATTAGTAAGGAAGGAAATAGTAATCTGGACATAAAAAGTAGGATTGGGAAATGAAGATCTGCTATACAAAAACTGAATTCCATTTGGTGGAGTGATGAGATCACGAGAAATACAAAGAAAACTATTTACAGAACTATTGTGGAGCCTATAGCTACTTACGGAGCGGAGAGTTGGGACTTGAGCAACCGTTATAAGGGCAGATTGCAAGCTCTGGAGATGGATTTTCTAAGGCGTAGTTGTAGAGTGTCTCGTATTGAACACGTTCCCAATGTAGAAATTAGGAGAAGAATGGACGTACAGGACTCAATAGTGGACAGAGTGGAGGAGAGGCAGTTATCTTGGTACGGCCATATGCGAAGAATGGGTGAAGAGAGGTGGCCAAGGAGAGTTTTTGAATGGACCCCGGCAGAAAGGAGAAGAAGGGGAAGGCCAGCGACGTCATGGTTGAAGGGGATTGAAGAGGCCATGCATGGCAGACAAATGCAGGACGTCGACTGGCAGGACCGAGATGCTTGGCGGCAAGGAAGCGGGAGACGACGACAGTCGTAAAAAACTTGCTATTATTATTATATAAATACATCTTCTGAATAATAAGTATACAACAATAAAACTATCATAAACCACATATTAAAAGATGGAGAAACAGATTTGAGTTTGTCACGGCCTGTCTCTGATGTACTATTGGCTATAAGTTGACTATTTACGTGTTGATATTCTATCGGATGCAGTTACAGTCTGCGAAGAATAAGAACTTTATTTTGAACAATCAAAATAAATATGTACTTTTAAAAAGGCCCACTTTTTATAAGTTGTTCTGCTGATATTATTTAGTTTTTAATTAATTCTTGCACTATCCAGCACATCAAAGTAAATATTTAATTCTCTATTCCATTGAATTTTGAAATTTTAGAGGTTGGATATATTTTTTTATTTTACAATGTCATTTATTTTTATTATGTTTCAGTTTTATTCATTGAATTTTGTAATTTTAGAGGTTACATAGATTTTTTATATAACATTGTCATTCATTTATATAAACTTATATGCGCCTAATTTAGGCGAATTTAGATAACTGAAAAATATGAGTATCGGGCGAAAAATAAAACCATATTATTTTGTCGAATTTTAGACTTAATAAAATTTATCTTGATCTGCAATTTAAAAAAAAGGAATAAAGATGTGGGTAATAAATAGTGCTGGACATATCGTAATACAAGTGTTCAAGAATACAGATTACGTTCCAGTAATGCAGTAAATCATTTAGTCTAACTGATTGATAGTATGTTAACAAACGAATATAATAAAACATGCATCTTGGCAGTTTCATGTCACAGCAATATCACTGCTTGTGAATTCGCAGAGAAGATTCATTTGCTTCGATCGTCGTGAGTTGTAACAAGCAAACAAATTTCAATCTACACCATAACATTCCTCCATTCATTTTAGTAAGTCTCAGTTGAATTAGTACGTATCTTCCCCGACCCGTGCGTTGATCAACAAGTTCGATCTGTGATTGTTTCAGGGTCTCAGATATCTTGGAATTCACTTAGCGTGTGATGCTTGAAGTAATTCTACATATCATATCATATCTTCATATATTAAACAAGACAGATGTAAGTCTGCACAGCTTGTTGTATTGAGAAGGCATGACGGCTGCTAAACACAGTGAGCAAGGGGTAGAAGTAGAATGCCCGAAGTCCTCGTGAGGTTTTAATGAAGAATCTGAAGAGGATATGGGACTTGCATCAATACGCATCATCATGTACTTCTAAACACACGTACAGATATGAGTTCGTGTATTCCATGTGCTATTGACACGTTGTGTTGAAGTCAATGTGTCAGTAGTTCCGACAACCTTCGAGAACACCTGTGACTTTTGGTAATAGAGATATTGCGAACTTCTCATCAGAATATAAGATAGTTATTAAAAGTAGTATAATAATTCACACAAAAAGGTATTTGCAGCAAAGATGTTTCATATACTAAAATTTAAGAAATTAAATTTCAAAAAGTAATTAATATTCCGCTCTTTTATAATTCCGAGATCTTCAAACAATCGGAAACCATATTTGAATAAAAAAAAAACATATTTAGTAAAATTATGAGACGTTTGTTATTTGATTATTTGTGTGTAGTAAACAATGTGTTAAGATGCTTTATTAATAAAATAATATCATAGCGCAGCCCGCACGAGCAAGGAGTAGACGCATCCCCGACCCAACCCCCCCACCCTAACGTGGCAGTAGAATCAGATTGTTTTACTTCCATAACATTTAAAATACATTTCTAACATTGCTTTTGTGTTTAAATTCGTTGTTCGACTTGGATATGATGGAAGGTTTTAAGTGTTGGAGGTGTTAGTTAACATCTGGGAATAGACAACATCATAGTTTTGCTGATGGATTCCACTGCCACGTTAGAATAAACCACTGCCTACAACTAGGAAAACGCTCTGAGTAACGCGTTGATGAGCGAGCACGGATACGCGCAACACCTCGAACCGAAATTATGTTTATCGAAAATGTCCTTAAAAGCCAATAATTCTTGAACTTCGTAACAGACATGTATGAAAATCTCCAACAATTCCTAAAATATTGGTCCCAATAACCACGCAAAGTTTTAAGTTGATCGATTGAACCTTTATGATTGAACGATTCCTTGTTAATTTCCAAAAATCACAGGATATCGTTCAAAAAAATGTTAAACGGTCATATCAGTTTCATAATACGTTTGAAAGTTTCTGCTCTAACAACCTTGAAGTGAAGATTCGAAGATTCCGTGAAATATGAAATTCGAGAAATATGATAGCCAACACGCAAAATATCCGTAAACTGTCGATAACTTTTGAATTTAAACACAGTTTAGTCTGAAAATTGTCAAAAATACAGATAATGTTGGACCCGATGACCATACAAAATTTTAAGTTGATCGGTCAAACCGTTCTGGATTAAATTTCAAAAAGCACATGAAATATTTTTTAAATTTTAACCAATGGGAGGATTTGGCTGAAAATTTGTAAAATAAGAGACAATGTTGGTCCTAATGACTATGCAAAATATAAGGTCGATCACATTTGTCGAAGTCCATTTTCATTTTTCAGCCTATCAGGAGATGTTTATTTAAATTTCAACCAATGAATGGATTTCAAAAAAATTAGGGTCTGCAAACAGAGAAGGTTGGTTTTACATGTGTGCAAAATTTCAGATCGATCGGTGAAACGGTGCGACCTGTGTATCGGCTATTAGCAGCCAAAAACAAAAACAAAAACAAAAAAAAAAAAAAAAAAAAAAAAAAAAACAGAGGTCCGTGCCAAAAGAGCTAAAAGGAGACGCTCGCTTCGCTCGCTCAATAAAATGCATCCAGTGAGAAGATTGTTAAGCGTGCACACAGACTGAATGGAACCAATCACGTGTAGTTCTTGACTTTCAATGCACATTTCCATCCACACATTCTGCAGCATGTAACGTGAATGTGTGACTTTTCAATAAATCTCACTGTACGGCTAATTCTAAACTCTGACTTGGCAATTAGTATGTAACTAATGGAATGATTTGACTGAATGTACAACATGATATGGAGTTGTTTGTTGTTGATATGTGTATGTTATTTGAAATTATTTCCATCTTATATCACTTAATTTGTAAATAAGTTTAGATGTTGTGTGACAGTTCAATGGTATCCATGGTAACAAATGAGTAAACCCTATTTTATTTATAGGCGCGTGATTTACAAAATAGAAAATTGATAGATGTGATGTGTATCTGTAAATGATATTTCATGGACTATTAAACAAAGTAAAGTACAGTGAGTATACGAGCCTATGTACAAGATACACCACCTGACTAGTTCTGATACTCGTGACTTGTCGAAACAAGTCAACCAGTCATAGTTTGACTCAGACTTGTCAAGACAGGTTTGAGAAGACGAGATCTTTGATTGTAGCTTCATCGTCAATTGCTCATTCTCGTCCTCATACATTCGACGCCGCTCAACGTGGAGAAGAGGTAATGTTAAAACAACGCCTGAGGAGAGACAGAAACTAAATGTTAACTTGCAATACCACATGCAAGGCGAGATGTAATCAAGTGAGATTGAATATATTCCGATAATTTGAGTCAATTACAAGTTAAGTGCAGAAGTATGTTTGATTTGAATAGAAAAAATGTTTCTTCCAAAGTAGGTAATTTATTAGAAAAACCAAATTGAAAATACTTTAGAATCAAGATTCAATAATGTATAATGTTATTGAAATAGTTAAATATTTCCGTCTGGGACTCGGTAACTCATGCGGTACTCAGCCCGGAGAGAGTTCCCGAAGATAGACCTTTATGATGACCTATTGATATACCTTTTTTGTTCAACAACAGCACCAAGTTGGACAACACCCACGAATGTAGAAGTTGTAAAGTATTAAAGAGGTTCATAAACATTTCAATACAATAAAACTCTGATATATATTAGAGATTTCAGATTAATTAGAAACGGTTCGTAATGCCGGGGTGTATTACTGGAGTGTATTACTTATATTACAGTATAGCATAACCTTGAGCAATCACCTCAATCTCCTTGTTATCCAAATGTATAACTATTGTTGCAGATACTTCGGTACTGCATAGCATACTATACCTTACTATACAACTATGTATACAATTGTAGTACAGTATAGTATATACACCAGTACACCGTTGTATAATAGTAGTACGTAACAGTACAAGTAAGTAGATAAACCGATAGCGATAAAGCTTCCACCTGTACTATATCAAATAGTATTATAGTATATCATAGGAGAGTGCGCACAGCATGATATGGTATGGGATGGTATTTGGAATGTAGTAATTGTATAGCGTAATGTATAATTACAATATGTAATGCGTGTAGAGCCAGTACAGTAAGAAGCAGAGCGCTCTACCAAGCCGTGTGTGTGAAAGCAGCTTTAGAGTGAACTTCCCAGCTAAGCAAACAGGAGGAATTGCACACCAACCTCGGCGCAACTATTCGTATATTTAACGTGTATTTTTTATCGCCATTTACCTTAATGACTAAACATCGGAGGAACATCATTTCCTTCCTTATTGATAGTTCCTTCTTTTCATATCTTGTTAAAAGAAGTATCCAATACACCAGCCGTTGGGTATACTTTTTGTTTACTTTTAAAGAAAAAAAATGTGTCCATCTGTGATTGACACATTTATAATAATCATGTATATCATGTGTAATAGAATTTGACAAACTGTTGTCATTTTATTAATTTTGCTTATAATTATTTCATATATCATTGACTAATTATTCCCTCATCCATTTTACCGTTGACAGTACTGTTTAAAATTAAAATTTCACTCTAATGATTTATCTACCTCTTTCTTTGTAATCAATCTTTCTAAATACTTTCGTTGTGTTTTCACCGCAGTGGTTATTCATATTGTGTGATGACATTCCACATGCATTATCCGCTGGCGCAACAAGTATGATCCATGCCATTCATGCTGCAATTCATGCTCGATGCATTCTTGAAACCAGCATGTTCGAATCAAATGCATCATGTTCCCACCTAGTTCAAACAACTTTGTTTATTTAACAGAGATCGACACTTCATTACAAATCTGGTATTTAAATTGTAATTCACAACGGGTAAACAGTCGTTACGTACGATGAGTGGCATTATGTCATCAATACTAAAAGCAAAAAGAAAAATGAGAGTTGATGCAAGATATGTCATCTGAGTAACAAAAGTCTGTAATGAAATTCAATGATGGATTACATTATAGAATTCTCACCACATTTATTTCATTTAAATTGGAAAATAGGTGAATTATATTAAGAATAATTTGATCAATTGTAATTATCATTGGTCAGCATCGCTATGACATATCGTATATCATTCATATTTTCCATGCAATACAAATGAGCAAAAGGTTTATCATTGTCTTCCAACGTGTTTCATAACAATTGTAACGACCACTTAGTACTGTGTTAATATTATGCAAACACAATGCACACATCGTAAAATCCCTTGCAACAAGGATATGGAAATCATGGGGGATTGTGTATTGTTACAAACAACATTGGCACGGTCTGAGGGAAGGGCTCCCACTAACATGAGGGTCAGGGGCGCACAGAAACGATTTTTAAAATTTCAGGAATTAGTTTGGTGTGTTTCAACACGAAATTAATGTATTTTTTTATCTCAACAAATGATGGCGTCCGCAGAGGCTATTAATTTAAAACATTCTCAGGAAATTATATTACTTTATAGTGGCAAATTCTATGGGGCCAATCTAGTTGAGAAATTTAAGTTGATGGCACAACAGCTACACTGCAAATATTTCAAAAGCTTAAAATGATTTTACCGAATCGTATAGAATTATTTATTTCCTTTATTTTTCAATCGTTTCTCATAAGTTTTATACTTCATAGATTATTGTTTTATGTTAATATTCCGGTAGTAAAATCTTTTAAGAGGATAGACTAGACATGGAGGGGGGGAGTTTGAACTATCAGTATCCAGAGAGTACCAGAATTTTTGCGTGAAAACCTGCCTTTGATAGTTCCTTCACCCATATAGCTATTGCGCCCTATGGGTGATTTTATCATTGAATTGTATATTATATTCGACCTTATTTCACTTAGGGCAAATACTAATCGGAAAACGGTTCTTGTCGTTTACCAACACACTTCTACTCACTGCACGAACCTAAGTGTGAATAAGGACACTTTGTCACTTAAGAATGCGAATCTGTAAGGGTACTTCACTTGTAAGGGTACTTGAATTGATTGGTACCATGTTAAAAAGATTAAATTACAGTATTTAATTTAGATGGTAAAAAATCGTAATAAAATATTTTATCCTGTGGGTCATTGTAGGTCGGGCAAAAATATTTTTTAAACAGGAAAATCTGTGTATTTTGAGTATGACAATTGTGGAAAAATAAATCTACATGTGTAATGTAACACAGCAACATTAGTGTTGAAGTAATGGAGACGAGAAATCTTAGATAGCTGAGCCACGTGTTACAAATTGCTCTGTGAGTAACGGCTATTAAAATAATTCTGCAAATAAATTGTCACATAGGTATGAATAAGTAGCATCTAAGAATAATTTTAATGATAAATAGAATACTCAAAATAAATTTTGAGTTTAACTCTTTGCATACATCGAATCATCTTGAGAGTAAAATCACACAGAGTTTTGTTTCCTCAAACCGCAACATCCTCCAACCGAGAAAGAGAATACCTTATGGAAATACGATGTACTCATGGGTTTACTTTTAGAAAACTATGGAACTATTTTAAATTTTAATTAAATGTTGATATCAACGAGAGCGCCAGATGCGGACACAGAGCAAACGCATTATAACAAGACTTGGAGAAGCCGTGGACGTGACGTCATTCTTGGCCAGTTGCACATTTCTACAAACACCATAGCGAGTCCCCCCGACGGCTGCCACCTTATCGCGGTGGTGGGGTTTGTGTTGGCCAACGATCCATTGCAGCTACGCCGGCGAGCATATGCTCATGTGTAAGGGCTACCCATGCCGGACAGGTCAGTGGTGAGGTCCAGACAAAGAGCAGCCAGGGTTGGCCTAACCATGTCCTCCCTTGAATTTGCGGTCCCCATCGGGCCGGCCTCCCCCCTCGAGATGGTGATCCCCCTGAAATCGGGTTCCGCCGGCCCAAATCCTTACACCCCCCGGTCCGTTCCCATTCCGGCCTGGCCTTCCCACCAGTGCTGGACTCCCCCGGATCGGGCCCGTTAGGTCAACCCCCTCCCAATGTCCTCCACTTAATTCAACAAAGTTTAAAGTAAAATAATTAATGTGCGCAATATAACCTCGTCGTTGACGCGCCGTTAAACCCTATTAATCTAATCTAATCCATTGCGAGTCCACGTGGCCCAACTGGAAGATTTCAGTGGAATCAGCCAACACAAGTTTGGAGTATTTCTCAAACAAGAAACCTGATATACACATGGGTAAGTACATCTTGTGATTATCAATTATATAATAATTCATTGATTGGGAACAATTGGAGCGCAATGTATTTATTCAAAGACGTAACTGAAGTTCAACAAGACAGCGTTCAAGTAGGAAGAAGATGAACTCGCCAGCAAGGACTTGAACATCTGCGCGCGCATCTCTCTACCGTCTATATGATAACCACGTGACTTGGCGCGTCATCCATCAACTAACACGTGCAATAGTGACGACTCAGTACAATAGGAAGCTGTTGGAGAAACCAGTTCATATGTGCTTGGAGGCTGAACGAGAGTGAGATGTTACAAGATAAATATAGCGCATTTTAATTATTTTACTCTTAATAAAAATACTTTCCTTATTATCAAACAAAATATTTCAAAACTCAAAATTCATTTCAATTCTGTTATAGGAAATACAATTATCTCCACTCGACTGTCTAATGATTTTGACAAGGGGAGGGGGGAGGGAGGCAGCTGCAAGCGGATTCGGGGCGCTTAGCCGCGGAATTTTGCCAACAGAAATTTATTTTGAACTTTTCTACGCGATTTCGAGCCAACTTTTATATCAATAAATAGTGTCTAAAATTAAAGAATATTCGAAAACTTATATTATTTTCACATAAGTTGCAAGTTGCGAGAACACCGGTGAATGTTGCTAATAGGATATTACGTTCTTCTCATCAGAATCTTAAGATAATAAATTATTGACATACCAAGATATTTACTTAGAGATGTTTTATATTTTTTGAAAGTATAAATTTTTTCAATTATAAGTTTGCTCAACAAAAAATATTCAGTTTATAACTGATATGAGAAGAAGATTGTCATTATGTGATTGAACAACCTTGTACAATATGTGTGCTAGCATATTGATATACTGTGTTAATTGATGAAGATAACTGACTACATGGTGGGTGGAACTATTAATACGCACTATTAATACGCAATACGCAGGTATTCCCTGACTTGTCGCAATGTAAACAAAAGATAAACGTCAAAGTCGATGGATCAGCCGGAAGAATTGAAATGTTATGAATATTTTTATGCTATCTATTTCCATGTGTTCCAACACTTGTGCAGGGGACACGGAAATGAACCGTCATCAGTATTTATTTGCTGAGCCACCGAAGCCGTTGGGCCTTGCGGTTCAGTTCTAGATGTGTTATAAGTTGCCGTGATTAGTGATGAGATGTTTGAAGTGATTATTTAATTTTGTAATATTATAATTTTATAGTGCTATGTACCTGTATAATATGTTATTTGATGGTATTATAATGCTGTATACGACGGATTATCTTGCGTTAACAATTCGGCGGTTGTTTTGCAGCATGAAAAAGCGACATATAGATAACCAAGGGACCGAATTGACAATAATCAAAACATCGAGTGACTGACACGATCAACATAAATAAGACCACACAGGCAACGTGTTCCTGGATGTCCCCAGGCATAGAACCGCGCTCAGCTTACCTACCACGAGGTGGCTTCATACTTGTGCAATAGGAGAGTCTCATGAAATTATATTCAAGTAAAATTGTAAACGTCAACAGAAATAATAACCACAATCACACTTGCCCCCTGAGAAATGTAAAATTGTCTTCATAAAAATTGAATTCAAGAATCATGGGACATTTTGCCGGGTAAAATGGCATGGGTACCGACCGATACTGTGAGTAGGTAATGATAGTACTTGTGCAATTAATATTTTTATGTTTGAATTGCACGAAATGTGTGCACTTACAGATAGAAGTTGGTATTCAATGAAGTAATATTGCGTAATCAAATGTATAGCATTCAAACAATCCGCAATGTTTTAACGGAATTAATTAACGTTCCAAAATAACAGGTCTTCCTGCAAGGTTTAGAGAAGGTATATATATACATCTTTATTAACAGACTCTGCCGAAAATTCGGTTGCCAAAAAGACACAGAATAACAATACAATTGAAAATATAAAAGATTATTACGGATAGAGAAAAATATTTACATTTAAGACAAAAACTACTGATATAATATAAAAACGGAATGAATCCAACGTCTTCACAATTATAATTAGACAATTTAGAGTTACGAAATGAACTAATCAACGTTCCATATTAGCAACTTACAAGGTAATGTCAGGTTGGACAGAAGTTAAGAAACGGAATGAATCCAACGTTTTTACAAGTAATGAGAAGAAAATGCTACTAAAAATCAGACTCTTGACAAATACAATCGACAAATAATATCTACGTGCTTTAAAAGCGAACAAACTTCACTCAAACCTCCTAGTAGTACACCAAATTGCCAAAATCTTCAACGAAAAGAAGCAAAATGCAGGAGCTTTTTGGAAAGACGTGTGCTCGGAAGAAGGGAACAAACGCCAATCAATGAAATTATTGAAATGTCAGCCTCAGCCAAGTAGATACACAGGAAGCACGGCCATCTAAACTACAATTTGACGAAAATGAATCACGGTCCTGAAAGTATCAGCAATCACCTTGAAATGATTTTGCCGGTAAGGGGTGGGCGGGGTTTTTTAATTGAAGTCGCATTTATATTTTAATATGCAATTCATACTGATATTTACCGAAATAACTTAATATTGAAAGTCAAAGCAATATCCGTGACGGCTTTACACACAGAGTTTTGTTTTATAATCATCCACTGACAACATCCTGAAACCGAGAAAGAGAATATCTTTGGAAATACAATGCACTTACCGGGTTTACTTTTCGAAAGAAATGGGCTTCCACGCTGCCATTTGCTCTCACTACGTAGCGCTAGCTACAAGTGTCCTTTTTTCCTACCACGCATGTCTGTACAGAATTACAGATAGATGACAGCTCACTTTAAACTTCAAGTATTTGAAATATAATGCCAAACTGTTGTGTTCGGAGTGAAGGTAATTGTTTAAAATGTAACATACTACTTAAATGTATAGAAATAGTTTCAATTACTTACTTTTTATACTAAAAGATCACTTTATGTTAAACAACTTCTTTTGTTTTCAATAGACCATTTTAAATATTATCTCCGTGGCTCTGCTTTCTAAGAAAAATCATATGCAGTATTATTTCCAGACACCTTAGTCCCTGTTTTACCTATTGTTGAAACAGGGACTAAGGTGTCTGGAAATCAAACTGCATATGATTTTTCTTAGAAAGCAGAGCCACTGAGATAATATTTAAAATGGTCTATTCAGAAAAATGTAGCAAAATGTCAACAACATTTGATCTGTTGCTATAGCAACGGGGAACAATCGCACCTAGCTCCCTCTATTCTAAGCTTGGAGCTTAGAAGCCCATTGAACTATCAAAACCAAAGAAATGGAGCAGCAGAGTTTTTTTGACCATAGAGTGGAGGTTTCGAATAAAAAAGTATTTCTTAATTATATTTGAACATGGAATGTACACTTTGGTGTTTGACATTAATAGGCCGATTTTGCTGGAAATCATTAGCTTACTGCAGTGGATAGTACTAATGAATCTTTTGTGAATAATTGGCCATACCCGTTACTTCGTTTAAAATGTTGCCACGGTTCAACCTTGAACGCGACTATTTTGTCCGGCCGGCATGAGTCGAAGATGGGCGTGGGCGATGAAGACTAGCGTGCATGAACTCGATGTTTCCGAACAGAAATAGTGAGGGATGAGAGTGAGGAAATAATATAATGATCCAAGCAAGAACAAAGCAGTAGTATAGGTTTTAAACCACTCAGGTACAACTGAGGGCAAGTATAATGAAGCAATGATAGCAGGTGACCAAGTCATACATAAGAGCTAACAAATAAGTCAGAATATATATCAATGCAAGGCAAACATAAGATTAGATTCTATAGTAACAAAAATGCAGCACAGAGAGTGCAATAGTGAAATACTCTGCCACGCCGGCGTCGTCGCCTCGGGCAGAAATAACCAGTGCCGGGCTAGCAACAGCTGGAGATGGGTGTGGGCGGGTGATCTCGTGGTAGTTGACAAAGAGAGAGACACGACATGAGCGAGAGCAATAGGATCAGAACTAGGTGCTAGACTATCAAGACATAAGGCTGTGATGTCCAGTTGACATTAATTATGGTTTTATTACATAACCTCAAGTGAGGAATAAATGAACAGTCAAATAAACACAACATACAAATGATCAGAATGAGATAACAGATTACCGGGGGTTTGACATAACCTCAAGTGAGGGATAAAAGAACAGTCAAATAAACACAACATACAAATGATCAGAATGAGATAACAGATTACCGGGGGTTTGACCTCCTCGCGTAAATGGACTCTGTGTACAACACAGGTCGTAACCTCATCAGCTGTGTGCCTGGAGGCAACACAACACATGCAATTGAATGAATAGCAAATAAGACTGATACAATACAATGATAAATATAATAAACTCTTTACTTACACTCCTCCGTGATAAGATGCTCGCCGAATTACTTCGGACATTTACTTAAATAGAACTCGTACAGACGACGTTCTAAGATTACTGGACTTACTTAATACAATGTTGAATTTAGATAGGTTTGATGATCCGAAAAGGGTGCCCTTTCCCTGACTGCCTGACTCTCCGCGGAGACAATCCAAGTGTGGCCACACTTGATTGCAATACAAAAACTACGCAACGACAAAATACATTAACTACTCTATTTCAAGTAGGCCACAGGGGCACAATAATGATTCTGTTAACAAAGCTCAAGATTGAACCTGCAAGTAGGGGCTGGACGACCAGTCGCACTACGTTATATCCGCTACAACTTAGCGTGGTTACAATCTACATTTAAACACTACTCACGCGGCGATGTGAAGTCGACGACGGTCAGCCAGAGAAAGAGAATGAGCTCAGGTCGCCGATCCGCGAACTCGACTATCATTGACCATTGCGCATGACATCTTTTCTGCTCTAGGCGACCCTCCAAATATGGGTACAAATGCCGGCTAATGGTAACGACTTGACGTTGGCGCCAGCGCCGAATTCAAACCGTTACAATTCCCCGTTAACCCCAACAAAAAGAAAATACAATTTTCTTTTTCTTCGAGTTCTTACAGGCTAACTATCATAATAACTACGCAAATCCTTGATGTGCCAGGTTCCGATATCGCGTCCATCGAGGTCCTTGAGACGGTAGATCAGCGGTGACGTTTTCTTGCTGATCTTGAACGGTCCTTCGTATCGAGGCGCTAGCTTGGCTGCATAGTTGTCGGCAGCGTTGGACAAGTGGAAGTCTCTCTTCAAGACTCGGTCGCCAACATGGAATTCCAGCGGGCGTCGTCGGAGGTTGTATCTCACGGCGTTTCAAACGAGCGCGAATATCTGTAAAAATAGATTTTAGTCCTTGCATCTTGTCAACATTGTCCGCGACAATAATAATCGCCATATCGATAGCGTCGGTGGTCTATACCACACAGAATTATTTCACGACCCAAAGTTAACGTATGCATGTGTCTAGCCAGTTACTTCGTTCACTGCTGTACGTAGGGCACAACCTATTTTCGGCACATTCTTGTCCCATAGCATATGATTGTCGGTGATGTATGATCTCAGCATACCTAGAACAGTACAATTAGCGCGTTCCGTCGGGTTCGCTTGTGGATGACGTTTGTCGTTGTAGTGAAGAGTACTATGGTAGTCTGGACTCTTGAGCCATCTTCTTCCAAGGAGCTCCTATGAACTCAGGACCATGGTCACAAACTAAGATCTCTGCAGTGTCGTACACTAAGAATACCTCGTCTTCTATCTTCTGCGCCACGAGTTTCGACTTCGCGGATCTCACAGGAAATAGTAGGCTGTATTTCCAAAAATGTGTCCGTCACCATCAAAGTTTTAGATACAGGTCACTGCTGTTTGCAGGCGCTCGCTTAAAGCATGAATTTCTTCTAACGACTCGGCTTCGTCCATGATGAAAAGATTACGTAACAGGGATAAATAATGACTGAACGATACAGCTCACCAGTATGCACGGCGTGTTCACGTAACTCGAAGGTCAAACGTATCTCGAGGTAATCGCAGCAAGCACAAGCGTCTGAAGGTCGTTGTTGTCCCACGTCGATTTTGGATTTGAGCACCAAAATGCCAACGTTCGGGCTCCACACATCGCGTCTTGATCACCAGGCCCCACGTTGTGTGCGCCAAAATGCCACGCCGGCGTCGTCGCCTCGGGCAGAAATAACCAGTGCCGGGCTAGCAACAGCTGGAGATGGGTGTGGGCGGGTGATCTCGTGGTAGTTGACAAAGAGAGAGACACGACATGAGCGAGAGCAATAGGATCAGAACTAGGTGCTAGACTATCAAGACATAAGGCTGTGATGTCCAGTTGACATTAATTATGGTTTTATTACATAACCTCAAGTGAGGAATAAATGAACAGTCAAATAAACACAACATACAAATGATCAGAATGAGATAACAGATTACCGGGGGTTTGACATAACCTCAAGTGAGGGATAAAAGAACAGTCAAATAAACACAACATACAAATGATCAGAATGAGATAACAGATTACCGGGGGTTTGACCTCCTCGCGTAAATGGACTCTGTGTACAACACAGGTCGTAACCTCATCAGCTGTGTGCCTGGAGGCAACACAACACATGCAATTGAATGAATAGCAAATAAGACTGATACAATACAATGATAAATATAATAAACTCTTTACTTACACTCCTCCGTGATAAGATGCTCGCCGAATTACTTCGGACATTTACTTAAATAGAACTCGTACAGACGACGTTCTAAGATTACTGGACTTACTTAATACAATGTTGAATTTAGATAGGTTTGATGATCCGAAACCCTGACTGCCTGACTCTCCGCGGAGACAATCCAAGTGTGGCCACACTTGATTGCAATACAAAAACTACGCAACGACAAAATACATTAACTACTCTATTTCAAGTAGGCCACAGGGGCACAATAATGATTCTGTTAACAAAGCTCAAGATTGAACCTGCAAGTAGGGGCTGGACGACCAGTCGCACTACGTTATATCCGCTACAACTTAGCGTGGTTACAATCTACATTTAAACACTACTCACGCGGCGATGTGAAGTCGACGACGGTCAGCCAGAGAAAGAGAATGAGCTCAGGTCGCCGATCCGCGAACTCGACTATCATTGACCATTGCGCATGACATCTTTTCTGCTCTAGGCGACCCTCCAAATATGGGTACAAATGCCGGCTAATGGGAACGACTTGACGTTGGCGCCAGCGCCGAATTCAAACCGTTACAACTCGGTGGAGGTCAAATACCTCAATCAAATGATAGGACTGGCGGACCCAAGGTCAGGCCAAAATAACATGAAATAATTGATGTCTAAGTAACATCCAAATAACATGAAATATACAAATAGTAATACAATAGGAATAATAACTAGTAGGTACGTACTTACAAAATCTCTTCAAATAGATGGCTAGAGTCCCTAGCGCAAATGAACAAATACGTGGTCCCTAGCTTCGTGAATTTAGGTAGGTTGAATATTCCATAAAGCTAATTTATAAGAGGTTAACATAAACCAGAAGCTAATGCGACTCAATCAACCAGCAAATTAAGACCGAGTGGAACATGTACGACTAAGCCTGAGAAAATGTGTACGGCATGTCCCCAGACAAAGAGCAAGTTAGAAATGTCAAAATAAAGTTTACGCGAACGATGTTAACCGCGGCTAAAACCCCCAAACTCGTATCAGCAAAAGAAATGTCTTATAGTTCCATGGAGAAGCCATGGAACACAAGTCCACAAAGAGTGTAAGACAAATCTCAACTCCCTTAGAGAATAACTCACGAGACTCCGCGACAGGTCCACTCAGGTCGAAGGTAGTCGGTTGAAAGGCCACGATCTCTCGTCACAATTCCGCAATTGCTCTCAGTCGGTCAAAACGTGCTTCCGAGAGAGAGAGAGAAGATCGGCGAGTCCATCAACAGACAGAGACAGAGCAAAACGGGGCTGCCTGGCTTGTCCGACGGAGTATGCAACGGAGTGACCCTGGTGGGGGTGAACCCGGCAGGTTCAAACCGTTACAATGTAACGCGAAATACACAGATAAAAAGAGATTATTAGAGCCATAAGTGTCAAGTGGAGTCTCTGCAATGAACTCCTGCTTCTTGAAGACACCCTGCGTGGATATTAATGTTTAATTGTTCACAAAGCCACACATGCGATGTGTGTTTGAGCGTTTTGCAACATTAAATATTAGATGAGTTCTAAAATCCAAGATCACATCCTATGTTCGAGGTGGATGTGTCACATGTACTGGGTTTAACCAATCAAAGAACACGATTCAACTGCCACACCTTTTCGTAATTTTACCAATTTAACGTAAAAAAATCGTTTTCGTTTGTAGGAATGATAATAAAAATTTAAAGTAAAATGCTTGTCCCATGCAAATTATAGCATGGTTTTGTAAATTCTTGGAATTATAATTACTAATTTATTTTCTTTGACCATAGCTTACGATCATAATTGAGTTTGGAATAGCGTTCTTAAGACTCAATATAGTTCGGGACACGCGAGGAGGCAAATGAGCTCAAGGCGCCAGCGGTACACTTATGAAAAAATTATAGTTTCATAATTAATTTTGCTGACACTTAATATTGCCCTGAAAATGTTTAAACAACGTAAACACTAGGAATATAAATGGATTGCTAAAAATAATGTAGTAACTAGAGAAGGAAGGGCTCTGACAAAAATAAGTCATGGTCCTATTATATAAATGAATAGGCCTTCTTGAAAAACTTTTCATTGTTTATTTCTCCCCGGTAAGATATTTCAACCCCATTCACATCCACGCAACTCACAAATTAACATTACATTTCAAGAGGGGTGATATGCCCAGAAGGGAAATTTTTCGATTTTTAATACGTGTTTTACCCATTTATAACGCCATTATTTTTGTAAAATTCGCTCTGGACAGAAATACGTTACTCTAGGAAATGGCCGTGTACTAAGTTGAACAAAAACAACCCATCAGAAAATATAATAAAATGACTTGTACATTGCCGTATCTGAGTAGTGCCCTACGAGTAAGTGCCTATGGCATTTGCCGGCCCAGACACAACTGAAGAGTCTGTGAATATTTCAGAGAATTCAACATGGTACGCATGGAGTTAGAGGAGTATTTGAAGTTAGAGTATTTGGAGTATTTGATATGGAGTTAGAGGCGTATGTGGAGTATTTGAAGTTAGAACACAGACTGAGAAGGCGAACAGAATATCAGGTTGCCTTAACGATATGATATGGAGGAACAAGCACTTGCTCAAGGAGACCAAGGCCAGAATTTATAAGAGTTTGGTGAGGCCGATTATCACATACGCTGCAGAAACGTCAAGCTATGATCTGAGAAATCTCGACTGAGTGACAGAATAAAGTCCTCATTCAGAAAGATCGACATTGGAATCGAACTCGGACCTTCCAAGTGTTTCTCGAAGTGTCACGTGACAATTTGTCTGAAGAGTCATGCAGGAATAAGATAGAATGTGGTGTGAACGAAAAGGACGCCGAAAACTATCGGTCTTGACGGATTCAAGACAATCATCAGGCAGCTAGAGACAGCACAAAGGTGAAGAAAATATTCAAAATTTAAATATAACACCAAAATAAAAATAACGTTATTTATGAAATAGAACAAAAAGTCTAGACTTTATTCTGTCTAGAACAACACAAAGAAACAATATCATTTATATGAGAAATTAGTTCAAAGGAAATAAATTACACAATTTTTTATTTATTTAAATAAAAAAAAAGTTGATTTACATTTTTTTAAACGTTTGAAAAATCTATTAAAATTGGTATTTTGCTATGTACAAAATCCTTCAAATTTGGTTTTTAAATTCAACTGTGTTTATAAATTACCGCAAATTAAAAATCGGACCTTCTTGATAAAAGTATTTAAAAACATTTTTAAAGAATCAATTAGCAATATTAATGAGGAAGTATTTAGGTAAAATTGTCACTTGTAATAACATTTCAAATAGTGTGGTCGCGGCGCGATTTGAGCCTTCTACCCTTCTTACCTCTATGCTTCTACTACTATACCGTCAGCGTCTTGGGGCACATTCTTATGCAGTTTAGGCAACCCACGCAGCAATATCAGTGGTTAAAACAAGGCCACCCGGTGGCTAAGGTAAATAATATAGAAGTTTGCGGAGAATATAGGACATTAAAGGATACAATTCAAGGGAATACAAATCCTTGAGAAGTTTATTGTTTGAAAGGTACCTAACAACAAAAAAGAAATTTAAATATTTCTTTACGGCACAATTTCATTACAGGAACTTAAAAAACCACTAAAACCCTGATACAACTTATAATTGAACCAACAGAATATTGGGATGGTGTTGGAGGGGGATGTCATTGTGCAAGGCAAGACACTAAGGTGAGGTCCACAAGAATACGAGGACAACATTACACTTGTCCTCCATGGAACGAGTGACTTCCACCTCCTTTATGACTCGACACTCTGTTATCTCGGGAAGAAGCTCATCGCATTACTCTGAAATGACGTCACAGCATGTGTACTTCACTGAACATAGCATTTGTGTGTAACTCACAGAACTTTCCTCTCGACCAAGTGAAACCATAATAATCCTCGTCAGGAAGAACGACATGGGAATCGAACTCGGGCCTCCGAAGTGGTTGGCGAAATCTAAAGCCAGAAAGCGGCGCAACTATTTAAGCACTCCGGTGAAAAATATATTTAAAATTAAATAAATAATATATTATATTTTTATAGAATAAAACGAAAAAAACTTATTTCAAAGAAAATTAAATACACACAAATTTTAACTTATTGTTTCCTGATTGAAAAAATCTAGCAAAATTATTTGATGTAAATGTTTTTATTGTTTAATAAATATTTTTATAACATTTTTAATTTGTATTTATTATAATATTTATTCAATTAACAATTTTAGCATCTTGATTAACAAAAAATAATAAACAAAATGCATTGACAAATTAAATTTAATTGTATAATTTCAAATTAAACCATTTTTTGGGGGATTGTACACGAACTTTATTTATTATATCAAATATTCTAAATTGTTGGGCTCTTGCGACCTTCAACAATACTTTCATTTTTTGTAATTTAGTGTAAAGGTATTTGTTTTGTACGAGAATTTTGCATTGGTTTTCAAAGTTAACTACGTTTATAAAATTACAGCAATAAAAAAATAGTAATTTTGAAATTTTGAAATTAAAATTTCAAAATACAATATCCAAAAAAAACAATTTCAAAGTCAAAGATAAAAAAAGCATCCTCAGAAGCTTGTAAATAAATTGTATGTCATAAAATATATATCTTATGCCAATGTTCATATTGTTCTGAATCTTAGAAATTATATGCAGAAAAATAGCTGAACATTCGTTGAGATGAGCTCTAAAACTAGTAATTCTGTTATCGCCTAATCTTTTGTTGATTTAAATAGCTTGCAACTAAATAACTATTAACTGGAATTTGCTAATTATTAGTTAAAGATCATTGCTGTGGAGAAGAAGAATTGTTCAAAAATGTTTGTATTTTAAATCTCAATCATTTTATGTTTGGAAGAGCTTGGCAGTCCTTTTACAAGTTCACATATTTGTGGGTTTTGTTCAGACGCCATGCGGTTTGGTACTCCATCTGTGTCTACCTAATACCCTGAATGTCCGGAATGTCGAGCTAGTAGTCACGGTCTTATCACTGACCGGACGAAATAGGTATGGCTGAGTGGTAATGCTCTGAACTTGTATTCCGGAGGGCCGCGTTTGATTCCCGCGGCCGTCCTTCCTGCAGTGCGATTGTATAACTTCTTAGCCGAGATAATAGATCGTTATCGATACCAATGGATGAAAGTAATTTAGCCTATCAGAAGGTAAAGCAATTCAAACTGCGTAAAGTCGACTTCCTGCGATAAATAATGTGATTATATTTCATTATCCTCGTAGCTTTTGCACAATTCAAATGATTAACAATGATATTAATAGTTTACTTTCATCAATTGGTATAGATAACGATCCATTATCTCAGCTAAGAAGTTATACAATCGCCCTGCTGACTGGGGGTTTTCGTGGTATTCCCTTATTCGACAGGCAAATGCTGGGAAGGTACCCTACTAATATGCCACGACCGCCTCCTTCCCCACCTTCCATCCTTCCCTACTCTTCACCATCATCATCTCCTCCGCATATATAGCGTTTTTTTGTTGTTAAATAAACAATTTAGATTCACTTTCTTCTATTTTGTTGTTTTGTTAAAAGATTTTGCCACTGGATTGAAAGTTAGAAAGAGCCTTTTTACGTTGAAGAGCCAATATATATTATCTATTGAATCAGGCCCGTGTCCATTGCTTGAGTTCATCATAATAAACTATTATTTACACAGCCCCGGGACTCATAATACATGCGATGTAATGTTTATAGGTATTATATTGTAGGTAGGTTTGTAACTCGCATGAAGAGCGAAAGTTCTTACAGTCGAGCAGAGGTGCAGGCACATCGCTCAGTCCGAGTGCTTTGGACAGACGTATACACCACATTAAAAAAACTTAAAGTGAAGAATTATCAAATAAAGGTGTTTTTTTTTAAATTACTACATAAGAACGCAGAATTACAAAATTAGAAAAAAACATTAAATAAAAAAATATCAGGAAATATTGTGTTCACACAGTTCGGAATACAAACCTAGTAATGTCAAACCTTGTTTCCTTGAACGATTTCTATCTTATTTGCAAAATAATATTGTAATCAGTGAATGAGATATTGTCACTGCATTCATATTAGTCTACTTAGCACACAATTGATGACGTAACACCTCAATCCCTTCACATGCAGGTTGTTATCAGCGAGATAAGCACGTGACTCTGTGTCTGAGGCCGCTGCGTTTCATTCTCCTTGGCTTTCACATCATGCGTCCATTAGTTATTATGTAAACATCTTCTTGACATTTAGCACAGTCACGTGCAAACATTGTCACCGAAGAGCCGCATTGAGAAATGAACAAATGACAAAAAAAACAAATGAAATAACAATGCTTCTACAAATTGATATTTGTGTGTAACCAGCTATGAATAAATAAATAAATAAATAAAAATAAAACTACTACCGGGGATCGAACCCGTGCATCCAGCGTACGAGGCAAGCGTTTCCCATGGACCATTTGAGAAGCTTACTTTTAAAATAAAACTTGTCAAAGAACATTGTACTTGTCATAGATAAATTCGATTTTCTAATTACATTAGCATGGAAGACAAACGAAACCCAGTATTTACATATTTAATAATTTTTACTAGTTCTAGTTTCAGGTTGCGTAAACATTGTTGGTCTTCATGTTTTTTTCACCGCTAACAGAAAAAAAGAATCAAAATGAACAAACTGCATTTTGAAAGTAAGCGGTCTATTTTCCAGCTCAATATGATATGTGATGGGCGCGCACCTGCCTATGATCTAATGACTTGTGTGTTATGTAGATTACTCAAATGTTCGCTGGAATCTTCGAACTATCTTTATATTATGTAGAAGACAATACTTCTAGTTATTTATTTATGCTATAATGAGCTAATAATATCTGACAACAACATTAACAACAATAACAAACGTTTCATGAGAACATTGTATACAAAATTATATAATAAACATTTTGCATTATGGCACCTGTGACTGAAAAACATTTTATTTGTGATCGATACGAATTCCAAACTTCTTCCTGTCGGCCGGAAGAAGAAAGTAGTCTGAAGCAAAAGCGAAGTAGATTTATTTTTTATACTTATTTGTATAATCAAAATACCTTTTTTATTTTTACTCAATTATACATTAAATTGTCTTCAATTGTTTCAAGTTCATAATTTTAATTTGTAAGGAACGCTGAAACCAAGCGGTCAACTACTTTTAAAAAGGATAGTCACCAACAAGTTATCCAATAAAATTGTATCCACGACAATAGTAAAACTGAATATTTGTCATAGTCTCCAATATAGATTGTATTGAAGTTTGTAGACTGGGAATGTTGAATTCAATGTTTACAAACGACAATATTAACAAGATTCATTTAACAAGCAGCTACTTTCACTCGAATACTCCAAATAGTGTGCTCAAAAGTATGGTGGGGTGATCTTGTATAAGGAGTACAGACCAGCTTACTCTTGGATTGTGAAAATGAACGGACTGTCCAGAGTCGAATGTCGAGATGACACATGGAAGAATTCACAATGGAATCTGATGTTGTGACATCGATCGAGATCGAAACTCTATTCTTAGCTTCTGTAAACATGGAGAACTCCTCCGCAACACACGACACCACTCCATCCGATCCACTCCACCATCGCTCCACACCACTGCCATCTCAGACGAGCCGAATCAACGACCCACATTATAGAAGTCCAGGGAGTAGCTGTCGAAAAAAAAGAATCGGCTCATTGATATCGGCGCCACGGCATTGGAAGTGATCGGGCTGCTCATCGGAGCAAGATGCACCAACACTTGTGTTTTTCAAAGATTTTTGCAATACAGTTAGGGGATTATATCATTGATATCTCAAACTAACATGTTATAATTTTTGGGCTCCATTACGAATACCGTGATTTACTATACTATACTACACTTACTACATATATTTGCATGGTCACAAAGTTTATTATAGCGCTTTCCTATGGCGAAGCTGTCGCTGTGTTCTTGAATATTAACTCGTTGCAGTAAGGGGTGAATGGAATACAACGTTGTATAAGGAAATGATACGTGTTTAATCAATACAAATAAAAAATAATAAAAACTATCCAACTGTCTGGTAGAATTCTTTCAGGTGAATGAAAGAGAGACAAATTGAGAGAGAGAACCTCAACTAAAGAAATTATTAAAATCAAGATATTTTCCCACAATATAATACGTCTTCTATATAATAAGTATATAACAATATTTACAACTATAATGAACCACATTTTAAAATATGGATAAACATATTTGAGTTTGTCATCGCCTGTCCCTGCTGTACTATTCTGTCGGATGCTGTTGCAGCCTGCGAAGACAAAGGTCAACATTATAGAATATCAACAATCAAAATAAATACTTATTTATAAAAATACCGACTTTTTATTAGATGTTCTGCTGATATTATGTATTTTTTGTTAGAATCTAACTATAATCTTATTAAATATTTAATTCTCTATTTCCATTGAATTTGTAAAATTAGAGGTTTCATGGATTTTTTTATTATTATTATTATTATTATTAAGCCTATATTCTCAACGGAGCCGAGGCTCCACTAGTGAGAATGTAATAGAGAAGGGAGGAGAGGAAACCCGGTACCGGCATGTAGCCTACTCCTGACGAAAGATACCAAGGGGACCAACGGCTTAACGTCCCTTCCGAAGGACGATGTAACATTCACAGCACGGGCCTCCACAACCCGCGCCGTCGAGAGACTGATAACAGGTGGAGGGAGGTCGTCACACTAACCCCCAAACACCCCAGTCTCTCTGGCCCAACGGCAGCAACCTGGCAAGGCAGAGTTGAATGGTCACCCATCCAATCGCTGACCGCGCTCAATGTTGCTTAACCTCGGTGATCTAGCGAGAACCGAGGTATCCAACACACCAGCCGTTGGGTTTAGTTGACAATGTGATTCATTTTTAAGAATGTTCATTTTTATTAATTGAATTTTGTAATTTTAGAGGAAACACAGATTTTTTTATTTGACATTGCGATTCATTTATATACATATTAATTTATATTCATTTATATGCGCCTAAAATGAGCGCAATATGGTATTCTTTTGGAAAGAGTAATTTGCGTCGATCGTCGTGAGTTGTAAGAAGCAAGCAAACTTCATCTACACCATAACATTCCTCCATTCATTTTAGTAAGTCTCAGTTGAATTAGTACGTATCTTCCCCGACCCGTGCGTTGATCAACAAGTTCGATCTGTGATTGTTTCAGGGTCTCAGATATCTTGGAATTCACTTAGCGTGTGATGCTAGAAGTACTTCTACATATCATATCATATCTTCATATATTAAACAAGACAGATGTAAGTCTGCACAGCTTGTTGTATTGAGAAGGCATGACGGCAGCTAAACACACTGAGCCAGGAGTAGAAGTAGAATGCCCGAAGTCCTCGTGAGGTTTTAATGAAGTATCTGAAGAGGACATGGGACTTGCATCAATACGCATCATCATGTACTTCTAAACACACGTACAGATATGAGTTCGTGTATTCCATGTGCTATTGACACGTTGTGTTGAAGACAACGTGTCAATAGTTCAGACGAGCGACTTCTGTGAGTCCACGACCAGTATAAGAACACCAGTGAGTGTTGCTAATAGATGATATTGCGTACTTCTCATCAGAATCTTAGATACTATTATATAAAAAATAATTCGAAATATATTATTAAAATTCTAAGTTATTTAAAGCAAAGATGTTTTATATTTTATGAAAGTAATATTTTTCTATTATAATTAACGAAACGTGCTCTACGTAAATGATTCAATTTATAATTGAGGTGAGAAGAAGATTGTCATTCTGTGATTGAACATCCTTGTACAATATTGTGTACTAGCATACTGATGTATACTGTGTTAATTGATGAAGAAAACAGACTGCGTGGTGGGGTAGATGTTGTATTGAATGACACCCTGTGTTTAATGACACGCTGTGTCAGTAATTGAATTTATGTGATTTTTTATAATTATCATGGAATATAAAAAACAAAGCCATAACAATTAGTAGCATAGATGTTGCTTAAATTAAAGTGATTTTTCAAATTTGTCATACCGAAATAACGGCTTTATTAGTCAATAAAATATAAATTAAAATAGAAACAATGATAAATCATTGAAAATAAAGAAAATATAATACCTGGCTATACAATTTATATTTTTATATTGGAATTGCACGACATGTGTGCACTTAAAGATGGATGTATTCAAGGAATAAAATCCCCTATGTTTTAAGTAACAAACGGAATAAATTCAACGTTTCCCCAATAATAAGAAAATTTAAAGTTGCGAAATGAACAAACCAACGTTCCAAAATATTAGCAACCTCCAACGAAATGTCAGGTTGAACAGAAGTTAAGAAACGAAATAAAACCAACGTTTTTACAAGTACTAATTAGAAGAAAATATTTACTGATGAAGGTTTTTGAAAAAAAGCAAATATTTCATTAAATAATTGAATTATGAATCAGCGATGAAATTACATTTATGAAACAGGAATGAATGTCGCCTTATTGGCCATAGACGCGTTCCAAAACGGGCCATTGTAATAAGCTATGTAATATGTAATAATAAGCTGTGTAATAAAACATTCCTAATGTGGATATGCGGGTTGTGAAGTGGATACGTGAATATCTTACAAACCGGTCTCAACGGGTGCGTGTGGAGGACATATTATCAGACTCAACTCCAGTAAATTCCGGTGTTCCCCAGGGAAGTGTTTTAGGACCACTATTGTTCCTTGTGTTCATAAATGATATTGCAGACAATGCTCCATGTAATATTAGGTTATACGCTGATGATTGTATCTTGTACCAGGAAGTAACAGACATCGCTGATTGTGTTACCCTTCAAGAGAATGTAAATACTACTTTGTTATGGATAGAAGCAAATGGCATGAGGTTAAATGTTAAAAAAACACAATTTGTATCATTCAATTTGTCCAGTACAAGATCAATAGACTATGTATACAAAATAAATAATGTAGTAATCCCAAAGTCCAGCACATGTAAATATCTAGGAATAACATTCAGTTCTAGGCTTTCATGGGATAACCATATAAGAAATATCGTATCAAAATCATTTAAAGTTCTGTATTTTGTGATGCGCAATCTTAAAGGTGGGTCAGTTCTTGCCCGAGAGAAGGCATACCTTTCAATTGTTCGGCCTCTCCTTGAGTACGGCAGTATAATATGGTCACCACCTCCACAAAATTACATCGACCTGATAAACAAAGTACAACGTAAAGCTGCCAGATTTGTAAGTTGGAACTTTGATAGGTTTACAAGTAACACATTGCTACAGGAGCACCTTAAGTGGGAACCTCTGTCCTCCCGCAGAAACAAAGCCCTCATGTGCGGTATGTACAAAGCCGTAACAAACCACCCAAACTGGGCGGATCTGCGGAGTCATCTACCATTGCCACAACGCACTGGGGGCAGACAGGATCACCATTACAAGATTGGTTTGCCGAGATACGTCACCACTCCAGGTCTTCATTCCCTTCTTGGCAGGGGCATCCGCATATGGAACTCGATGCCATTAAAAAATCTTCCGGATTCAATATTAGAATTCAAAGCAATGTTAGAAGTACTCATGAAAAGGATGATAATAAAACTGACTCCAATTGCTCCATTGAGCAGATACTTTTCGAAGACCTTCAACCCAAGGAACTTAAAGAACAGCTAGAAAGAAGAAATCTGTCAACCACAGGCGACAAAATCACCACCACAATCAAACTAGCTGCTGCAATGATTAAAGAAAAGAAAAATATTTCCAAGTTTAAATTTATTATTAGGAGGTATTCATAATGATTAGTTGTCTATCATTTTATCTATCTATCTGTTTATGTCTATTTATCTGAAAGCATAGGTATTTCCGTAGTTTTAAGGTGTCATAGAACATTCGCATTTATCTATCCATTTATGGTGTTGTAACTCTGTCAGAGATGTCAGAATATGTCCTAGATATACTCGCATCTATCCGTTTGATATTATTGTAACTCTGTCAAATTGTATTGTATTGTCACTGTAATTTATGACAATTATGTACGACGAATTGATATGAAGTGTTGTTTGCCACCAAATGTAAATTTAAAGCAGACCAATAAATTGAATTGAAAATTGAATTGAAAACTAAGAAACTGACTTAAAAAATGTTGATTGCACAATTAGCTCAGAACTATTTTTACAATAAACACACACAACTCAATTCAATTTAAAAGTACAATTAATGTCGTCCAAAAGATCCTATGATACAATGGTTTGAAGGACAATTGGAAGGATTATCACGTGACTCACTCGTAAGATATTGGATAGATGTTAATAAATAACACTAAAAGTAAGATAACGTCTTGAAATATTTGATCTAGTGGAGCGGTCGCTCCACCCAGCCAAGTCGTACTGTACACTCACACTCACTCAACATACCGTAAATGCCTAATAAACTGAGGAGCAGACCAAACACTTTTACTGTAAGCAACAACATGGCATTTTCGGCCTACTGGATCTTAAAATTGGAAAATCTCACATTGTTGTGAAATGTCTTAATTTCGAGCTATGGCCCACCCCACCCCATATACCAAATTTGGGAACAACAGGTTTTGCCAATTGCGAGCTAGAGGGCCATGAAAACAGTGAAATTATACACCTTCTTAAAGCTATCTGATGATGATGATGATGATGATGATGATGATTCAGATATCAGGAAACATTTTTGACAGGGCCACAGCCTAAACGGCTAAACCGATCGATCTGAAATTTTTACCACATGTGCACTTTTGGCGTCTGATGATACCTTGCGTTTTGTGATTTTTTGTGCCGCCATTTTTAAACCGGAAGTGACGTCATATATGAAAAACGGCTGGACCGATTAGAACGAAATTAGCGCCATTCGATTTAGATGGTCATCTATATGAAGTATGTTACTTTAAAATATAATTTTCTTATATTCTAAACCGGAAGTGGCGTCATACATTTGCAATATTTAGCTTATTTCATCAAATTATACTTTAAATACACATATCATTATCTTACATTGTAACAAAGACAATACAAAATTATAATTTCAATACACAGTGTTCTCGGCCGCCATTCCTGAAACCAAATGTGACGTCATACATCGAAAACGCCTGTACCGATTGCCACTGAACTAGCTCCTGTATATTCATTTTGCAATCTATTTGAAAAATCAATTGGGATAAATGAATATACAAATTACGGTACCGGAAATGGCGGCAGGAACCACTAAATGAAACCGGAAGTGACGTCATATATTGAAAACGGCATGAGCGATTTGACGGAAATTAGCGCTATTGAATTCAGAAGGTCATTCATGAAGTATCAACTAGATAAAACTTAATTGTTCTCTTATTACCTATACCGGAAATGACGTCATAAAAATGCTAAATGACGTCATTAATATTCTAAAGGACACTAAATTCACCACTTTATACTTTTAAATAGATATTTAGTAAACATACATTGTAAATAATTATAAATTCAAGGTTGCAGTGCTCTCGGCCGCCATTTTCTAAAACCGGAAGTGACGTCATATAACGAAAACGGCTGTACCGATTGCAACTTAATTTTGGAATTGTGTAGGACTTATAATTATGAATTCAATACGACATTAATTTCGGCCGCCATTGTTAAAACCGGAAGTGACGTCATATATCGAAAACGGATGTACCGATTGCAACCAAATTTTAGAATTATGTCGGACTAATATAATTATGAAATAAAGACGACATTATTTTCGGCCGCCATTGTCAAAACCGGAAGTGACGTCATATATCGAAAACGGCTGTACCAATTGCAACCAAATTTTGGAAATGTGTAGGACTAATAATTATGAATTAAAGACGACATTATTTTCGGCCGCCATTGTTAAAACCGAAGTGACGTCATTATCGAAAGCGGCTGTACCGATTGCAACCAAATTTTGGAAATAGTATGACTAATAATTATGAATTCAAGACGACATTAATTTCGGCCGCCATTTCAAAACCGGAAGGGACGTTATAATATATCGAAAACGGCTGGACCGATTGTAATTTCTTAGTACCTATCCTAATCGGTTGAGGCGTATTTTTTTAAAGAAATTAGTCCTTGCTCGGACATGTGCTACAAGCTGTAAGAATAAACTAACAAAAGAAGTGATATCCCAGAAAAAAACACTCCGTGTAAAAAGGCAGCCAAGTCTCTTTACTTAAAAAAAATCAACACCGAAAAGGAGTGATATCAAAAAAGGAGCCAAGTCAATGACATTTCCAAATATTTAATCGTATCTTTGAAATAGAAGTATAAACACCGAGAAATACTTTACAAAAGGACTTGGCGCATCGTTTTTTTAAAGACATTTTTCTATTCATAAGCATATGCCATTTATATACAACCGTAATTTAGAATTTTTAGAATAATAGGGACACAACTTTCAATTACATATTATACCTACATACCTACTGTAAAATATTTTCTATTTGAATATGTACGCGATGAAACTTGTTGCCTATATTTGTAATAAATATACAATAGTTATCTTCATATTATTGTTTCGTGGTCAACATAATTAAGTCTCATGCGTTACACCTTCTCACAATGAAATACATTTCTATTAATCCACATTTTATAACAATACATTTCACAAAGTACACAGTGAAGTCACATTGAACAACTATTAAAACCATAATAATATATACCATATAATGGTATAATATATACCATAATAATATACTTCCATAATATAATAGTGTTCTATAAATAGTTAGTAATTATTTGACAACTTTTCATGATTTCCCTCAGTCATGATCAAATTATGAAAAGATATCCTTCTAATATCACCATATTAACAGTGCTATAAGATTATATATGAGCCCACTTCCTTGTTATTTAATTCTACCTCCCTTATTATTACTTCTATTACAGCATGACATCTTTCTTCTATCGCCATTACAATATTATAAAATAGCCATTACCAAAAGTAGCTTGATTCATAGATCCTGGCTCAAATAAAAAGAGGAATATGTACCTACTTGTTAATATTTCCACTTTTAGGATAGTATGATGTCTTTAAAAAAACGATGCGCCAAGTCCTTTTGTAAAGTATTTCTCGGTGTTTATACTTCTATTTCAAAGATACGATTAAATATTTGGAAATGTCATTGACTTGGCTCCTTTTTTGATATCACTCCTTTTCGGTGTTGATTTTTTTTAAGTAAAGAGACTTGGCTGCCTTTTTTACACGGAGTGTTTTTTTCTGGGATATATTAATACATGTAAGTGTGTTGATGAAGTCTGATTGGAGCGAAGGGACAAAATGTGTCTCCCATTGCAATAATATATTCCCTTATTCACATGTGAATGTTCAGTTAACAATTACTTTGAATTAATTATCAAGAAAACAGGACTTAAAATAATATTGTAACCAAAATATCATTTTTGGCTCCAGCATGGTATTTAACGTTGTGTGTTTTTAATCGCCCATCAAATTTTACTTCCTAATATATTTGGATTAAATATCACCAGTGGTTTAGATAGAGGAAACCAACTTCATCCAACATTTTCAGTCAAAAACAATTAAAGAGGTATAATAAAAACAGTTGTGAAAGAAAAATAATAAATAGAAAGACAGAAAAATTTAAAAATTTAAATATCAAAAAATTTACCGATTACCTATTCCTCATTTACTGAATGCATCTGTTAATCAGCTGTGACGTCATATGAGATTGCCGTATAGATGACATGTTACGAGGTACGAGGGAATATTGCATGAAGCGAGAGAACCTGACGTAACACACAATATTGAATCTAATCCTGTTTCCAATTATATTCATCGCGTCAGGAGATGTTACACATCATAATCTAGGGACTTCTTCTTCGCAACCGACTCGAGTGATGACACCAACACGGAAAGATTGAACCCGACCTGAGAATAACAACAGAAGAAGACCTGAGAACCCGACCTGAGAATAACAACAGAATAAGCAGATGATAACCAATACATTATCTGTAGCAACACCCGTAGCAACAACTTGGAACAAAAATATATTTTAAGACAATAAACATTTCCAAGAAGATTCAAAAATCGTGTTGATTAGAAGATTGTTATGATGTGGCTTAAAAACAATGTACAATGTTCACTACACTTATTGGTGCTATCAATATTAATAAATTCAAATTAATTATATGCGTATTTATGCAAAAGCTTACCAGTACCTACACATTCAAATATGGAATGGCATTGGATTTAACGTAGGAAGTCAAAAATTTTCCAGTTTTATTTTAACAAACATCATGATTGTCCATTTTCAGTGTGAAATATATTTCTTTGCGCTAACATTGGTCCACCAGTCGACTTCGATCCCATTAGCTGTTACAATTGCAATAGAAGACGACGTCTTATTTAATATGTTACATTCTTCAGATTGTTAATTTAGATTTTCTTTACAGAACAATTTGCTGACTGCTACGGTCCATCCAATATTTAAAACAAAATCAAATCAAAACGCAAATAAAAGCACAATACCTAAGGTGTTATTAATATTCCCGTAGTAACGGGAATCCCCTCGCTTTGCTTTTCATACCCAGCATTGTTCTTACATTTATCAGCAACAAATGTGCCCTCAATATTCCACTTTTATAACCTACACTGACCAACATTATGAGGTAGGTATTTCTGACTTTCGGCATGTTTAGATTATTATGCTGTAATAAGTTATTACAATAATATTTGTGTAATCAGTTAGCTACATCTGAAATAGGTACACGAAATGTGTGCTCTTACAGAAGGAAGTGTTCAAAACCCTAATAATATAAAAATAAGCTTGAAAAAATCTTCACATGACAAAAATCAACATTTTTCAATGTAGGTAACGAACGGAATAAATTAACGAGCCTGCAAAAATTAGCAACCTCCAAATACCAAATTGTCAGGTTAAAAGTAGTTTAGTAACGGAATGAATCCAACGTGTCCACAATGCATGAAAGAAATATCAAGAAATTTAACGGAATAAATGAACTTTTTAAATAATGGCCATAACGATAAAGGAAATGTAATTCTAGACAGAAGCTTAGAAACGGAATGAATCCAACGTTTCCAAGATGATAATTCTTTGGTATATCAATTCCCTTCACAAAAACTGTATGAAACTAATTTAATGCTTTAAAAGCGATTACATTTTACTATTACCTTCTCAAAGAAACCAAATTGTCAAATTGTCAACGAAAAGAAGCAAAATGCAGGAGAGATGTGGAATGACGTCTGATCAGAAGAAGAGAACAAACGCCAATGAATGAGATTGTTGAAATGTCAGCTTATGTTTTCTAATCCTCCTGGATGCAAACTCAGCCAAGTAGAAACACAGGAAGCACGGCCATCAGGACTACGAATTGACGATATATTCTTTGGTATATCAATTCCCTTCACAAAAACTGTATGAAACTAACATTTAATGCTTTAAAAGCGATTACATTTTACTATTACCTTCTCAAAGAAACCAAATTGTCAAATTGTCAACGAAAAGAAGCAAAATGCAGGAGAGATGTGGAATGACGTCTGATCAGAAGAAGAGAACAAACGCCAATGAATGAGATTGTTGAAATGTCAGCTTATGTTTTCTAATCCTCCTGGATGCAAACTCAGCCAAGTAGAAACACAGGAAGCACGGCCATCAGGACTACGAATTGACGAAAAGTGTGTCACGGTCCCTAGAGTATGTAGTAATTACATCTCGAAATTATTAATAGACCACATTTTAAATTATATAGTTAGCTCTGCTTTTCAAAAAATTTCATATGCAGTACCGTGATCCTAATATCTAATCATGTTATGATCCATTGTTAAAAAACACTAATATAATTATATGAGGATCACGGTACTGCATAGACATTTTTTGAAAAGCAGAGCTATCTAGATAATTTAAAATGTGGTCTATGAAGTCCGAGCAATCAGGAGCCGATTTGTTTGAACATATATGCGTTAATGCGTTGTAACGCGTTGATGAGTGAGCACACACACGTGCAACATCCCCAGCCAAACACAATACACTATACGACACAATACGATTTTCTTTGCAATTTTCCTAATTGGAAAATATTTTTAACATGTTGAGTTTGAAATAATGGAATATTTGTATCCCTAAAAACCGCATCATTTAGATTGATTCATATGAATAATAGGGGCAAGGTTTCAACGGAATCTAAAATTGTGTACCGGCGGAAAATTGACGATGCTTACAAAGAAAAAAAAAACTCTTACGTTTGAATGGCCCTATGAATTTTTCCTTTAACTTGAAAATTGACGTTTCAAGTCTATACTGTTATATTTGTAGTTTAAACAAATGTTTTGTTTAAAAAAAATCAATTGTTTTTTTGTAATTATAAATAAATGTTTATCTCTACAAGTATTTATCACACACTCATGATTCTTGTTCATTTTGTAGATAACATATGAAATAATATGTGGAAAAAAATTCAACTATATGTCTCTGATAGTTTCGTTAAAAATTGTTCCTAGGAAGCATACAAATTTACATGTTAAACCTTAGTGTAATACTAACAGTTAAAAACACCCACCTCGGCGCAACTATATTCTTATAAACGTATTTTAGTTGGTTGTGCTTTTCGCCTTTCACCTTAACATGACGAAACATCAGAGGAACTTCATTTACTTTCTAATTGCTAGAGCCGTTGGGTAAAATTGTACCTAAAGAAACAAAATCATGCCCATTTGTGCGCGACACAATAATAATGTATTTCATGCGTAATATAATGTGACAAACTGATGTAATTTTATTATTTCTGCCTATTGTTATTTCACATTTCTTTGACTAATTATTCCCCTATCTATTTTACCTTCGATGGTATAGTTTAAAATTAAAATTTCACTCTTATGATTTCTCCACCTCTTTCGTTGTATACTATTTTTCTAAATACTTTCGTTGTGTTTTCACCGCAGTCAAATCAAATGCATCATGTTCCCACCTAGTTCAAACAACTTTGTTTATTTGATAGAGATCGACACTTTATTACAAATCTGTTATTTAAATTGTCATTCACAACGGGTAAACAGTCGTTCTATGAACGAAGAGTGGCATCAATACTAAAAGAAAAAAGAGAAGAAATGTTAAACATATGTCATCTGAGTAACAAAAGTCTGTAATTAAATTCAATGATGGATTACATTATAGAATTCTCACCACATTTATTTCATTTAATTTGGAAAATAGGTGAATTATATTAAGAATAATTTGATCAATTGTAATTATCATTGGTCAGCATCGCTATGACATATCGTATATCATTCATATTTCCATGCAATACAAATGAGCAAAAGGTTTATCATTGTCTTTCAACGTGTTTCATAAAAATTGTAACGACCATGATCCCAAAATAAAATCATAAAATCATTTAACTATTATGTTTTAAATAATTCTCACGCTGTTTACCCCTTGCACTATCTGACTTAGTACTGTGTTAATATTAAGCAAACACAATGCAGACATCGTAAAATCCCTTGCACTATGATAAGGAAATCATGGGGGATTGTGTATTGTTACAAACAACATTGGCACGGTCTGGGGGAAGGGCCCCCCACTAACATGAAGGTCAGGGGCGCACAGAAGCAATTTTAATAATTTAAAAAAATTATTTGGGATGTTTCAACACGAATTTACTATATTTAAAACTTATATTTTTCTCGAAAAATGATGGCGTTCACAGAGGCTATTAATTTGACACATTCTCAGGAAGTTATATTATTTTGAAGTGCCAAGTGCTATGGGGCCAATCTAGTTGAGTAAGTTGAGAAGATAGCAAAACAGCTACACTGCAAAGTAGTTCAAAAGGTGGGTATTAACGAGGGAAACTTATACTGATTTTACCAAATCAAAGAATTTAATTATTTGATTCATTTTTCAATCGTTTCTTTTAAATTGTATACTTTTTAGATTATATTGAACGTAAATATTCCGGTAGTAAAATCTTTGTAATTTCATTTCATTAACTCTCATTGGGGTCGGTGAAGAGGATGCTAAAAGGTGTATAGTTCCAGCCTTATTTACCTAGCAGAAATGAGGAAAATAGTTTGAAAATTAATTTGAATACGAAATAATTGTTCAACATTATTAAGATTGGTTTTAAAAGTTGCATTGCACTCTAAAGAATGATATGAGTGCATACCCTTATTATTTCTTACAAAATATCTATTGATTACAAAAATAATTTATTGTATAAAATTTTATTTCCCCTAAAAATGGATTTTGAAAATCATTTGCACAAATAATCACTAAAGACCATATTTTTTTCTCAAAATATATTTTATGTAGAATACAGAGAGAATTCACCGCAATCTTTATGAATCTTGTTTCACGGACTTCTAAAGTAATTTCATGACTGATCCAGATAAACTATTTATCCACTATTGATCAAGTAAAGAAATCAACAAAAAAATATCTGTGCGCCCTTAAATCAAATTCAAGGCCCCAAATTTACGAAGTGTCGGAAAAATCGACATTGGCCTGGAGAAAAATGTTTACTGTTTAGCACTAAAATCGTCCACTGAAAATCGTGATATTATTTAAATGTTTGGATATTTATTTTTTAATGTCATTAAATTATTTCATATGTAAATATAAGGCAAGTGAAAGAAATTTGAAAAAATTAACTAGACCATTTTTTGATTAACATTTAACATTTTGCATTCGCATTTCGCATTTCGCGGTTAAATACTGGCTATGTTTGACGGCCGTTTCTTAGCAGGATTTCTTTTCAAGGTTATTCGGAATAGAGAATACAATAATATCTAATGTTCTCGGTGGACTTGCACAAGATTGTTTGTGTATGTTATAAACATTTTATTGATTCTACTCAGAGCCACCAGAGAGCGCGGGAAGTGTAGTAAATCGTCATCAAAGTTCCAGTAAATACGACGTTGAAGTTTCACGTCAGGAATGAATATAAATCAGAACAATGACACAATTCAGAATTGTGTTGTTCATAGGAAGCGGGCGAGGCGTCGTGCGAAAGTTGCGTGACGTGTGTTTAGCGGAAATAAGTCGTTATCAGGTGAGATTGTTTTGTCCTTTCTGGCAGTTTGTTGTTGATGTTGTTGTGATTGCTGGGACCCGATTCTCGAGTTGAAGTGAGTTATCCCGCATGCGGGTTTTGTACCACGTGACCGCTATTACGCATACGTTTTGAGAAGAACCTATTCACTAACTTCAAACGGCATCCCGCATTGCGTTTTGAGGTTATGTTTCACTCGCCACTAAGTAGGTTGCGAGATGGCCAACACGTATACGTTTTGGAAGAAACAAACATGGCGGCAGTCGTTCAGCTGTTGGTGGCGGTGAGAAGAAGATTAAAATAAATTACAGTTACAGCTAGAAATAACAAGTTCAGAATTATTTAAGTGATACACATTATTAAAATGAAGTTGAATGTAAGATACTTGTAATTGTTTGATAAATACTAAATCGCTTGATTCAATTTGGCACTTGTGTTATGTTACATGGGAGTAAGGTTAGCAAAGTTAAGCCAAGATCAAGAATCCCAAAGACAGAAGTAAGAAAACATCGAGTGACTGACACGATCAACATAAATAAGACCACACAGGCAACGTGTTCCTGGATGTCCTCAGGCATTGAACCGCGCACAGCTTAACTACCACGAGGTGGCTTCATACTTGTGCAATAGGAGAGTCTATGAAATTATATTAAATTAAATATGTAAACGTCAACAGAAATAATAAACACAATCACACTTGCCCCCTGAGAAATATAACATTTTCTTTATAAAAATTGAATTCAAGAATCATGGGACATTTTGCCGGGTAAAATGACATGGGTACCGACCGATACTGTGTAATGGTAATGATAGTACCTGTACAATTAATATTTTTATGTTTGAATAGCACGAAATGTGTGCACTTACAGATAGAAGTAGGTATTCAATAAAGTAATATTGCGCAATCAAATGTATAGCATTAAAAAATCCACAATGTTTTAAGAAACGAACGGAATTAATAAAGGTTCCAAAATAACAGTACTTCCTGCAAGGTACAGTAAGTAATATAGAAACGGAATGAATCCAACGTCTCCACAATTATAAGTAGACAATTTAAAGTTGCGAAATTAACTAATCAACGTTCCATAATATTAGCAACCTCCAAGGAAATGTCAGGTTGGTCAGAAGTTAAGAAACGGAATGAATCCAACGTTTCTAAAAGTAATGAGAAGAAAATGCTACTAAAAATCAGACTCTTGACAAATACAATCGACAAATAATATCCACGTGCTTTCAAAGCGAATAAACTTCACTCAAACCTCCTAGAAGTACACCAAATTGCCAAAATTTTCAACGAAAACAAGCAAAATGCAGGAGCTATTTGGAAAGACGTGTGATCGGAAGAAGAGAACAAACGCCAATCAATGAAATTATTGAAATGTCAGCCTCAGCCAAGTAGATACACAGGAAGCACGGCCATCTAAACTACAATTTGACGAAAATTCAATCAAGGTCCTAAGAATATGAAGCAAACACCTTGAAACGATTTTGCCGGTAAGTAGTGGGTGGTGGATAATTTAATTTAGGGCACATTTATTATTTGATATGCATTTCATACTGATATTTACCTGAATAACTTAATTTTGAAAATCAAAACAATATCCGTGACGGATTTATAGGCACCGAGTGTTGACTCACTTTTGTTTCTAAAAATGAGAAACAGCGCCATGGGTGGCATAAATTAGCAACTCTTGGTATGATCCTCATACCCTTAGTTGCAGCAATTAGTAAAGACATGGCAAAGCTTACTCATTGTATGCATTCTTACAATAATACTCCAAATGTAATTTCGCTGTGCAAAATGTATGAAGTGTCAAAAATTCCCCTGAGTCTGATAAAATTATTAGTTTACTCCTCTCTTTTACCAATTCTGAGTTTTTTTGAGTTATCTGTGGATTTTCATCGGTTGCTATGGCCACGGCCAATTAGAGACAAAGTTTGTCAATTGAACAAATAGCAGATGTGCAAGAATCAGGACAAACAATAGCTTAAGAGCAAGCACAAACAAATTTTTAAATTTTAAAATTTAAAAATGTGCTTGTATTTTAAGTGCTTGTGCTTGTACTTTATTTCTATCTATATATAGATAATATACGCAATTCCAAGAAATCATGTGGATAATAGATAATGATAAAAAATACATTTATAGATAATTTTTTTTTAGAATCCCAAATTCGAAACTCGAGTTTTGACATTGATCAGATGTGCTTGTTTTTGTCCTGACATTTTCATGTTTTTTACATGTTATTCTTGTTACTAATTTAAAGTAATTTTTTTTTACATCAAGTTGTGCATTAGCAGATTCCTCACATTTTGACGTAAGAATTGTCGCTGGACTCCAAGATTCTTGAAAGTTATAGCCTGGTTTCATACATTATTTTGTAAGTCAGGGACATGCTTTCATCAGGAATACACATTTGAAGCACGATCAAGGTCTGTAAATTCAACGAATTTAAAATACTTCAAGTCAAATCTAACTCGCCTCCACGCGGTGCACACTGGGTAATGCTGAAGAGTTCGAACTTCTGGCAGCCAAACTATTGATACTTATATCAATCTCCTGGCTGTAGGATACAATCAAAATATTTACACGTTGTGTTGAAGACGTGAAACACATTAAACTGTAAACATGATCGACTTGTGTGAATGTAGCCCAGGATGGTACGAAAATCACAATAAGTACTCCTGGGCAGGAATTAAAAACACAAGAGATGAACAACCTGTCACATAATTAAACAAGTTCCAGGGATTTTGTACCAAACTTATACTGATTTCCAGTGCCAACATTTTACACAAACATTGAAACCAAAAGCATGTTTTAATAAAAAATAAAATCTATATACAAACGCCCTCCGGCGAGAAAAAATTTAAACAATGATCAAATAGCGTTCAAAATAATAAGAAGTATAATGTTTTGTGATGTACAAACAGATCAGATAAATCCAAACGTGATCACAAAGTATTATTTTATTTTTGTTTTATTATTATAGAACTTGGCGTGGTTTTAAAACTGTTCACTGATATGCGTAGGTATTATATAGTGCAACGTTCATCACTAGACACGGATAATCTGTTGAATAAGCTGCAAATGACAGGAAAAAATATTATAATAAGTGGTGATTTTAATGTTAATTTTAGCTCACATTGTAATCAGGCCATTACCCTTGTAGATTTATTTTCATCATATGGATTAATTAAGCAAGTACATGATTATACAAGAATTACCATGAGATCTGAAACGTGTATAGATAATATTTTCACCAATATGTCAAATGCCACTGCCGTGTCACTTGATGCTGGTTTGTCTGACCATTGTGTTCAGCTGTTGAGAGTAAAGGCATGTGCATCGACTGATAGCAGTCAGGAATTTGTATACAAAAGATCATTCAGTGATGAACAAGTAAATACTTTCAAGTTGTTGATGAGTGGTGCCAACTGGGACAGCATTTATGTCGAAGAAGGTGTTAATAATATGTTTAATGAGTTCATGAGGATTTTTAATCAGTATTTTGATGAAGCGTTTCCAAAGAGAAGAGTTAGAATAAAAAGACAAAATAAAAAAGTTAATTCGTGGTTCACTAAAGAATTAAAACAGATGTCTGAAGAAGTAAAGAGGTTGTACGTAATTTCAAAAAGAAATTTGGTGCACAAGGCACGATATTTAAAGCTGAAGAAAGATTACACATTGGCCATTAAAAATAGTAAACGTAATATGAACATAACATGTATAAATACGGCAAAAAACAAGTCAAAGGCTGCGTGGAATTTAATAAAGAGTAATATGAATGATTCAAGTTTGTGCAGCTCAAGAAGTGGGGATATTAAGCTGGTTCATGAGGGGAGGCACATTAACTCAGCTAAAGAAGTTGCTAATGTATTTAATGACTATTTTAAAAATGCGGCAGATATTGTTTTGAAGAAGAGCAAGGAGTCGAACCAAGGAATTAGCAACAGTTGTGGTAGTTACATCCAAAATATAAGCAGTACCTGTAGCGGTAACAATTTTTTCTTGTATCCTGTTAGTATGAAGGATGTCTATGATGTAATAGATAAAGTAACGCATAAAAAATCCGCAGGATTTGATGAAATTCCTTGTCATATTGTTAAGTATGTTGCAGGGTACGTGGCAGAGCCTTTAGTTTTCATTATAAATGAATCATTCTCGTCAGGTGTGTTTCCTGAGAATTTGAAAAAAGCAGTAATTAGTCCTTTATTCAAAAAAGGTAAAAAAGACGCGGTAGAAAACTACAGACCGATAGCCTTATTATCAGTATTTTCTAAAATTTTTGAGAAGGCATTTTATAACAAGTTAATACTATTTTTAGAGAAATTTGACCTGCTATCAGATTGTCAACATGGATTTCGTAAAGGAAGATCTACTACTACTGCCATAAACAATTTGGTTAATAAAATATATAATGCATTGGATAATAAAAGTCCAGCCGTTGGAATATTTTACGATTTTTCGAAAGCCTTCGATATGGTTAATCATGACAAATTAATGAATAAGTTAAAACACTTTGGTATTGTGGGAGTCGCCAGCAGTTGGATTAAATCTTATTTAACGGAAAGAAAACAGGTGATAAAGCTAGTGACTTCTTCAGGTGTTAATTTTTCTGATGAAACTACTGTTAATATAGGTGTTCCGCAAGGTTCGACAATTGCTCCTCTAATATTCATTTTATTTACTGGCGATTTGACACATTGTATTCAAAAAGGAAATTTAACATTATTTGCTGACGATACTTCTCACTTCTTGAGCAATGATCTTGATGATAGGTGCATGGAAGTACAGCAATTGGCTAGTTGGGTTGTTAACAACGACTTGTGTTTGAATGAATCTAAGACTGTTATGCTTCAATTTTCTCAAAGTACTAATAACAGTAATTTGTCCAGTCCATTAATTTACTTAAATGGGAGAAGTATATTGGTACAAAATTCAACAAAGTATTTGGGCATTACATTAGATAGTAAATTAAATTGGAAAGAACACATTTTTAATGTAGGTAATAAAGTGTCTTCCGGTTGCTTTTTGATCAAAAGAATAATGCAAATTTGTAATTTTGAGGCAGCTAAGTCCGTTTACTATTCCTATATTCATTCATTTATTTCTTATGGAATTGTGTTGTGGGGTCATTCCACACACACAAAAAGACTTTTTATTTTACAGAAGAGAGCTGTTCGGTTTCTGGCCAGTGCTAGTTACGATCCGTGTACTGCTGGTGTTTACTTCAAAGATTCATGTAGACCACTTTTTATAAGTTTTAAAATTCTCACTCTTCCTTGCATTTATATTTATAATACTATTATGTTCGTGATAGAAAATAAGCATTTAACAATTGATAACAAGGAGGTACATAATCACAATACCAGGTTAAATTATAATTTAAGAGTATGTTCAATGAACTCTAAATCTAAGTTTAATAATAAGTGTCCAGTCGCAGTTGGTGTCAGTCTTTTCAATAAATTGAATTCATCATTAAAATCTAAAATTGACTATGAGAGATTGTATATTTTTAAATCATCACTGAAAGAATTTTTAATTATTAATTGTTTTTATTCAATTGACGAGTTTCTCAACGCAAAATGTTTATAGTTATTATGATTTCTTGTACAAGCCTGAATTTAATTTGTTTGCTTTACCTAATTGTTATGTAATTGACGTGTCCAATATCATTTGTATATGATCAAATAGGGATTAATAAAACTTGAACTTGAATCGAATTGCGTCCGCCGAGAAGAAGCAATGTAAACAATAATACAATAATAAAATATTGAGAGGTAATATTGTCTTATGTAGAAGCACAGGCATGAAGGTGACATTCACGAGTAGTCAAACAATTTTATATTTATATAATATTTATGACACTTGTATGTATGTTATACTTGGGGTGGTTTTAAAACTGGGCACTGACATGCGTAGTGAATCGTTCATCACAGACAGCGACGACACTTGAAGCTATGAGTCGACTTAACCAGATGAGAAGATGAAACATTCCAGCAAGACCAAGACTGTCACGTGACCGTTGTGGACGAGAGTTCACATGACTCTGATGATGACGTATTGTTAAACCACTGATAAATAACCAGTTCATTTCGAAGAGCAGATGGTACATTTCCAGCGCGTAATAAATATATTAAATCAAGCAAATAAATCGAAGCGGCAATCAAAATAAAATGCTGTTCTCACAATGTGAATAGAAAACCAACAGCTTACAGAGCTAATGAAACTCCCGTGTTAATGAAGATGTGTCAGTCTATTACTACATGGGACTCAGACTCTAAGATTTTGAATAATGTCCTTTTGTTTGGATTTATGTTTGAATTATTTTTTGACCTTCACGTCCCTACTGACTGATCTTGTGACAACTCCGTGATCTGTGATAAATATAATGTGGTTCTCAGTTTCTATGTGTTTTGAAAAAAATCGTTTCACATTTAGGCTAGTAATGAGTACATATAATTTTTATGTATTTTCAACTTTGACAAAAAACGTATTTTATGGTAGATATAGCTGGAAAAACTAAGAAAAAAATGTAAACACATACAAGAGCACAATATGCAAGAGCAGCTATATTAGACTTCTTTACTTTATTTCTTAAATGTTTACATATATCTCTTTTAGATTCTTTAGTTCCATTTGTTATTTTCTCCCATTTACGAAGTCTTTGCCAGAAAAATATTCGCGAACCGAAGCCCTACCTTTATAGGGGAGAGTTGCCGATATTGGACCGGCGCCTTAATTGGACCACCCTCGTATTTCCCGCCTTAGTAGTAGCACACACAGCCTCTATGAATATGATGTATTCTCAAGGTCAAAACAACGCGCCAATCGATTGTAAAGTCGATATATCGATCGACTCGAAAAATAAATCGATTTTACGAAATTTAGCTACTTTTACAAGGTTTCCCATCCTTGTTTGTAAGACATCATGATCGAAACGGCAAGTTTTATTATAAAAACTACAATACTATATTGTAAAGTGATCACATGGGAACATTATAAATGCTCACTCATTTATTTTAACTGATGGTGGGTGTTTGTTTTTAATATTTATGTCTAAAAGAAGCGAGTTGCCTCTATTGAACCACTAGGAGGTTCCTTGATTGGACCGCTACATAACCCCACTTTGATGTTGTAGTAGTAATTCTTATTAGATTTGTTGCTATTTTTAAGTGGAAATATATACTTATACATTCAATTAATGAATTATCCTAATACTTCCACTTTACAGTTAGCAACGGTCAAATTACATAATGAACGAAATGAATAATTCCAAATGCTACATACTTTGATTAAGGCTTACTAAGACGAAATAATGTTCACTTTTGTGTTTTCTGTCAATTAATAATGCATAAGGTAAACAATTGAGCAAATAATAAAATATTGTTAACAAATGTTTTCCTTGCAATTTTCAAAAAATATGTATTCATATAATGATGGTCCAAATAGGGCACCCACTGGTCCAATTTAGGAGACCGGTTTCCTAAATTGGAACAAATTTACACTTTTTTATTTATTTTTTCTGAAAAAAGTATGTCCGATAAAGAAACAATACTGGGCGCAATATTCGTCCAATATATCTGTATATATGCTGAATTATTTTGAACTCATTATCTCATAACCCCTCCTCAAAAATGAGGAAATAAGAAAAATGGTCCAACCTGGGCAACCTTCCCCTAATACGTCTTCTGAACAACAATAAACTATCATGAACCACTTTTAAAAGATGGAGAAACAGATTTGAGTTTGTCACGGCCTGTCTCTGCTGTACTATTGGCTTTAAGTTGACTTTACGTGATGATGTTCAATCGGATGCAGTAAGTGTGCGAAAACTAAGGTCAACATTACCTATAGAATATCTACAAACAAAATTACTTAATTTTAAAAAGGCCCACTTTTTATTAGCTGTTCTAATGCTCTTATTTATTTTTTGTTTAAACTTTACACAATCTAGAGCATCAAAGTAAATCGTTCGTTCTCTTTTTCCATTGAATTTTTTAATTTTATATGTTACATAAATTTTTCTATTTGACATTGCAATTCATTTAATATTGGCTATCACGGTTGAGCCCCATTTTTTTATTATTCAAAGAACACGATGACATTAGGCATGCAATCACAACGGCGAAAACTAGAGGTCTGTAGGATATTCCTAAACGAAGTTACAGCACAACGAAGACGGATAGGGGGTGGGAAACGCGTCATTCACACCCAACTCAGCCGCAAAAGCCGGCAAAGGTTGGGTGGAACCTACGTCACTACAACCAGGTTTTTCAAACTTCGCGGGGCTCTGGCGCCTGAACCAAACATCGCATCGCATTCGGGTTTTCGTCATTCTACTTCTGGTTACAATATCTACAATATTTTCTACTTGTTTTCGACTTGTTGACCATGACAGCCCACCTGCGCAAAATTTGACATTCTTTTGGTAAACTGTAAAAAAGGAGTGTCAGACAAAAAATAAAACTACATTATTTGTCGAATTTTGGACTATAATAATATTTATTGGAATTATTGGAATTTGAAGAAAATATAAAGAAATATAGGTTCAAATATTGCTGGGACGTATCTTCATCCATGAATAACACAATATATTTATAGACTACGTGAGAGTAATCTAGTAAATCATTTAGTCTGAAAGTGTTATTATGTTAACAAGTGAACATAATGAAAAATGTTTCTTAGTAATTTCATGTCTCAGATTTTTACTGCTTGTAAATTCGCCGGGAAGAGTCTTTTGCGTCGATCGTCGTGAGTTTTAAGAAGCAAAGAAATTTCAATCTACACCATAACATTCCTCCATTCATTTTAGTAAGTCTCAGTTGAATTAGTACGTATCTTATCAACAAGTTCGATCTGTGATTGTTTCAGGGTCTCAGATATCTTGGAATTCACTTAGCGTGTGATGCTTGAAGTAATTCTACATATCATATCATATCTTCATATATTAAACAAGACAGATGTAAGTCTGCACAGCTTGTTGTATTGAGAAGGAATGACGGCAGCTAAACACACTGAGCCAGGAGTAGAAGTAGAATGCCCGAAGTCCTCGTGATGTTTTAATGAAGTATCTGAAGAGGACATATGTGAGGACATAGGACATAAGAGGACATACACGATATGTGGACTTTGTGAATGTATTGGTAGAAGAAAGTGGTGTATCGGACCATGAAATGATTTCTGTTCACATTAGGGACAAGGTGCAAGCAATTAGAGATTCTGTGTGTAGAAAACAGACTAAAGTTATTGAAGACTGGTCTGGCTATGATAAACGTCTTCTCCGAGGTGAGCTGGCTTGTAGTGAGTGGACAATACAGTGTGGAGATGTTCACACCAAGACTGACACTATCATCAATAATATTGTTGAGTGTAAGAATAAGCTTGTTCAAGTCAAAAGTATCATAAACCATAGAAATAGGAGCCCATGGATTAATGCAGAAGTTTTAGAATGTATTAAGATTAGAAATATTTGTTACAAGAGGGCTAAGTTTATTAATACAGATGAAGCATGGGAATGTTACAGAAGGAGGAGGAATATTATAAAATCTCTAATGAGAAAAAATGAAAGAGAGTTCTATACTAAAAAGATTGATATGGTCAAAAATGATAGTGTTATGATGTGGAAAACTCTTAAAGAAATTGTGCAAACTGAAAGGAAACAATCTCCATCCATAGAAATAAAAGGGACTGATGGAGTGGTACTCGATAACAGTAGTGTAATAGCAGATACATTTAATGAATACTTCATTGTGAGCATAGAAGAAGTCATACAGGGTATCCCAGATGTTAATGTAAATGATTTAGAAAATCATGAGATTAGGAAGACATGTGATCTAGAACTGATGGAAAGAGCGGAATCGGTATGTTTTCAGAAATTTAAGAAAATATCATCTGTTGAGCTCGACTATGCAGTGAAAAGGTTAAAAAATAAAAAAGGCTCAATTGATGGGGTAACAGCTAGAGTGTTTAAGGATGCATACAAGGTTATAAAGTACAATCTACTTGACATGATCAATGCCTCACTGTGTGATGGTATCTTTCCAGTTAGATTAAAGGAAACAATTATACAACCTGCTAGTAAAGTTGCTAGATCAATAAACATCTGTGATTTCCGTCCAATAAATATGCTCTCAGTAGTGGACAAGGTGATGGAGTTACTAGTACATGATCAACTGTACGACTACTTTGAAAATAATAATTTGATCTGTGTGAATCAATCTGGCTTCAGGAAAAATCATTCATGTGAAAGTGCAGTACAAAATGTTATAAGTAAATGGCTGGAGGACATGGATCAAGGTTTATCCACACTTGTAACATTCTTAGATTTAAGAAGAGCTTTTGAAATTGTCAATGTCAATAGATTATTGGACAAACTACAGTATATGTATGGCGTAGGTGGAACAGTACTAGGATGGATTAAGGACTTCCTGAGTGAGAGAAAACAACGTGTCAGATATGGCAATGAGATATCCGAAGCTCGGGATTGTATGAATGGAGTGCCACAGGGGTCTGTGCTTGGGCCGATATTATTTAATATTTACATAAACGATGTTAACATGTGTTGTAATAGTTGCTTTCTTAACATGTATGCAGATGACATGGTTGTCTCAATTCAGGGTGTTAGTGTTGAAGAAATGGTAGAGAAAATGAATCGAGAACTAGGAAACATAGCTGAGTGGCTGTGTGTAAATAGACTTAAACTTAATGTTACAAATTCTAAAGCTATGTTTATTGGTGTAGGCAAGTACCGTAATTGTAAAATCAAAACTGTAGACCCTAATTTAAAAATTGTAATTGAATCTGAAGAAGTTGAACTGCTTGGTGAGTTTAAATATTTAGGTATATTGTTGGACGATCAATTAAATTTCAAGGCACATATGGAATACATGGTAAAGAAAATTAGAAAAAAGGTTGGCTATTTGAGAAGAATAGGAGGGAGGTTATCTATGTGGACAAGAGAAGTTGTGTATAATACGATAATCAAGCCACACTTTGAATACGGTGCAACGGTGGTGTTCCATGCGTACAAAAATGATATCTGCAGACTTCAAGTGCTACAGAACAAAGCCATGCGATGCATAATGAGATGCAAGAAAGAGACCAGAGTGCAATTAATGTTAAATACATTAGGATGGTTAAGTGTCAGTGACACTATATTATTGTTAGTATTAGTTTTTATCTATAAAATCAAAACAGGCAGGATGCCAGAGTATCTCAGTAAAAAGTTTCAATCAGTTAATGAGCTGTATACAATTAATACCAGGGGAGCATTGAAAGGAAACAGCGTTCAGAGGTTTTGCAAAAGTAATAAATGGAAAGGGTCTGTATTTAATGACGGGTCGAGGATATACGATAGTTTGCCTGTTGATGTAAGGTCTGTTGAAAGTGTAAATTGTTTCAAATCAAAATGTATGGATTGGTTAAGGAAACGTAATGTATAAGAGTTATAATATTGTATGTGTATACTAATGGCTTCTGAGCTAACAAATAAATAATAAATAAATAAATAAAAATGGGACTTGCATCAATACGCATCATCATGTACTTCTAAACACACGTACAGATATGAGTTCGTGTATTCCATGTGCTATTGACACGTTGTGTTGAAGACAACGTGTCAATAGTTCAGACGAGCGACTTCTGTGAGTGTTGTTAATAGAGATATTGCGAACTTCTCATCAGACTATATATTGAAAGTATAATAATTCACGCAAAAAGGTATTTAAGAAATTAAATTTCAAAAAGTAATAAATCTTCCGCTCTTTCATAATTCCGAGATCTTCAAACAATCGGAAGGCATATTTGAATTTGAAAAAAAAAAAAAAAATTTAGTAAAATTATAAGACGTTTGTTAATTGATTATTTGTGTGTAGTAAACAATGTGTTAAGATGCTTTATTAATAAAATAATATCGTAGCGCAACCCGCGCGAGCAAGGAGTAGACGCATCCCCGACCCAACCCCCCACCCTAACGTGGCAGTAGAATCAGATTGTTTTACTTCCATAACATTTAAAATACATTTCCAACATTGCTTTTGTGTTTAAATTCGTTGTTCGACTTGGATATGATGGACTGTTGAGGTGTTAGTTAACATCTGGGAATAGACAACATCGTTGTTTTGCTGATGGATTCCACTGCCACGTTAGGGTAAAACCGACTACCTACCATTCAATGCATCCAGGGAGAAGATTGTTAAGCGTGCACACAGACTGAATGGAACCAATCACGTGTAGTTCTTGACACACAATGCACATTTCCATCCACACATTCTGCAGCATGTAACGTGAATGTGTGACTTTTCAATCAATCTCACTCTACGGCTAATTCTAAACTCTGACTTGGCAATAAGTATGTAACTAATGGAATGATTTGGCTGAATGTACACCATGATATGAAATTGTTTGTTTTAGATATGTGTATGTTATTTGAAATTATTTCCATCTGATATCACGTCATTTGTAAATAAGTTTAGATGTTGTGTGACAGTTCAGTGGTATCCATGGTAACAAATGTGCAAACCCTATTTTATTTACAGGCGCGTGATTTACAAAATAGAAAATTGAATGATTTATACCTGTAAATGATATTTCATGGAATATTAAACAAAGTAAAGTACAGTGAGTATACGAGCCTATGTACAAGAGACTCCACCTGACTAGTTCTGACACTCGTGACTTGTCGAAACAAGTCAACCAGTCATAGTTTGACTCAGACTTGTCAAGACAGGTTTGAGAAGACGAGATCTTTGATTGTAGCTTCATCGTCAATTGCTCATTCTCGTCCTCATGCATTCGACGCCGCTCAACGTGAAGAAGAGGTAAGATTAAAACAACGCCTGAGGAGAGACAGAAACTAAATGTTAACTTGCAATACAACATGCAAGGCGAGAGGTAATCAATAGCAAAGTGAGATTGAATATATTCCGAACATTTGAGTCAATTACATTACATGATAAGTCCAGAAGTATGTTTGAATTGAACAAATATTCGATTTAGAAAAAAACAGTCACAAAATGTTGCTTCCAAAATAGGTATTACAGCATTAAACATAAAAATTATTTGAAAAACACAAATGAAAAGACTTTATACTCAAGATGCAATGTTGTATATTGTTATTGAAATAGTTAAATATATCCGTCAGGGACTCGGGAACTCATCCGGTACTCAGCCGGGACAGAGTTCCTGAATATATTCATTCACACCGACAACACCCAATGAATGTAGGAGTCGTAAAGTCTTCATGAGGTTTATTGTTTATAAACATGTCAAAATAATAAAACTCTGATAAAGATTCAAGATTTCAGATTAATTAGAAAAGATTCGTAATGCCGGGGGTGTATAATACTGTTGTGTATTACTTATATTGAGATTAAATATCTTTATAATATAATATTTAGATGTATATTATTTATTTTATAAATTAAATTATAGTATTATCATGTTATATACTTATATTAAGAGTATAGCGTACTTTACTTTTTTTTAACCTATTCCGGAATTTTTTAAATTTAAAAAAATAGTCAGAGAAAAGAAACATTTACAAAATTTCTAATTTTTGAGCAAATATTCCATATGTGCGGGATAGATGGCCACGGGACTGTGGGATAGATGGCTTAAGGTACTAGATACCCCTAGAGGGAAAAAATCGTGTTTTTGAACTTACACCCATTTTTAATGCTGCTATTGGTTCTCTTAAACAAAACGAGAGAAAAAACTAAAAAGAAATTAAAAAATTTTAATTAATTAATTTTTAATTAATTTTTTATTACAAATATAATGGTATGCTCTTAACATGGATTGCTACGGTTGTGGTCAAGCTAGGCTAATTTTTTAAACTGAATTGTAATCAGTACACATATGCAAATGTTTTGTGAGACCTAATTTGTTTAAATTGGTACCAGACAATTTAAAAAAAATCTTAAAATTTGGCGAATCAATTTACAGTTTTTTTGTTATACAAAAACATACAATTGATTTTTTATTAATTTATCAGAAAAAAAACACAATTTTTGGGCTCTACAGAACATGATCATTTGTACACTCTGAAGAACAAAAAAAAATTTATGATTCTAACTTGAATGTTAGAAGTTGATAGTAATGTACTAAAATATAGTTTTGAGTAAATAACAGTTAAACTACACACTACAGTGTTCTAGCCATCGAATTGACTAGTTTCATACGTAGTGCCTTCTACAGCGGTGTTCTTGTCGAAAAGCATTGTACAAAACGTAGATATATGCACCAATTCCATTTTAGAAATTCTAAATTATTCCGGGCCTACAAGGCCCGGAAACAATTCTCCTGGGTTGGTTTAAAACAAAGATGACAAAACAATTAATAATATAGTGTATAAATATAAAAATGTAATATTTTGGGAAGTTCTTGAATTTCTAGGGGTATCTAGTACCTTAAGGCGTTTTACATGATAAATTTGCATTGAAAAAGAAAACTGTTGACATGCAGGTAATTTTTTTATGTTTTTAAGGTATTCTAGAATCTAAAAAAAGTCATCGCAATTTTAAATTAACCATGAACGCCATTTTGCCGTCTATGTGGGGCGTCTCACCCATATTTACCTTGATTGATTGGTAAAATGCTATAAAACGAATCATTTTAATCCAAAATTAATAAGTGAAAAAGCACAATGTTCAGGAAGGTTTATTCTACTAAAATAAATTTTTAGTAAAGTTTTAAGAATATAAAATCTAGGGATAGTTATGTAATTTTTCGAACGGTGGCAAAACATTTTCTCACCCAAAAAACTCTTTCAAATATCTTAAATTTGCTTTCGACTAGCTCAATTTGTGTCCCATCGATTCGAATGGTGTCAATGGTCTCGTCTCGGCAAACCGCGTCGAATGGTTGCATGGGAGAGCGCATGATAACCACCTGTGACTGAGATTCAATAATGTAAATATAAATAATTCGACTAAACCTTCTAGACACGGGACTTAAACACTGTATTATGTTTGTAAAAGAATCTTCATTCGATGAAAAAAATTTGTTTGAAAAAAAATGATCATCAGATATTGCAGATATTTATAACAGCAAATGACGACTAATTATGCAAGAAATTAGATCAGGACGTGGTTTTATAATAACAGTGCAAAGTTGTGAAATTGAATAAATAACGAAAATGCCAAATGGTGGATTCAATATTTTAGGTACGCTGTTCTATAATTATTATTCATAGCTAAAAATGTGTAATTTACGATTTTGCTTTGAAATCATATTTGTATTGATCAGAACACATTTCACTCCATGGTAACACAGCCTTCTGATGTCCTGAAGTGAATTGCTACACGTTACTGCATTCTAGTGGAAACCAACTAAACTTCACAAGTTACCGACATTTCAAGTCAAACTGGAAGTTTTAACGATGTAATGTACTGTCTACCACACGCGGGGACCGAGGACGATATGTTAGAAGATTCAAAGAGAGAGCGCGAAGATCACATTGAATACGAGAGGAAAAGAGACGACCAGATGATGGAAATGTTCCGTCAAGTGACAGACAGTGATGAGTTCTCAACCCACGGCCAGGGGGCGATCATGTAACATTATAACCTTCACATCTCACTCGAGATGCCGTTAATAACATCGAGATGAGAAGATTGTCACGTGAGAACAAAGTCGGCGAGTTATATAATACTACCTCAGGGAGTAGGTAGTGATCGTGATACGTCATCAGCTAATTCCTTAATGAACGAAGTCAATCGATAAGTTTAGTGGTGAAGACGATCAATCAATTATTGAAACTGATTGGATATTTTTTTAATTTGGAAAATTAAATCCAAATTTAAATTTAATTTAATTTGCTTTGTGGAAAGCGAAAAAATAGCTAGGTAAGATTGGAAAGAACACAGAATCTTCTCAAAACCACTTGTGAATGACGTTTAATAACTTGATAATTACAGAGATGAAGTATTAGGTCCAGTAATACCGCACTGGTTTATGAGCCATCAGAGAAAAATATTCACTGGGCTTTCATAACACTAAAGCCAATAGTGAGAGAAATCGACAAGGCTGTATCAAGAAGAATTTTCCATTTCTCATATTTTTTGCTGTGACTATAGCAACTAAAAAAATATCAAAAAATATCTCAAAATAGCTCGGAATTAGTACACCCCCCCCCCCCCCCCTCAAGGGTTAATTTCGTGACCGATCTATTTTTAAGCTAAAATCCCTAACATGAACCTGCATAAGCAACTGCAAACTTGAAACACAATATATTCCCTGAAAATGGCGGTCATTTTAGAGCTTACCCGCCGACATTATTAACTTCTTGAATAAATACAATTTTGGTTAGACCTTTTAGAATTTTTATTTTTTATCGTACCTTCCTGACACATTGTATATTATACAAGAACAATAAATTTACACAAATGTTATATTTTAATACAATTTTCATATTTCATACATAAGCCATAACAAAGCAGCTTCGCTGTTACTTTAAAGAGATTTTTTAAATTGTTGATGCCGTAATAACAGCTTTTGTATTAGTCAATAAAATGAAAAATAAATATGAACAATGATAAAAAAATTTAAAATAAATATATTTTGTTTCCAGTTGACTCATGGAGCCAATTGTCGATTTTTCTGTTATAAAATTAAAAGAAATCTATCAAACTTAGTAAATTAATTCGTTAAAATCTATCCATTTCACATTAAATTGTAATACCATATCTAAGTTCAGCAACATCTCAAATTTCATTCAATAAATCCTTAGCATCCCGGACAGAAAATACTGGTATCACACACTTATCACTCCGGTATCACACTAGTATTATTTGCCAATTTTTTGTATCACAGTGGTATTTCATAGGTATCCACACGTATCATCTAAAATTACGTATCCACATTATTGTATCATCATGGCATCACATACATATCATCACCTATCATATACATATCACATTCATCGTCCCAGATGATACCAAAGTGATGTATGTATCATCATGTATCACGTACCTATCATCACCTATCATCTACATATCAGACTGAACGTCGTTGATGGTACCGAAGTGATACATGCATCATCATGTATCACATACCTATCATCACCTATCATCTACATATCAGACTCGGCGTCATTGATGATAGGAAAGTGATACATGCATCATCATGTATCACATACCTATCATCACCTATCATACACATATCAGACTGAACGTCGTTGATGATACCTCCTTGAGTATGAACCCCTGATACCTAAAGACTAAAGTGTTGTATGCTCGTGCGTGCTCGCTGGTCAATTGTACCGCTTAAAAGATATTTTGTCTTTCAGTAACATTCGTTTAGTATACAATGCTTTAGTCGAATCTATAATATTGTATGGGATTTTGGCATATGGGAATGCGTCTCGTGGTCATCTTAGCAAAAAAGAGATTATTCAGGATAGGATTGTTAGGAATTTACCTCCTGTGGCTCTCTCAAACATCCTAGCTTTCAAACATTGTAATCTGTTACCGTTTTAACAATTATTTCTTTATCGACTCATTATTAAATTCTACTTTTGTGATAAATATAAAGTTCCTTTCATACATAACGTAAATACAAGACTACAACAATCAACAACCTATATAACATTACTTTATATTAATAAATACGGCTCCAGGCAACTTTGTGTTCAAGTACCTAAAATTTTTAATAGCATTCCAGAAACTATCAGATATTTCAAAACTTATAATGAAGTCAAAGCTGTTTTGAAACCTTGGATGCTAAAAGAGCTGGATAACTTATTGTAAATTGAATGTACCCGAATTTATCTACTAGGAAAACGCTCAGTGTAACGCGTTGATGAGCGAGCACGGGTACGTGCAAATTCTCGAACCGGAAATGCGTACACAACGCACAGAAAACATATACAACCATATTGTATTGATTATGATCAGTGCTCGAAGTAGGAATTAAATAGTGGCGGTATGGTAACATAAGAATACCACGTGCGGGGGGGGGGGGGGGGTACGATATTAGATGAGGGTCCAGATTCCAGAATTACACTGACAACCATTGTCATGTCATTAGTTAGATTAGTCTTTTACCTTGATGAAACGACTAAATTAAATAATGAATTTTACTTTATCTTGTAGTGGATGTTCATAGTTCATAGTTATGCTTGAAATATGCAGTCAAAAGATAACCATGAAATACGAGTAAATTATAATCTAAAATTACGTAAATGTCCAAGAATATCTGATTTTAAGCATTCCGTTTTTTCTGAGAAGTAACGATATGAAATCAAATGTGTAAAGAAGTACCGGTATACCATACCGTCCCATACCGGCCCACTTCGAGCACTGATTATGATATCAACTTAAAAGTAGGTATATGCTTTTCATCGAAACTTTAAAATAGCATCTAAGCACCTGGTTCATAAAGCAAATCAGAATCAATTCAATTGGCACTGGAAAACATTCATTTCGATACTTCATTACTGACAGATATTAAAAATGTCAATAAGTTCATACGTTCTTAACTGATTGGGGTGAAATTTTGTAAAATAAGAGACAATATTGGTCTTAATGATCATGCAAAATATGAGTTTGATCAGAATTATCGAAGACAGTTTTCATTTTTCAGCCTATCAGGAGATATTTATTTAAATTTTAACCAATGTATGGATTTCCAAAAAAATTATGGTGTGCAAACAGAGAAGGTTGGTTTTACATGTGTGCAAAATTTCAGCTCGATCAAAGAAAAACTCTGAGCTGTATAGCCAAAATATGATTTTGATCAGATTTATCGAAGACCAGTTTCATTTTTCAACCTACCATCAGGAGATGTTTATTTAAATTTTAGCCAATTAATAAATTTCAAAAAAATTTGGGGTCTGCAAACATAAAAGTTTGTCTCTACATGTGTGCAAAATTTCAGCTCGATCGAGGAAAAACTCTAGACATGTACAGCCAAAATATGAGTTTGATCAGATTTGTCGAAGACCATTTTCACTTTTCAACCTATCAGGAGATGTTTATTTAAATTTTAACCAATCAGTAGATTTCAAAAAAATTAGGGTCTGCAACGCCCAGAGAATGTCCAAACACGTGTGCAATATTTCAGCTCGATCGAAGAAAAACTCTGACCTGTATATCGTCAGTAACAGAAAAAAACAAAAACAAAAAAACAAAAAAAAACAAAAAAAAACAGAGGTCTGTGCCAAATGAGCCAAAAGGAGACGCTCGCTTCGCTCGCTCAATAATTTATGTGCTGTGTACTGAAATTATATAGTAGAAACTGTTTTGCTTTAACCTGTAAATATTATACTTTTGATATTCATTTGTTTCATGTTCGACCTCTAGAAACAGTAAATAATTAAGAAACCTTCAGTTAAGCCCTTTGAGGCTTTGAAGGATAAAATGTGAATATTTAATTGTATTTGTGTATTTCTTGTGTTACAATAAAAAAAAACAAAAAAACTTGCATCCGCAGCGTGAAGCAGTGGTTACAGCGGCAGCGTGCTAATTCGACGACCCGAGTTCGATTCCAGCTTACTTAATATAAATTGTATATCATGTACTAATTGCAATGTATTCTATCACACAGTACACATTATCGATTAGATTAGATTATTGTGGTTTAACGGCGCGTCAACGACGAGGTTATATTGCGCACATTAATTTTTGCATTTTTGCATTTAGCTTTGTTGATATAAGTGGTGGACATGGGGAGGGGTCGACCTAACGGGCCCGATCCGGTGGAGTCCAACACTGGTGGGGAGGCCAGGCAGGAATGGGGACGGACCGGGGGGTGTGAGGATTCGGGCCGGCGGAACCCGATTTCAGGGGGATCACCATCTCGAGGGTGAAGGCCGGCCCGAGGGGAGGGGAACGCAAATTCAAGGGAGGACATGGTTAGGCCGACCCTGGCTGCTCTTTGTCTGGACCTCACCACTGACCTGTCCAGCATGGGTAACCCTTACACATGAGCATATGCTCGCCGGCGTAGCTGCAATGGATCATTGGCCAACGCAAACCCCACCACCGCGCTAAGGTGGCAGCCATCGGTGGGGTACACATTATCTGCTTGCACAAAACTGGACATATTTTTCTATTTTGACTACTATAATACTTGTTTTTTAATACTGCAACGTGAACTATAGTAGCGCTTTCCGTAGCTAATTTTGGAACTAGAGTGATGCCAATTAGGTGGTTGATACGTGATGATAGGTATGTGATGCCAATGATGATAGGTGGTTGATATGTGTGTGATTCTTCTAAGCGTATTGATGATAGCTGAGGGATACGTGATAATAGGTGTATGATACCATGATGATATTATAGTGATACGTGATGATAGGTATATGATGTGATTGATGATAGGTAAGTGATACTTGACGGTAGGAGTGTGATGCTTATGATGATAGGTAGGTGATGCCAATGAGACATGTGATGATACGTATCACATACCTATTATCAATCTCGTATCATTTTGACACAAATAATACCACCTTGATACCATATGATATGTATGTGATATGTATGTGATATCACGATGATGATACGAGTGGGATACGACTGGGATACGTAACATTTCTGTACGGGATTGTCACATCAAAAAATAAAATTATATCTAATCCAAAGCCACATAAAACATTTGTGAAAAGTAAATCTAATGTAAACATATTTTCACGAGACTCTCGTATCATGCAGCGTCGCTATTTGTCTTTGCAATTGTTAATTGGATCGATGTGACAATGAAATCGAGATGATATCTTGCTTGAAGAGAACCAGTGGAGTGATGATCATGAACAAGCTGGATGTAACAAGCATATTACTTGCTACGTTTCACGAAGAAATCGCCACAAGGAAGCGGAAGCTGTGTCTGCAACTTATCTCATATATCTCTCAGAGATACCAGAGAGATTGTTTAAGAGGATGATGGAAACCCGAGACAAGAAATAATAGTTCGTGAATGAAGAAGACACATGAACTGTACATGAGCACATTCCAGACCACTTTTCGAGTACATCCAGAAAGAAAACATTCAGTAAATATTCAGATCACTCACAGTATTCATAACATTACAATATATTTAGCCTTGTATTATAAACAAACATTTCTTATTTTATTTCTGTCAAATATGTTTTTTTATTAATTCAATAAATCAATATTTTTTTATATATAAAATAGAATTTGCTACTGTTGACATTCTTCAAAATAACGTACTTATCTCGGTACTTTAAGTAAAATTAATATTCTAACGTACACAAAAAGAATGGTTAACGTTTTATGTGTTCAGATTTCTAGGGAATTATGTGAAGAGTCTTGGAATTCGGTGATGATCAATATTCGCCTAACAGACCATGGTACTGATGGCTATGCTCAGGACAACTTAGAATCTAAACACACGTACAGATATGAGTTCGTGTATTCCATGTGCTATTGACACGTTGTAATGAAGACACCAGTGAATGTTGCTAATGGAGGATATGGCGTACTTCTCATCATAATCTGAGATAGATATTAAATTGCGTTTTATATAATATTAACATAGTAAAGTAAAATAATTACAACTGAGATGTTATAAATTTTGTGAAAGTATAAATTACGTAACATGCTCTACATAAAAGATGAAATTTATAATTGAGATGATAAGAAGATATTCATTCTGTGATTGAACAACCTTGTTCAATATGTGTACTAGCATACTGATGTACTGTGTTAATTGATGAAGAAAACAGACTTCATTGTGGGGGGAATAGCGAGATGAAGCAAATGTCATATCCACCTTCTGCGCGCTATAAAATAGTAAAGTCTCAGCTGCAAGAGCAGAAGTTAAGGTTCTTCATCCTTACAAGTGAGGGACATAATTTCGATTGATATTTTGCAACGTAATTTTGAATGAGATAAGAGTGACGTTTTAAAGAACATAAATAACACATTTGACATTGAGAATTGTGTCCTTCACCGACGAGGAGAAGCTCCAGCAGTGGATCCGCGAACACGACGTGAGTGTCCGTGTCTCTTCAACGTCCCAACTCTACATTATGTACAGTCAAGTGATACCAATACGTTTTAAACTATTTGGATAAAACATAGATTTGTATCGTCTTCAATGCAACTTCAATTTACATCAATTTTACTTTTATAAAATATAGCCCTCTTGTTTATTATTTTCCTACTTTATCAACTCCATCCCTTTTTATTCTGATATAAGAAGTCTAGATCATGAAACGTAAGATTTAATTCACCTAAGTTTATCTCCATATAACTTCTTAGGTGAAGTTTATGCGTGTTTTTTTGTTGTTATGAATGCATAAGATGCAAAATGGTTGCAAAATGGTTGGCAAAGCGAAAAGCTCTCTTACAATGATGAGAACTATTGATAACGAGGACAATGGGCTTGTTCACGCAAAGCTCATCATGGATGGCGCCACTATGTTACCTGCTTTAATCCGACTTTAGGCCGAGATGAGTAAGAAAATTACGTCATTTCCGGCTTTGATTTCCGGTACTAATAATTAAGGCACAGAGTGTTTACATTATTAAAAATGACCCAAAAATTAAAAAAAAAAAAATATATAATAGTACAAAGATGTAGCCTGAAGTCGTCTCTTGTTTTCATGTGAAAACTATTTACTGGGCAGAGATTAGTACGTGGCAAGATGACGAAAATTTTTTTTTATTTTTTTATTTTTTATTACATTTTATTCTTATCTATTAGGAGTACATACATTGTATAATAATAAGCACTTGGTTGAACAGGATAAGAAGCCCGCATAGAGTGAACTCCGTGTGCGGGCTGATTTAAGTTGAAAAGATATATTAAAAGTCAAGATAGCGTCAGGTGATGTTGATTGATTGATATATATGAAGTTATACAGTACAAAACGTTATAAATAGTTTAATAGACAAATTAAAATTAAAATAGTTATTGATTAAAAATATAATAGACTCTTACAGTAGTCTCTGCCAGATGTCATAATCCATTCTTTTATTCGATACTTATAAATTTTGATATTGTCTTCTGTTCTTATATCTAGTGGTAATTTGTTGAAAATGCGGGGTCCGATGAATTGTAAATTTTGTTGAGTTTTTTGTTTAGATTTCCGAGGCATATCAAGAGTATATTTGTCAGTGTGTCGGGTATTTACAGAAGAGGTGCAGCTGCTAGATTTTTTGAATTTTTCATAGTTCTTGCGAATGTAAATTAGGGATGCTCTAATATAAATCTGTCGTATGTCTAGAACATTTGTATTAATATAGGTTTGATTGGAAGGAAAACATATGGGCTTTTTTAAAATAATTTTTAGGATTAATTTTTGAATTATTAATAATGGTTGTATAACAGATCTGCCAGCGCCTCCCCATCCAAGAATACCGTATTGGAGAATTGATTGCGCAAGCGCTGTGTATACAGTTAGTAATAATTTAAAACTGATTATATTTCTAAGTCTATAAAATATATATAATACATTACGAAGTTTTTTCAAAGTAACAGCGACATGGTCATTCCATTTTAAATTTTTATCGATTGAGATTCCGAGATATTTTACAGTGTCAACGGCTTTAATAATTTCGCAGGCACAGCTAAAGTCATCGGTTTGTTGGCAATGTGGCGCGTGCATCTTTAGTAGTTTTCCTTCACTAGGCTCTGACCTTCTTGAAATTGAAAATGGTATATGTACAGTCTTATCAACATTAAGTGTGAGTAGGTTCTTATTTAGCCATATGTGTATCTTCTTCAATTCTGCGTTAGCTTTTTTGTATACCTCACACCAGGTCTTTCCACGGAAAGTAACAGCTGTATCGTCAGCGTATGTAATTATTGTTCCATCTGTTTCAAGGTTGCACAGGTTATTTATATAAATGATGAATAAAATTGGGCCGAGAACAGTACCTTGAGGTACTCCGCAGTTGATTTCTTTTGTGTCACTTATAACATTATTTATTCTAACTACTTGATTGCGACCAAAGAGATAGTTTTTAAATAAGTTCAGAGTAGAACCTTTAATTCCTATATCTTTTAACTTCTCTAGCATTAAGTAATGGTCAACTGTATCGAACGCTTTCGCGAGGTCAATGAATAATGTAAGGACTTTTTGGTTTTGGTCCATTGCATTATATATGTTGTTAGTTAGTTGGAGAAGCGCGTCATCTGTGCCAAGTCCTGGTCGAAAACCAAACTGATTTTCAGACAGAATATTGTTTATTTCAAGGAATTTCATTAGTCTTCCTTTTATACATTTCTCTAGGATTTTTGAGAGGTGTGTCAAAATTGAAATGGGCCTATAGTTTTCTGGTTTGGTTTTTTCTTTGCTTTTATGGATTGTTATGATTGTCGCTTTTTTAAATTGAGAAAGGAAGATACCTTGTTCCAAGGAAAGATTAAATATGTGGGCCAACGGCGTTGAGATATGAAATTTTGCTATTTTTAAATCATTTGCACTTATGTCGTCAATACCAGTGGCTGACCCGACTTTCAGTTCCGAAATAAATTTGAGTATTTCATTTTGGGTAATTGGTTCTAAGAAAGGGTCTTCCTCTGTAATATCTGGTCGTAGTGTTGCTTTTGAATCATTCATAAACGCATCTAATTTATGTTTCGAATTTTTTATTTTTATTTCATTTGCCAGTTTACTCCCTACTGTTGAAAAGTGTTGGACAAACAAATTCGCAACTTTCTCTGGTTCAGTGGCGCTATTGAAAGTCTCGCCGCCTACAGACACTTCTCGTATCTGTTGCGCAGGTTTCCTATTTCTGTCTGTGATATTATTCAAAGTAGTCCATATTTTTCTTGGGTTTCCATCTGCTTTTTCAATTAAATTTGAGTAATAAGAGTTTTTAGCATTAAAAATTAATCTATTTAGGAAGTTCCTGTACATTTTATACCTAGTCCTAAGTTCCTTGAGTTCTTTATTAAACGGTGTGTTATTTTTAATACATCTTATTTCTAGTTTATGTAGTTGTTTATGAAGGTGATCTCTTTTCCTGATTGAGACGATAATGCCTTTCGTAATCCATGGCTTTAGTTTTCTGAATTTTGCGCAAGATTTAATGTTAGATTCAGAGCAGTTTTCAATGTGTTTTTTAAGACTAGTTATAAATAAATCGGTTGCCGTGTCTACATTTGTTTGCTCTAAAATATTTTCCCATGTTTCTATTTCAAGTTGACCTGTAAAATTCTTGGAATTTAAAACTTTTTTGCGAAAAGTTGCGGGTGCGTTTTGATGTGTAATTTCGCGGTTTGAGAATAGGGGTATACTAAGAATTGTTGGGTAATGGTCCGTTATATTAATTTTGTAAGTTCCTGAAATAATGTCGGAGGATGTTGAATTTAGAAATATATGATCTACACAAGTGCTAGTGGTTGCAGTTTCCCTGGTTGGTGAGTTTATAACAGATATGTACCCATGTGAGAGAAGTGCGTTCAAATATTCATTTTGAAGTTTATTTTGATTTTGGCCTAGAATATTGATGTTCATATCTCCTATTACAATGTTGTGAGCACTAGGTTTCAGTTTGTCAAGTGTTAGAGTAAGCTCATCAGTAAATTGCTGAATATTAGTGGAAGGGGACCTGTATATTGCTAGTATATGAAAGTTATTGTTATTTATTGAGAAGTTGAGATGAATTGAATTAGAGGAAACCATGGCTACATCGCGATATAATTTTGAGTCTTTAATGGAATTTATGTTAATAAAAATCGCTATGCCGTCATGGCTCGAGTTCTTAGCTGGGAAAAGATAGGAGCTGTACCCATTTATATTGAACATTTCTTCGTCTAGCAGCTGCGTTTCAGTCAAAACAATAACATCATATGTACATGTGAGTTGATTTAGAATTACGACTAGTTCGTCAAAGTGCTTTCTTATACTTCTGATATTTACGTGGAAAATTTTAAAGTTAGTGTTATTGCCTAAAGACATTACATTTATATCAAATATATCGAATGGATCATCAGATAGGGGTTCATTCGCCATTTCAGTTAAAAAGATGGTGTATAACAAGAAACGTTTGCACACTTTACACTTTTCACTTAATATCTACCTGCTGCACTGTTTATGGGTCCACAATTCTTGTCAGGAATGTCCGAGGGTTTTTTGATGGAGATCACTGGAGACGTCTCATGTTGTCGGAGGAAGACTCGTCCGTTTCGCGTCCACGCAAACTTGTATCCCAGTTTTTTGGCGTTCCTTGCCATCCAGAAGAGATTCTTGTTTGCTGTGGTCAGGTGTTCATTTATGTAAATTTTGTTGTTTGAATCATATCCAATAATCTTTGCGTCAATGTATTGAACTTCCTTCTTCCGCTTCATGATAATGTCTCTTACTTGTCTGGAGTATAGTTTGGCTACGATAGCAGGAGGTTTGTCAGATGAGTCTCTGGTCGATTTTCTTGTTCTATGGCAGTATTCGATGGCACTTGTGCCTATGTTTTGAATGCCGAGAGCCGCCACCGCGTTGGCCACAATCTTGTAAGTGTTTTCATCTTCTGTCACAGGTACACCTTGGACCTCGATGTTGAAGTTGCGCGAGTATTGTTCTGTCTGGTTCATACGGTCTGTCAAATCTGCCACTTCTTCCTTCAGTATTTCGTTTTCCTTTTTTAGTGTTGCTACTTGAGACACTAGGGCCTTGATGAGGACCGTGTCCTCCTTTATTTCGTCATATTGTTTTGAGAGGAACTCTACTGAAGTTTGCAGGGTCTTCATCAATGCATACAGGTCCGAGATGGTGGGCTCGTTCTTGCCGCCGCCGAGGCAGGTGGCAGCACCTGCCACGCTCGCTCGTGTTTGCGTCTGCGAGCTGGGGCCCTGGTCCGCATGGTCTGCATTTCTTTCGACACTAATGTTCTTGTTTTTAACCATTTCAGAGATCAAAAATCACACTTACTTTACTTTTACTTTAACACCCGTCACAAAATGTCACTCCTACGCGCGGAAATAACACGTAAATCACCTTCGAATCACTGAATAAGAATAAAATCCACGGAGCAGCACGGCCTGTTGCTTTCACATCGACGCCATGAATCAAGACAATCTATGATTGAATCTATGAACTGGGTCAATGATGACATTTCGTTTTACAAAGATATTAAGCACGTAGGACACTGTAATTTACATTTTTAAATGTATTTGAGATTACAACAGACTACCAAAAACTATTAATACATAAATGGGTCATTTAAACTCATTTAAACTCATTTTTAGGGGTGTGCGAATCCATAATATTTCGAATCGAATCCGAATCCAAATTTGGATTCGGATTCGATTCGTCAGACGAATCCAGATTCTGAAATATCAAACCCATTCAAATCCTATCAAACCTAGATGTCAATCCTTGATTTTCCCGCGAAATTTGAATTTCAAAGTTCTTCAATGCTACCAACATTCCATAGCGGAACTCACTAAGAGGTAATACAGCGCTACCAACCACTGAAGCTGAAAATAACCAGCCCAACCCATCAATTGCCGCCATTTTCGTGATCATCAATTCGTAAATATTCGTCAGTAACATGGTAAATAATCATCTCAGTTTTGTTTTTAAATTGATTCAAACTAATCTTCCACCATAAATATTATCTCCACATTTTATATGACTGGTATAATAGAAATTGACAGCATTTTGATGTATGGGAGTCAACCATTTCACCTGAATGACCTACCTAACCATACTTTCATATTTCGATTTTTCCTTTCAGAGAAATTTGATTAAATAAAATAAGATTCGGATTTGGGTTCGGATTCGCGAACCTTTCAAGATTCGATTCGAGATTTGGATTCGAATGAAAAAACCTGGATTCGCACATCCCTACTCATTTTAGTTACTACCAAAGATGTTACCCAACCGCTGGCGCCATCCCACGGACATTTTGGTTACTAAGAAAAATGTTACCCATCTCGGCCCAACGAAGCTGCCCAAGCTAATCCGATGCTAGCGATCCTGGTGAGAGCAAATGGCAGTCAACAAGCTTATTGATTAGAGATGATGAGTGTGTTTCCTTCAGGCGAGCCAACGCGACCGACTGCTTAAAAGATTCTTAAAGAAAGAATCAAAGAACATCGCCAGAATGGATCTGGTAAGAGAATGTGAGGCGACATCGTAGCCGTCAAGCTGAAGCACGCTACAGACAGGTGAGATAATCATATTGCTCTTGCCTTCTAGTCAACAATTAAAATGTAGTAGATAAAGATATTTAAATCCTCGAATCTACTGTTTAGTTTCCAATAATGTAAAATAATTTCTTTCAATACTTTTTAAAAATGAAAGATAAGTTTGATATTTTTGACGATGATGATATGATATACAATAACAAGGAGTTGAGACGTTCTTGACGACGACTGTGTGTTTGTTGCAGATACGAGCACATCGTGGATGTTTCTGAGAGCATGGGTCAAGCGCTCGTAATGAAGTATTATTTCACTCTGTGAATGACAGAGTGGTAAATATGTTCTCACAACACTATTGCTGTTACTTATTCTTTCTGGGGTTCAATAAGAAATACAATTTTAAATTATATCTACTTTTTAACTATAAATTTCACCCCAAAATACATTTTGATTAAAACTCTTTGCATAAATCAAATCATGTGAGTTATATCCCGCAAATTTATGTTTTAGGCAACATTCTTTAACCGAGAAATAGAATATTTTTAGAAAATTAAATACGATGTTAGTTTACTTTCCGAAAGCTTTCAATTTTAATTTAATGTTTATATCAACGAGAGCGCCAAATGCGGACACAGAGCAAATGCATTATAACAAAACTTTGACAGCAGTTGGAGAGAGTTGGAGCATGGAGTAAACGAATTTAAATGTGTGATAATTTGCACAAATTATATAAGGAATATAACAGAAATCTTGTTTTAATTTAAGGTTGTAATTTTTATTCTTATTTGAGTGATGACGGGATGAGAAAAACTGAAGGCACGGATAGACACCACTGAGCAGAAGATGGCCAAGTACACGGTGCTGGCCGATCAGAGAGTTAGGTCGGTGACAGGCAAAGATGAACCCAGTATGATTGCCAGGTATATGTACGGGTTCATCTTTGCCTGTCCCCGACCTTAGAATGACGACCTGGGTTACGGTAAGTTCACTCTCCCGTCTCCATTGCAACAAAATAAACAACATTTTGCTCAATTATCATCAACGTATTAAACTGAATATGAGCTGCAAATCTGTTGTTAGTGCTGAAACACTATCGGACTTATGCAACATTGTATTGATTTTCACAGATGTTGCATTTTATCCTAAATTAAATACATTAGTTTAGGCCCGAAATAACCACAGTTAAATTGTGCCGGATTAACTAAATTTTTGACTAAATTGGCGGCACAGCCAATCAGATACCTCAAAAAGATTGAAACAGTTGAATTTAATCCAAAAGTAAGTTAATCCGGCACAATTTAACTTTGGTTATTTCGGGCCTTAATAAATTTTAAAACATTTATAAATAACTTAATTTGAGCTGTGTTAGTCCGGGTTGCACATAACATAATCATACTTAAATTTTGATCTTTCTTTCATAAAACGTTACCTTTATTTTTCTGGGTTAAATTCAAATACTACCCTAAAACACCATGTCCTTATTAATTTATTTAAATAAAAATAAAAATTTAGCAGTAACAAATAAAACATTGTTTACTAATTGACTTATCATGATCCTCGTGGATAACAAGTCTCACAATTTCAATATTTTGCATAAGACAATTTCAGTGATTTTTTAAACATTCAACATCGATTATCTCAGAACAGTGATTTAGGACATAGCAGTTGTTTCCACTGGGCCCTCCAAGTGCAGTTAAATGCAGGAAACACTGTTATATTCCTATTGGAAAACGTTCCATTTATAATGTTTGAATATTGGCGAGGACCAAGTTAGAGAAGCCGTGGACTGTGACGTCATTCTTGGCCAGTTGCACATTTCTACAAATCCACGTGGCCCAACTGGAAGATATCTGGGAATTTAGCCAACACAAGTTTGGAGTCTTTCTCAGACAAGAATTCGGAAGTAGGCTGTTAGTACATCTTGTGATTATCATTAATTTAATAAATCATTGATTGGGTACAATTGGAGCGCAATATATTTGTTCAAAGACGTAACTGAAGTTCAACAAGACAGCGTTCAAGTAGGAAGAAGATGAACTCGCCAGCAAGGACTTGAACATCTGCGCGCGCATCTCTCTACCGTCTATATGATAACCACGTGACTTGGCGCGTCATCCATCAACTAACACGTGCAATAGTGACGACTCAGTACAATAGAAAGCTGTTGGAGAAACCAGTTCATGAGGACTTTTTTATTTTTATTTACTTATTTATTATCGTAAACACCAAAAATCATACATTCCGTTTTCCACAAAGCCAAACTGCTTTTCTGTGGATTAATAATTAAAGAAAATTAGTGGATACCAAAAATGTTAAACAATTTACAAGAAAAGAGAGAAAAATACATAATAAACTGATTACAAAGAAAAAAACAAAATATTTTATACAATCATCAGAGTATTCATACAACCAAGATTTCTCTTCTTTCTTTATACTACTATAATTATCTAAAGACTTAATTTCTTGAGGTAACTAATTTAAAATGAAAGGGACAGATTAATTAAAACATCGCTTTCCGTACTTATTAGTAAATCGTGGGAGTATTAAAGAAACTGGATTCACCATTGATCTAGTGGCCCTGGAATGATTGCAGATAATTTTAAGTTCGTTGGAATAAAAATATTTGATTATGAATTTATATTTATACAAATCAGATATTGGAAGGAAATTGAGATGTTCGTACATTAAGAGAGTGTTATTGCTACATTCTTAACGGCATCAGGGGTCAAATTCTTGAACATTCTATCCTGTATAGATCGAATGACTTGAAGGTGAACATTGGATGTGCTGCCCCAAGCAAGTAAATGGTAAGAAATTACAGATTCCACTAAAGCAGAATATATAAATTTGAAAATTCTAGCCGGTAAAAAAGATTTTATATGAAACAATTGAAACGAGCAAGAACGTAATTTGGAAGCTAAGTTATTTATATGAGTCTCCAGGAAAAGAATTTGTCAATTGTTATACCTAAATGTAAACAAGTATCAACCTCCTCAATCAGATCAGTACAAGTACACAAAGCAAAATCTAATGTTAAGCAATTACTTGAAGAGAATAGACACTAGTGAGTGAGATGTCACCAGACAAATATATATAAGCACACCTAGTGAGTGATAATTTTAATAATTTAATTTTAATGGAAAGTTTATATCAACGAGAGCGCCAATGTGTAAAGATGTGTGTAGATGTGACAAGTGGACATTGAATATAAGAATTAAGTTAGGTGAGAAAATTTACACCAATTCTGTGAGGAATATAACATATTGAAAAACATGTTTTAATTTTAATTGTATTTTTTATTCTTGGTTGAGTGATGACGTGATGAGATATAAGAAGCAACAGGTGAACTTGCTGCAGGAGTTGAGACTGATCTGTACAGAACAATGCTTATGAAAACAACCTCCGATCAACATCATGGGACTTGCACATGCGCGGATACAGTGTAGGATAAAACATGGAAATGAAACGAATTCTAATCAAATCTATAACATTTTTATATAGTGTCAGAAATGTTTCAAATTTTGTAGCAATTTTTGTCCCACGGGTGACGAACCTTATGTGAAAATTCTCTGTAAGCTAAAGAAGGTATTTGAGAAATTCAGCCGAGTGCGATCGCGACCTGAGAATAACAAGAGAATAAGCAGATGATAAACAATACACCATCTGTAGCAAAACACGTAAATGACAGGAAATAACTTTTAACAATGTTTGAAGACAATTACATTTCCAAGAAGGTTCAATTTAAAATCGTGTTGATTATAGAAGATTGTTACGATGTGGCTTAAAAACCATACACAATATGTTCACTGCACTTATTTGAGCTATCAATATGCTATCGATTTAGATAAGTTAATTAAAGAAGAGCCAGTCAAAGTTGTAAACATCGCTTAAGCTTAATACATTTGCTATGAGGTTTGATTACGATGAAATCACCAATGAAAATTTAATGTAAGTGATACTAGGTTTTATTCAATCGCGAATTGCTGTTATTGATGTGTGATGCAATGAGAATAGTGGCTTGACGATTCTGCATTGCAACATTAGATCGACTTATGCTAACTGGAATCAGATGTGTATGTTATTGAATAAGCTATTTATTAATCTTTACTTTATGGTACTAACAGAAATATCGAAATTGTTTCACGGTGATTATTACAATATAGAAGGCTTCACAGCCTTTTCTTTAAAGTACGTAAATATCGTCGTGGTGGCGGAACAGATATTAATTACTTGCATCAGAAAACACCTTTGTATACTAAATGTTTACCACCAGGAATAGAAATATATAAAAACCAGGGACGCGAACCGGAACCGGAACCGGAACCTAGACCCGGTACGAACCTTTATAATTTTGGAACCAGAACCGGAACCGTTATACTTTTTTCCCCAAGAACCGGAACAAGGAACCCGAACCTTTATAATCTATTAGGTTCTTAGAGGTTATTAAAGGTTCTTTAAGGTTCCTTCTTTTAATTGAAAACATATATGTACAATTTAAATTTTTTAAACTTGGGTTGTAATAAGGGTTATTTTTTATAAAATGTATCATTTGTTAGTATTTTTTGTTAAAATTTTTTTATTCTTGATAAACATTCATTTTCAAAAGCTCATCATCATCATCATCATCATCATCATCATCATCATCATCATCATCATCATCATCATCATCATCATCATCATTATCATCATCATCATCTTGTTTGTCCACTTTCAGTGTGAAATATATTTATTTGCGCTAACATTGGTCCACCAGTCGACTTCGATCCCATTAGTTGTTACAATTGCAATAGAAGACGATGCCTTATTTAATATGTTGAATTCTTCAGAGTGTTAATTTAGATTTTCTTTACAGAACAAATTGCTGACTGCTACGGTCCATCGAATATTTAAAACAAAATCAAATCAAAACGCAAATAAAAGCACAATATCTAAGGTGTTATTAATATTCCCGTAGTAACGGGAATACCCTCGCTTTGCTTTTCATACCCAGCATTGTTCATACATTTATCAGCAACAAATGTGCCCTCAATATTCCACTTTTAACCTACACTGGCCAACATTATGAGGTAGGTATTTCTGTTTTTCGGCATGTTTAGAATATAATGCTGTAATAAGTTGGTAATTAAATTACAATAATATTTGTGTAATCAGTTAGCTACATCTGAAATAGGTACACGAAATGTGTGCTCTTACAGAAGGAAGTATTCAAAACCTAATAATATAACTAGGAAAACGCTCTGTGTGACGCGTTGATGAGCGAGCACGGATACACGCAACACCTCGAACCGAAATTATGTTTATCGAAAATGGCATTAAAAGCCAATAATTCTTGAATTTCATCACAGACTTATATAAATATCTCCAAAATCTCCAAAAATATTGGTCCCAATAACCTTGCTAAGTTTTAAGTTGATCGATTAACCCTTAGATTGAACGGTTCCTTGTTAAGTTTCAAAAATCACAGGATATCTTTCAAAAAATATACCTGGAACCACTCATATGATATGATATTAGTGTGTACACAATATCAGATCAATCTGTTGAACGGTCATTGTTAGTTTCATTTCGTTTGAAACTTTCTGCTCTAACTACCTTGCCTTGAACTGAAGATTCGAAGTCGCCGTGAATTTGACTGCTAACACGCAAAATGTCCCTAGAATTACAAAAACTTTTGAAAATAACGACAGATTAGACTGAAAATTGGCAAAAATATCTTAAATGTTGGTACCAATGACCATGCAAAGTTTTTAGTTGGTCGGTCAATCGGTTCTAGTTTTAATTTCAAAAATCACAGGAAAAATGGTTTCAAATTTAAACCACTGGGAGAATTTTGCTGAAACTTTTTATGATTGGGTAAAATGTTGGTTGCAATGACTTTGCTAAATTTCAAATTGATCGGAGCAACCAATCGAAAGATATTTTTTTTAAAACTTGAACCAATCACAGGAGCCCGTTCAAAAACGATCCCAGGGACCGCATAGATTACGTTATCATATGTGCAAAGTTTCAGATCGATTGAATTTGCGGTTTAACCTGGGCTGTGCGGACAAAAAAAAACAAAAAAACACACAGAGAAAGTGCCATAAGAGTACCGTGGTGACGCTCGCTACGCTCGCTCAAAAATAAGCTTGAAAAAATCTTCACATGACAAAAATCAACATTTTTCAATGGAGGTAACGAACGGAATAAATTAACGAGCCTGCAAAAATTAGCAACCTTCAAATACCAAATTGTCAGGTTAAAAGTAGTTTAGTAACGGAATGAATCCAACGTGTCCACAATGCATGAAAGAAATATCAAGAAATTTAACGAAATGAATGAACGTTTCAAATAATGGCCATAACGATTAAAGAAATGTTATTCTAGACAGAAGCTGAGAAACGGAATGAATCCAACGTTTCCAAGATGATAATACTTTGGTATATCAATTCCCTTCACAAAAACTGTATGAAACTAACATTTACTGCTTTAAAAGCGATTACATTTTACTATTACCTTCTCAAAGAAACCAAATTGTCAAATTGTCAACGAAAAGAAGCAAAATGCAGGAGAGATGTGGAATGACGTCTGATCAGAAGAAGAGAACAAACGCCAATGAATGATATTGTTGAAATGTCAGCTTATGTTTTCTAATCCTCCTGGATGCAAACTCAGCCAAGTAGAAACACAGGAAGCACGGCCATCAGGACTACGAATTGACGAAAAGTGAGTCACGGTCCCTAGAGTATGAAGTAATTACATCTCGAAATTATTAATAGACCACATTTTAAATTATATAGTTAGCTCTGCTTTTCAAAAAATTTCATATGCAGTACCGTGATCCTAATATCTAATCATGTTATGATCCATTGTTAAAAAACACTAATATAATTATATGAGGATCGCGGTACTGCATAGACATTTTTTGAAAAGCAGAGCTATCTAGATAATTTAAAATGTGGTCTATGAAGTCCGAGCAATCAGGAGCCGATTTGTTTCAACATATATGCGTTAATGCGTTGTAACGCGTTGATGAGTGAGCACACATACGTGCAACATCCCCAGCCAAACACAATACACTATACGACACAATACGATTTACTTTGCAATTTTCCAAATTGGAAAATATTTTTAACATGTTGAGTTTGAAATAATGGAAAATTTGTATCCCTAAAAACCGCATCATATAGATTGATTCATATGAATAATAGGGGCAAGGTTTCAACGGAATCTAAAATTGTGTACCGGCGGAAATTGACGATGCTTACGGTAAGCAAGAAAAAAAACTCTTACGTTTGAATGGCCTTATGATTTTTTTCCTTTAACTTGAAAATTGATGTTTCAAGTCTATACTGTTATATTTGTAGTTTAAACAAATATTTTGTTTAAAAAAAATCAAATTTTTACTACGTAATTATAAATAAATGTTTATCTTCACAAGTATTTATCACACACTCATAATTCTAATTCATTTTGTAGATAACATATGAAATAATATGTGGACAAAAATTCAACGATGTGTCTCTGATAGTTTCGTTAAAAATTGTTCCTAGGAAGCATACAAATTTACATGTTAAACCTGTTAAATACATGTTAAATACATGTTAAACGCGGCTTTAACCCGCGTTTACAACGACTTAACGTTCGAAAATTAACGTAGCAAAATTAACGCAATTCCACTTTGGTTCACAACCACTTAGGAAAAATAACACACACGTAAAACAAGATGGCGCCGGCCAGCGCGATCAGCTGTGAGTAAGATGTGAGAGAAGTGTCCGTGCGCATGCGCCACTTAACGCACTTAAAGGCCTTAGCCAGGTTGCTTCAGCTTCTACATAATAATGTGACAAGAATGATTTTATCCAATATTCCAAAAAATAAAATAGATCCGACAATCACAACGCTCACAATGTGACAATTAAACTCTTGCCGCAACCCGCCACACACTGAACGCAAGCCCGCAACGCATGGAGCAGTGACGTCAGTGCGAGGGACCGCCCTGCAAGCCAGCCCACGGCCGGCCGCGTGCTCTTACGCTGAAGCAACTACTAACTCTATGCCGACACATGACAAGTCAAATCTCAAATAATTTAAATGTCCCTGGTTTTACCGTGGTTTACCAAGAAATTTGTACCGATAATTATTCCAAACTCGTCCACTTGGCGGTGGTTTCTTAGATACCTACAATCTGATTTCCAGACAGATTTCGGCGATGCATTCAGTAATTCGCACATTCGCACATGGAAGTAATTCGCACTTTAATCTATTTGCAATGTCATAATCAGTCTCTGTAAAGTGGTTTGAACAAACTAGTGTTGATTAAGTAGGAGTAAAGTTGTCTCTGTTTATGTTATGAAGCCACTGTTTATATCTGTCTTCTGATGACTGACTGGGAAACCGATGAAAAGAGAGTTTATTTCCACCCGCGCCTACACATTTTAGAGTATTGTTACATTTATATACACAGCATTCTTCAACCATTGTTACGGTATTTCACACGCAGTAAAAAATTTAAACTAAAACGTACATTATTCCCTTCTATTTATTCACTGTTATAGTCACTAATGTAAACGCTTTTATAATCACTATTTCAATTGTCTATAATAATGCAATACCCACTAGTTATTTAATAAATAAATGCTTGCTACTCTCCTGCCTTCCTATCATAAAATAATATCACCTGAAATACACCCGTATTCATGAAACCACACAAATCAACTGAAGACAGTCAACGCGCTGCATCCTGCTGTCTTGACGCCGAGCGATCCCTCGCACTGACGTCAGTGCCCCATCCGTGACCGGAAACTAAGAAGGGGTGAAATTCTGCTCATGGGCCGAAAACAACATTTTTTTTGACGCCTCAACTCTTCCGACACCAACTACCATCCATTGAAACACATACCTTAGGAAGTCGTACTGGGGCTTTAACGTTCGACTTGATAGTAGGAAATAGGTCTACTTTTAGGTGAAATTGGCGTACGTTAATTTACAAAATTTCGTTGTGAACCAATCCATAAGTTTACCATGGGCTTGATAATTGAAATTGCGTTAATTTTCTTAATTTTCGAACGTTAATTTTGTTGTAAACGCGGCTAACAGTTAAAAACACCCACCTCGGCGCAACTATATTCTTATAAACGTATTTTGGTTGGTTGTGCTTTTTGCCTTTCACCTTTACATGACGAAACATCAGAGGAACTTCATTTCCTTTCTAATTGCTAGTTCATTCTTTTCACATATCTTGTGAAAACAAAACAAAATCATGCCTTTTTGTACGCGACACAATAATAATGTTTTTCATGCGTAATATAATGTGACAAACTGCTGTAATTTTATTATTTCAGCCTATTGTTATTTCACATTTCTTTGACTAATTATTCCCCTATCTATTTTACCTTCGATGGTATAGTTTAAAATTAAAATTTCACTCTTATGATTTCTCCACCTCTTTCGTTGTATACTATTTTTCTAAATACTTTCGTTGTGTGTTCACCGCAGTCAAATCAAATGCATCATGTTCCCACCTAGTTCAAACAACTTTGTTTATTTGTATAGAGATCGACACTGTATTACAAATCTGTTATTTAAATTGTCATTCACAACGGGTAAACAGTCGTTCTATGAACGAAGAGTGGCATTATGTCATCAATACTAAAAGCAAAAAAGAGGAGAGTTGAGTTGGAGGAGAATATGTCATCTGAGTAACAAAAGTCTGTAATTAAATTCAATGATGGATTACATTATAGAATTCTCACCACATTTATTTCATTTAAATTGGAAAATAGGTGAATTATATTAAGAATAATTTGATCAATTGTAACTATCATTGGTCAGCATCGCTATGACATATCGTATATCATTCATATTTTCATGCAATACAAATGAGCAAAAGGTTTATCATTGTCTTCCAACGTGTTTCATAAAAATTGTAACGACCATGATCCCAAAATAAAATCATAAAATCATTTAACTATTATGTTTTAAATAATGATCTCGCTGTTTACCCCTTGCACTATCTGACTTAGTACTGTGTTAATATTATGCAAACACAATGAGGGCATCGTAAAATCCCTTGCACTATGATATGGAAATCATGGGGGATGGTGTATTGTTACAAACAACATTGGCACGGTCTGGGGGAAGGGCCCCCCACTAACATGAAGGTCAGGGGCGCACAGAAGCAATTTTTATAATTTCAAAAATTAATTTGGGATGTTTCAAGACTAATTTATTCTATTTAAAACTTATTTTTATCTCGACAAATGGTGGCGTTCACAGAGGCTATTAATTTGACACATTCTCAGGAAGTTATATTATTTTGAAGTGCCAAGATGGGGCCAATCTAGTTGAGTACGTGGAGAAGATTGCACAACAGCTACACTGCAAAGTAGTTCAAAAGGTGGGTATTAACGAGGGAAACTTATACTGATTTTACCAAATCATAGAATTTAATTATTTGATGAGAATGTCAAATCCCTTCACATTTAATTATTTGATTCATTTTTCAATCGTTTCTCTTCAATTGTATACTTTTTAGATTATATTGAACGTAAATATTCCGGTAGTAAAATCTTTGTTATTTCATTTCATTAACTCTCATTGGGGTCGGTAAAGAGGATGCTAAAAGGTGTATAGTTCCAGCCTTATTTACCTAGCAGAAATGAGGAAAATAGTTTGAAAATTAATTTGAATACGAAATAATTGTTCAACATTATTGGGATTGGTTTTAAAAGTTGCATTGCACTCTAAAGAATGATATGAGTGCATGCCCTTATTATTTCTTACAAAATATCTATTGATTACAAAAATAATTTATTGTATAAAATTTAATTCCCACTAAAATGGAATTTGCAAAATTATTTGCACAAATAATCACTAAAGACCATATTTTTTTCTCAAAATATATTTTATGTAGAATACAGAGAGAATTCACCGCAATCTTTATGAATCTTGTTTCACGGACTTCTAAAGTAATTTCATGACTGATCCAGATAAACTATTTATCAACTATTGATCAAGTAAAGAAACCCCATAAAAAACACTTCGTGTAAAAATACCAGCCGAGTCTCTTCAACTAAAAAAAAATATGAAATCTAAAAATTCTGCACTGAAAAGAAGTGATATCAAAAAATTACCCAAGTCAAAACTTTATTTGAAAATCAAAAAATACTTGGCGCATCGTGTACATAAATAGCTTGGAAGTATAAGCCAATTATAAATTATACATGAAATATACATATACATAGTATACCTATAATGCCCTAAAAAAACGATGCGCCAAGTATTTTTTGATTTTCAAATAAAGTTTTGACTTGGCTAATTTTTTGATATCACTACTTTTCAGTGCAGAATTTTTAGATTTCATATTTTTTTTTAGTTGAAGAGACTTGGCAGGTATTTTTACACGAAGTGTTTTTTATGGGGATATCACTCCTTTTTTTAGTTAATTCTAACAACTTGTGACACATATGAAATGAACAATTACTAAATTCTTTTAAAAAATCATCACCCTTTACAATTTCGTTACTACTAATGAATAGCAGCGTATGGTCCTAAATAATTGCTTTAAATGATCTTTCACGAAGAATAGCAAAGGTTTCATTCCAATCAGTCAACCCAGTTCCGAGATATGGAAACACTTCGGTTTTCAAAATGGCTGCTGAACTTTCTGCAATGCCACATAGAATTTATTTCTATAAATGATGTGTATCATTTTAAGCTTTCTGAATATGTATTTATTGTATAGGAGGGAATTATAATAATTTATACATTTGAATGACGTCATTTCCGGTCTCATAAATAGGAAAATTCTATTTGTACTGTTCATATTCCATAGAGATGGCCATCCGAATCGTTTGGCGCTAGTTTCATACCGATTTGTCTACCAGTTTTTGAGATATGACGTTACTTCCGGTTTAAAAATGGCGGCTGAAATCTCTGACCCCTTGAAGTATATTTGAAACATGATTATAATTTTATAAGCTGTCTCAAATAGTATATTTATTGCATCAAAATAAAAATTTGTGAGATTATTAAAATGTGTGACGTCATTTCCGGTTAAGGTATGGGAAACTGCAAAAATTATTGATGATAATACGTAAAGTTGACCGTCTAAATTGTTTTGCGCTGGTTTCGTTGAAATCTATTTAGCCGTTATTGAGATATGATGTCACTTCCGGTTTCAAAATGGCGGCTTCCGGTTGGTTTTATAACAAGTTACATGAGACGTCAAAAGTACATACGTTACATAAATATCAAAATAATCGGATCAACCTTTGTTGCCAAAAAGCCAATCGATGTATTTCAAATTTCATTACGTCATTTCCGGTTTCTTTAACATAATGTTTAGTTTTTTGCTACTTATCATGCATAAAGATGACCGTCTGGATCGTTTGGCGCAATTTTCGTTCCAATCGGTTTAGCCGTTGACGAGATATGACGTCACTTCCGGTTTCAAAATGGCGGCATAAAACCAGTTATAGCAAAAGGCACCTCAGACGCCAAAAGTGCATATGTGGTAAAAATTTTAAATCAATCGGTTTAGCCGTTTAGGCTGTGGCCTGTTTACCGGATTTAAATTCCAGGAGACTACTACTACTGAGATTATTATTATTATGAAAACCGCCCTAAAACACTGTTTTCACGGCCCTCTAGCGCGCAAAGGGCGTAACCTTTTGTTCCCAAATTTGGTATATGTTGTAGGGTGGGCCATAGCTCGAAATTAAGATATATCGCAACAATGTGAGATTTTCCAATTTTAAGATCCAGTAGGCCGAAAATGCCACTTTGATGCTTACAGTAAAAGTGGGTTTGCTCCAGCCTTTTTAAATGAGTGTGTGCGCGCGCCGTACGACTTGGCTGGCGTGGAGCGACCGCTCCACTAGATCAACAAAAAAATATATCTGCGCCCTTAAATCAAATTCAAGGCCCCAAATTTACGAAGTGTCGGGAAAATCGACATTGGCCTGGAGAAAAATGTTTACTGTTTAGAACTAAAATCGTCCACTGAAAATCGTGATATTATTTAAATGTTTGGATATTTATTTTTTAATGTCATTAAATTATTTCATATGTAAATATAAGGCAAGTGAAAGAAATGTGAAAAAATTAACTAGACCATTTTTTGATTAACATTTAACATTTTGCATTCGCATTTCGCATTTCGCGGTTAAATACTGGCTATGTTTGACGGCCGTTTCTTAGCAGGATTTCTTTTCAAGGTTATTCGGAATAGAGAATACAATAATATCTAATGTTCTCGGTGGATTTGCACAAGATTGTTTGTGTATGTTATAAACATTATATTGATTCTACCCAGAGCCACCAGAGAGCGCGGGAAGTGTAGTAATCATCATCAAAGTTCCAGTAAATACGACGTTGAAGTTTCACGTCAGGAACGAATATAAATCAGAACAATGACACAATTCACAGTATTGTTCATAGGAGGTGGGCTACACGTCGTGCGAAAGTTGCGTGACGTGTGTTTAGCGGAAATAAGCCGTTATCGGGTGAGATTGTTTTGTCCTGCCTGGCAGTTTGTTGTTGTTGATGTTGTTGTGATTGCTGGGACCCGATTCTCGAGTTGAAGTGAGTTATCCCGCATGCGGGTTTTGTACCACGTGACCGCTATTACGCATACGTTTTGAGAAAAACCTATTCTCCAACTTCAAACCGCATCCCGCATTGCGTTTTGATGTTATGTTTCACTCGCCACTAAGTAGGTTGCGAGATGGCCAACACGTATACGTTTTGGAAGAAACAAACATGGCGGCAGTCGTTCAGCTGTTGGTGGCGGTGAGAAGAAGATTAAAATAAATTACAGTTACAGCTAGAAATAACAAGTTCAGAATTATTTAAGTGATACACATTATTGAAATGAAGTTGAATGTAAGATACTTGTAATTGTTTGATAAATACTAAATCGCTTGATTCAATTTGGCACTTGTGTTATGTTACATGGGAGTAAGGTTAGCAAAGTTAAGCCTAGAACAATAATCCCAAAGACGGAAGTAAAAAAACATCGAGTGACTGACACGATCAACATAAATAAGACCACACAGGCAACGTGTTCCTGGATGTCCTCAGGCATTGAACCGCGCACAGCTTAACTACCATGAGGTGGCTTCATACTTGTGCAATAGGAGAGTCTATGAAATTATATTAAATTAAATATGTAAACGTCAACAGAAATAATAAACACAATCACACTTGCCCCCTGAGAAATATATTATTTTCTTTATAAAAATTGAATTCAAGAATCATGGGACATTTTGCCGGGTAAATTTTTTTATTTTTTTTTTTATTTTTTTATTTATTTAGAAAAGTACAAATTACATATTATTGTAGCCCCGCTCAACCAATAGGATGGCTTGTCTGCTACACACTAATTATAAACACAATAAAAAACACTTAATACACTAAAAAAAACTAAAAATACATTTATAATACACTCAAGGGAAGAATGCACATATACAGTGACAAATATTCAAAAACTATATATACTAATTTCAGCAATCAAGGGAAATTATGCATTTGGAAGATTTGAAAGATTCTCGGAGACCCATTTTCTAATGATATTTTTAACATCTGATATTTTCTTCAAATTTCTTAATTCATGAGGGAGCATATTAAAATAATGAGGAATTAATGATTTTCTGTTTTGCAAACCGTATGTCTGATGTCTGAATGACATGGGTACCGACCGATACTGTGAGTAGGTAATGATAGTACCTGTGCAATTAATATTTTTATGTTTGAATTGCACGAAATGTGTGCACTTACAGATAGAAGTAGGTATTCAATGAAGTTATATTGCGTAATCAAATGTATAGCATTAAGAAAATCCACAATGTTTTAAGTAATCAACGGAATTAATAAAGGTTCCAAAATAACAGGTCTTCCTGCAAGGTACAGTAAGTAATATAGAAACGGAATGAATCCAACGTCTCCACAATTATAAGTATAGACAATTTAAAGTTGCGAAATGAACTAATCAACGTTCCATAATATTAGCAACCTCCAAGGAAATGTCAGGTTGGACAGAAGTTAAGAAACGGAATGAATCCAACGTTTCTAAAAGTAATGAGAAGAAAATGCTACTAAAAATCAGACTCTTGACAAATACAATCGACAAATAATATCCACGTGCTTTAAAAGCGAATAAACTTCACTTAAACCTCCTAGAAGTACACCAAATTGCCAAAATTTTCAACGAAAACAAGCAAAATGCAGGAGCTATTTGGAAAGACGTGTGATCGGAAGAAGAGAACAAACGCCAATCAATGAAATTATTGAAATGTCAGCCTCAGCCAAGTAGATACACAGGAAGCACGGCCATCTAAACTACAATTTGACGAAAATTCAATCAAGGTCCTAAGAATATGAAGCAAACACCTTGAAACGATTTTGCCGGTAAGTAGTGGGTGGTGGATAATTTAATTTAGGGCACATTTATTATTTGATATGCATTTCATACTGATATTTATCTGAATAACTTAATTTTGAAAATCAAAACAATATCCGTGACCGATTTATAGGCACCGAGTGTTGACTCACTTTTGTTTCTGAAAATGAGAAACAGCGCCATGGGTGGCATAAATTAGCAACTCTTGGTATGATCCTCATACCCTTAGTTGCAGCAATTAATAAAGACATGGTAAAGCTTACTCATTGTATGCATTCTTACAATAATACTCCAAATGTAATTTCGCTGTGCAAAATGTATGAAGTGTCAAAAATTCCCCTGAGTCTGATAAAATTATTAGTTTACTCCTCTCTTTTACCAATTCTGAGTTTTTTTGAGTTATCTGTGGATTTTCATCGGTTGCTATGGCCACGGCCAATTAGAGACAAAGTTTGTCAATTGAACAAATAGCAGATGTGCAAGAATCAGGACAAACAATAGCTTAAGAGCAAGCACAAACAAATTTTAAAATTTTAAAATTTAAAAATGTGCTTGTATTTTAAGCTTTGGAAATTTTACACGAAATTTTCTGCTATTTCATAATTCCGCGATCTTCAAATAATCGGAAAGCAAATTTGGGCCCCAGGGCTATTCAAAATCCCCAAAAAATGTATTATAGTGTAATTATAAGACTTTGGTATATTTATTATTTGTGTATAATGAACGATGTGACAGGATGATACATTAAAAATATAAAATCTTGAGGAAACAAAGCTGTATTTTTCTAGAAAAAAAATATGTGGGCCGGGAAGCTCGAAAATTGCCGTAATTTTTAGGGTACATTTGTTTCAAAGTTGCGACTGCAAAGTACGTTAATTTAATTTTGACTCGTTCTGATCCTCGTGACCTGTCGAAACCGTCAACCAATCACAATGGGACTCAGACTTCAGGTCAGGTTTGAGAAGACGAAATTGCAAAAAACAATACTTGTAAAAAATACGCCAAGCTCCTCAGAGTCCATGTCGTTGGCACACCCACCTTCGATTTAACAATTTTTTTTTAATGCAATCGTTTGTGCTACGTTTGTGCTGGATTGTGCCGTCAATTAAATCGTTTGTGCTGCCTTCCTTACCCCCGTTTTTAGGGGTTGGTTAGTGGGTGTGCCAACGACATGGTAGCACACCCACTTTCAAAATGTGCCATTTTTATTTTTGCTATCGAAAGATCTTCGTTTGTGCTGGATTGTGCCGTATTTTTTTTCGTTTGTGCCGCAACCCTTCACCCCCAAATAATTGATAATACCTGTTTTTCAAGAAAATCCCAATCCACAGATCGACTGCGGGTCACTTATCAAAGACCACGAGAGAATAACAAGAGAATAAACAGATGATAACCAATCAATCAATAGCACCAATCAATAGCAAAACACGAGTTTATGACAAGAAATAACTTAGAACAAAACTATATTTAAAGACAATTTATAAATTAAAAGCGGATTCAATTTAAAATTGTGTTGATAACAAGATTGTTATGAAGTGGTTTAAAAACCATGTACAATATGTACAATACAAATATTGGTTCACCTTCGATTATAGTACCTTTTAAATTAATATTTTGATGTTTGAATTGAACGAATTGTGTGCACTTACATTTGAAAGTTTTCAATGAATACTAAATACCTAAATACTGAATACAATACTGAATGCAATGAATACTGAATAAAGCAATGAAGTAGTAATGAATAAATTAACGTTCCAAAATATAAGACACCTTTAAAGAAATGTCAGGTTGGACAGAAGTTCAGAAACGGAATGAATCAAAAGTTTCAACAAGTAATGAGAAGAAAATACTATTAATTATCAGTCTCTGGACAAATTCAATCGATAAATAATATCTACGTTTTTAAAAGCAACTAAACTTCACCCAACCTTCTAAAAGGACACCTAATTGCCAAAATTTTCAACTAAAATAAGCAAAATGCAGGAGCTATTTGGAATTACGTGTGATCGGAAGAAGAGAACAAACGCCAATCAATGAAATTATTGAAATGTCAGCCTCAGCCAAGTAGATACACAGGAAGCACGGCCATCTAAACAACAATTTGACGAAAATTCAATCACGGTCCTTATAGAGTATCAGCAAACACATTGAAACGATTTTTCCGGTAAAGGGTGGGTGGTGGGTTGTTGAATTTAGGTCACATTTATATTTTTATGCATTTCAAACTGATATTTACCGAAATTAACTAATTTTACCTAATATTATCTAATATAAAAAATATTTCTTAATTACATTTGAACGTGGAAGGTACACAGAGGCATTTTCTACTTGTGAAAGATGAGCAGATTTTTCCACTTATCACATCACCTAGCAAGTGATAACTTAAATAACAGAACTTTAAAGTCTATATCAACCAGAGCGCCAGATGCGGACACAGAGCAAATGCATTATAACAAGACTTTGACAACTGGACATTGAGTACATGAATAAAATTTTTTGAAATTTACACACTTTCTGTAAGAAATAAAACATACATTTCAACTTGTTTTAATTTTAACTTTTACTTTCTATTCTACGTGATGAGATATAAGAAGCAACAGGTGAACTTGCTGCAGGAGTTGAGACTGATCTGTACAGAACAATGCTTATGAAAACAACCTCCGATCAACATCATGGGACTTGCACATGCGCGGATACAGTGTAGGATGAAACATGTAAATGAATCGAATTCGAACCGAATAGTAATGTTTGGTAATGTTTAACAATTTGTAGCTCTTTTTGTCACACAAGTGACGAACCTAATTTGAAACTTCTCCGTCTGCTAAAGAAGAGAAATGTATACAGTAATGCTATGATTATGAGCATTCTAATTATGATCATATAAATCATAGTACAGACCACTCGCCAAGGCACCGTGCTTTCATACCCCCAGCGCCACTAGCGAGAGAAATCGGCAAAGCTGTACGAAGAAGAATCTTCAACTTTATCATCTCTCATTGGTCGTGGGCATTCTAACCGATAAATATCAGCTAATAAGTCAAAATAGCTTAGAATTGGTTAAAGAGAGGAGCAAACTAATAATTTTATCTGATTTAGGTAAATTTTTTTACACTTCAAAGAGAAATATCATTTGGCGTATTGTTGTCCGAATTCATACAAAGTAATGTTTGAAATGTAGACATTTTCTTACAATCTCAGATGGGATGATGTTATGTATATGAGCTGCTAATTTAAAAGATTTGACCTCCAGTCAGATTGGAGCCTGACCATTAGATAGCCGGTCTAATGCTCCACCAACTGAGCTACGGAGAATCCTTCAAATTTGCAGCTTTTATTTTAACAGATGCTCATTGCATCATGAGAAAGTCCATATCAGGTCGATGTTTGTCAGCTGTCAAGCGTGGATGTTTTCCACGGTCTTCTGGCATCATCACTTCCTGAGCTTGTACAAGTCATATGGATTATAAAAGAGGCACATTTTAACGATACTCCGTGGCTCAGTTGTTAGAGCATTAGACCGGCAATCTAATTTAAATTTGCAGTTCATATAAAGAAGGGTAGGTGGATGCCAACGGCGTCTTGGAGGATGCCGACACGAGTTGCTATTTTTGTCATTCATCGCGCTGTCTGTGTTTATCAGAAACAAAAGTGAGTCACCACTCGGTGCGTATTGAGTTCGTCTATTTTGTTATTTCTTAGTTCAAGGTCTGAGGAGTTTGGTCTCGAACTCCTGTATCTTGTTACAGCTGAGCTCATTCTGACTTGCTTGCCACAGGCTTAAGTAATTATGTCGCATTTAAACCAGATAATAACATGAGAATAACCATATGATAACCAAAACACCGTAATATGTAGTAAAAAACGGGCAGGAAATAACTTGGAACAAAAATATATTCAAAAGCATTAATTAAATCCCAAGCGGATTAAATTTAAAATCTTCGTTATATAATGTTTTAGTAATGATGTGGCTTTAAAACACTTATTTAATGAACAATAAGAAAGGTCCAGGAATAAAAGATTGTCTAGTTATGCTTAGGGGATAGCAGAAAGAAATATTAAAAAATAAGAATAAAAAATCCCTTTTCCTGCAGCATTGACATTGGTCAGAGAAATTTTAGAAAACCGACAGATTTTGGAAGAAGAAACTCCTGCTTCAATCAATTAAATTATGAAGATGCTAGAATTGTGTCTCTCTTCTTCTTATTTTCAATTTAAAAATGTTTTCTTTAAACATAAATCAGGTTTGGCTATGGGGAATTGTTTATCTGGTCTTTAAGCGACATCTACATGGATGGCATTGAAGATGAGATTATGAAAAGGGTAGGAATAAAGCCCAAGTTATGGACACGATAAGTAGATGATGTTTTCGTGATTTGATTTGGATTTGGTGAATTTCTAGATGCAATAAATAATAACCAATAATGCAATAACCTAACCAACAAGAAAATGAACAAGAAAATGTATAATGCAAAAGGAAGATGGAGGAAGTATACCATTTTAGTGTTTACATTCAAAAAGTACATGAACAATAATTGAAACAGAGGTTTATCGAAAGCCAACTCATACAAATCAATATATACATCAGTATGTTTATCCACATTACAGCAAAAATGGACTTGACATAAAAAATAACGCCATAGTCTAGAATAAAAAAAAAATACTTGATGTTTTAGTCTTGTTTATATTTCTAGGAACCAATGCGTGGGTGGTGGAATTCTGTACGTCATACTGATGTGCTCAATATTCACCTCTTCCAACAGACCACGTAATCTTACAAGGACTTTGGATACACGCAAAATTATGCAAAGTACATTACACGGAGGGTTCGTGAAACCGAGCGAAGAGGAACAAGGATAAATGCTCATCTGGTGAGTTGAATATTATGTGGAATATAAGATGAACTCTGTTGAGCCGATCTCCTCGCACCCGCCGCGCATCACCGACCAGATGGACGAGAACGCCGCGTTCATCGAGGACTTTGAAATATCATCCAGAGAGTGACGCAAGATGTAATACAGGGTGACGTCATCATAGATAAAGCAACTAACAACTGAGCTTGATCAAGCTATTTTTATTTTTATTGATTTAATTTTCATTTAATATGGTATTATTCAGATCCATTCATCTGCTTTTTTAATGCAATGATAATGTAATGGTTATATATATATTATTTATATGTAATGGTAATAGTTTATATTATATGGTTATATAATATAAATCATCATCTTTGAGTCAGTCATATTTTTGTTTTTTGTTCTTGTCATCCGTCAATGCTGTTTGTTTGTTGCAATCGAATGCAATTTATTTTCTTATAGTGATTATGTTAATTACTTAATTTGTTAACTTCCACATTCAAGCCTTTTTATAGCTTTGTGGACCTGAGTGTATAATTTTTGTAAAGTGTATTTATCTTGTGTATTTGTATCAATAAAAAAAATACTTGGTAAGTTTGTAACTATAAGAGCTGCAAATCGCATACATTATGTTCGTCTACCGTTATGTAGCAAACATCTTAGGAATTATTAAAGATTGAAAGTAGTAATTGTGAGTGATCTACCAATCAAGCCATCCGACCAGCTGTGCTAAGTGGGAAGTCCACGAAGAGACCTGCCACTTGCTCTGTCTGTAACAAGTAAGTTGGATCTTCGGATATGCATGAATATTGAAGAACTGTATCCATGTGAATGTATGTAACATAGCGATCAACAGGTGATAAGCCGACTGCCACAAACTAATTGACACTGTTGCCAGACTTCGTCGCTACTTCTGAATCGGCCTCGCTTGGGTGACACTCTTTGATTGTATGCGAAGACATTCTAGAGGACACGGTATATTGATGAGGAGCATGTTGTCCGAGTGTTTTATTCACTAGACGTTTAGAACGCACGAATGCAAACATCATCAATATCATCCAGTGCGAGCAAAACGAATAAACATAATCTAAGAAATCGCTTTACAATTACGTGGTACACGGAAAGAAGTTGAAATCAATATCAAAACGTAGCTTCACAGCACCGTAGAGCTGGGATTGATTTAGTTAACAGAAATACTGATCAAATTAGATTGCAGACGAATCCATTCAAAGAGAATCTCGACTTGCTGAATCTGAGTATATAATATTCAAAATATCTAGATATTCTTGTGTTTGCAAATTTTTTATGTGAAATTTCAGTGTTGCTGAAGAACATACTAATAATTTAAATCTTTTGAAACCATAAATACGAAGTTATTACATTTATTAATGAAACAACGGATGTCCAACCTACTATTGTTATAATTATTCTAGTCAAAATATTTTATACAATTTATAGTTGTGAGCTGCATACTGTGTGTATAGCCCACATAAAATAAACGAATTTAAGTGTGTGTTTGTTTTATTACTAAAAACGTTTAGGAAAATCATATAATATATTAAATAACGCCGATTACTTAATTCTCTAATACTCACAGCCTTTAATACTCACAGCCAATGCAGTGTTGAATCCGGACATTTTGCCCCACCTACCAATATCTTCCAGTGCGAAAATAACAAATAAACATAATCAACGCAATCGCCTTACCATTACGTGGTACACGGAAAGAAGTTGAAATCAATATCTAAACGTAACTTCACTGCACCGTAGAGCTCGGATTGATTTAGTTAACAGAAATACTGATCAAATTAGATTGCAGAAGAATCCATTCAAAGAGAACCTCGACTTGCTGAATCTGAGAATATAATATATATAATATCTAGATATTGTGCTCGCAAATTATTAAATGTAAAATTTTTGGTTTGCTTAAGATCACCCTTTTTTTGCCGCAAAAAAGCCATTATTGGCCATATTGGCCAGTTTATTAACGCCCATATTTCTATTTATTTTTCAAAAATGTATTTATTAGTTATTTTTTTTTATATTTTAATGTAAACTTTTAATATTAAATTTTGGACTTAAATTTCGTCATAGAGATTAGTATCCTTTAGAAATCTGATTACTTTATCGATGTTATTGGAGTTGTCATCAAGAATATCTGCGATATCCCCTGACATATTCAAACTCCAACGCTTTTGACTATATTTCAATAAAATTTAGAGTTTCAATAAAATTTCAATAAAATTTAGAGATTTAAGAATAGCGTAAAGCTCGGCGGTAAACACACTCGCAAGATTCAAGTCCATTAGAAACACTTTTAGATCAACAGTTGCTTGCAAATAATTAGATTTTTAACAACTTTTTTTAAATTTAATTCAACATCCGGCTATCACAACACACTACTCATATCAATACACACATAAGCTCTCATAACTTTCTTATTTAAACAATTAGAACTCTGAGGAAGAAGTGTGGGATACACGTTGTGTTCTGACAGCTATTACGTTAGTAAAATGAAGGATATTAAAAGTCCAATTCAAATTAAATAATTGAACAGTTTTGACTCTAAAGTGTTTTCACGACTCCAATTCCGTCACAGGCTATCGTGAAAGACATTTGAAACTTAATCTAGTTCAATCAAAATATTAAAACATGGATTTATGCATAATCATTTTTTTCTCCCATAAAAAAGACTTTGATCGAGAAATATCCGCTTCCCGCCGCTGTCCTGACTCACTTATCTAGAAACAAATGATGGGAAGGTTCCCTATTGATAGGCCACGACCCCCCTGCCCACTGTCCATACAAAGCGTCCTGACATATTCATAAAGAAATATGTTTCCATTGAAATAAGTTTGAATAAAATAATAATTAACATACTTTAGAAACAAGACGAACACAAAATCAATCTCAAAATTGTTTTGTTTAAAGATTAATAATTATTGATGCTTCTATCCTTGTGCCAAATTTGGGCTTAACAATTATATAATATTGTTAATTTCACAAATGTTTCAAATTTAAAAGCATTGGTTTAAAACTGATATAAATATTGATGTTGTAGGCAGCTAAAACATGCAAAGTTTTGCTTTGTAATCGTCATAGAAGCAAAAGTGCTAAGGAATGAGGCCTCCCAGTGACAGACGTAAATAATATCGGACAATTTTGAGAAAAATATAGGACTTTTGAAGTTTTAAATATAGTACATAAATAGATTGTCTTTTTGCCAGTGTCTTTGCAAATAAAATAATGTCAAATATTTCTCTCAGTCACAATTTCTTGGTCATTAGTATAGTAACTTCGAACACTAACAACTGATAAAAAATGTACGAGTGCTCAAATGAAGTATTTGGCCACTTGACACTAGATATTCTCTGTTCATCTAACTTATTAATATAAAGATATGAAAATGTTATTATTTTTAGGTTCAATGCGGTGAGTAAAATACGAATAAGAAAATTTTCCAATCAATCCATTACTAAACGTGCACAATATATTTGGTTGTGGTCTCCAACATCGATAGCACCACAACACGTGTGAGTCTACTCCATTTAGCATGGTCGGTAGAAGATTAAAATGATTGCAACAACCAAGTTTCATGAGTTATTATAATATTATTATAATATTCGTTCAAAATAATTTATTCCAAAATGTATTCCAAAACATGACTGCGGAGAAAAGTACCTATAAACTGCTATATTCCTCTATCACAGCGACATTCGGTGTTAGCAGGTGTTAACACATCGTTACTGGTGTATTTGTGTACTTGACAATTACAATATAATGTTAAAATAACCGAATACACGTGGATTTCCGATGCATCCCGAGCGTGCGGTTCATAGAGCGCTGTGCTAAGCATTGCCTTCTAGTGTGACGTCACACGCGCGCTACAAGCTTAGGCTACGGCCTGGACGTATAACGAAGGCCTCGGTTTGACGGTCGAGGTGGATTTCACGTCAGTGTGACCCTGATGAAGAAGATAGAAACATCTTTGAAATATTGTGTTATATTTTATTATTTAAATTTGTGACGTCACCGGTGTATGTCCAAGAGTTCGTGTTTTAAAATAATTGATTACCCGGAAGATTATCTTTTTCTCTTTTATTTTACTCATTCAATAATGACTCAAAAATATTTTTGAGCGAGCGAAGCGAGCGTCTCCTTTTGGCTCTTTTGGCACGGACCTCTGTTTTTTTTTGTGTGTGTTTTCTTTGTGTGTTTTTTTTCTGTTACTGACGATATACAAGTTACAGTTTTTCTTTGATCAAGCTGAAATTTTGCACACATGTACTGACCATTTCTGGGCGTTGCAGACCCTAATTTTTTTGAAATCCCCTGATTGGTTCAAATTTAAAAGAAATTATCTTTCGATTGGTTAGTTTGATCAAATTGAAATTTTGACAAGTCATTACCACTAACATTTTACCCAAACAAACAAAGTTTTAGCCAAATCCTCCCATTGGTTAAAATTTAAAACCATCTTTACTGTGATTTTTGAAATTTCAACTAGAACCGTTTGACCGATCAACTTAAAACTTTGCATGGTCATTGGGACCAACATTATCTGTGTTTTTGACAATTTTCAGACAAATCTGTGTTTAAATCCAAAAGTTATTGACATTTTACGGACATTTTGCTTGTTGCTCTGGATCACGGCAACATTGACGCCTCAGTTCCAATGTTTCAATGTAGTTAGAACAGAAACTTTCAAACGCATAATTATGACACTTATAATCAACAGATTGATCTGATATTGTGTACACACACTTATATCATATGAGTGGTCCCAGGTATATTTTTGGAACAAAATACTGTGATTTTTAAAAATTAACAAGGAAACATTCAATCATAAAGTCCGATTTACACGGTGCAATTTCTTGAACAACTTCTGTGCCACAGAGGTTCTGCTCGTGCGCAGTATCACTTTAGAGATCATAAAGGGAATCTGCACATGTGTAGAGCTTTAGTGACACAGAAGTTGTTCAAGAAATTGCACCGTGTAAATGGGGCTTAAAGGTTCAAATCGATCGACTTAAAACTTTGTATGGTTATTGGAACCAATATTTTTGGAATTTTTGGAGATTTTCATACAAGATTTCAGTTCGAGGTGTTGCGCGTATCCGTGCTCGCTCATCAACGCGTTACTCAGAGCGTTTTCCTAGTTAAAAATAATTGGTTCGTATTTGGCCAAGTGACTGATTATTATTTTCCCCTTTACTAGAAATCTACATTAGTGACTGTTAGTGAAGAACTGTCTTCCATCATCATTCAAAACGATGACTAAGTTTCTATACCTTCAAGGTAAGGAATTCTTCTTTATAATCTGACTTATCCTCATCTAATTTAACAGGTTACCTATTGATTATTTTTTTTTTTTTGCGCTTAACGACTTGGTTATTAGCGCCATTTTTTTAATTTATTTATTCAAAAATTTAAATTCAAATATTTTAATTTATATTTTACATGTTAACTTATGATATCATAATTTTAATTTTTTCTTTTTCTTCTTAATTTCGTCATATAGATTAGTTTCCTTTAAAAATCTGATTACCTTATCGATGTTATTGGAGTTGTCATCAAGAATCTCTGCGATATCCACTGACATATTCAGACTCCTACGCTTTTGACTATATTTATCACATTCGCATAATATATGCTGAATGGACAATGGCGCATCACATGCATCACATCTAGGTGGATTTTCACGGCACATCAAAAATCCGTGTGTAAGTCGACTATAACCAATTCGTAGCCTGGCAATGGCAACCTCTTCCCTGCGCGACCTGCGAGAAGAAGATGACCAGACCCGAATGGTAGGTTTAATTGTTCTTAATTTATTGTTTGTTGTTTGTGTCCAAGATGTTTGCCATTTTTGCATTAGTTTTTCTTTAAACATGTTTTTAGCGTCTGAAGTAGTGATTTGATTTATGTCCGTGAATCTTTTACTCGATGCATTCTTTGCAGCTTCATCTGCTCTCTCGTTGCCGACTATGCCACAGTGTCCTGGCGTCCAGCAAAAGGTTACCGCGGTTCCTCTAGAATGAAGTTTGAAAAGAATATCTTGTATATGTTGGGTAAGGTTATCAGCAGGGAAAAATCTTCTTAGGGCTTGTAACGAGCTAAGGGAATCTGAACAAATTAAAAAATTTTGTCTACCGTCACTTTCAATAAAATTTAGAGATTTAAGAATAGCGTAAAGCTCGGCGGTAAACACACTCGCAAGCGCGGAATGTTTAAAACAAACGCCAGTTTTGCCCAAAATAAATGCGCAACCAACAGAATCATTCATCTTTGATCCATCTGTAAAAATTAGTTCATATTCTTTATAAAAAAGTTCGCATATGATTAAAATGCTGTTGATATACATATTGTGATGTTGATGACTTGGGAAACTGAGCCAACTGTGTATTGCAAGTAGGCACAGTTATTGTCCAAGGAGCCTTCTCCGAAAATCCTATAGGTAGGATATCCGGTAAATCAATGTTTAAATTAATAAGAAGTTCTTGCGCTCTGATGCCTAGAGGCCTTGTAGCTTTGATCCTTTTAGTATATATATTGCTATAGGGCGACTGAAAAACAACACTATGGGCCGGGTTGTTGGGCGTACTCTTTAATTTAGATGTATAGTTGGCCATCAAATATGTTCGTCTTATTTCTAAAGGTTGTTCTCAGGCATCACTGTACAGGCTAACAACAGGGCTCGACCTAAAGGCACCTGTTGCTAACCTGAGAGTTGCATTTTGTACGGTGTTAAGAGTTTTTAGGTAGCATTCTCTAGCAGATGAATAAACAATACTGCCGTAATCAAGGCGAGATCGAATAAAGGCTCTGTACAGTCTGAGCATGACCACTCGATCTGCTCCCCACATAGTATTGGATAAAACTTTAAAGATATTTAGCTTTTTCATACAATTAATTTTTAAATTTTGAATTTGGAGTTTCCAATTTAATTTCTTGTCGAAAGTCAGCCCTAAGAATTTAATCGACTCTGCTGCATTAATTTCTGATCCAGCTTACATGATGGATGGAGATAGCTGGATTCCGCGTAATCGGTTAAAATCAACACATGTAGTTTTCGTTGAAGAAAACTTAAAACCATTTCTTTCTGCCCAGCTAGCGAGACGATTAACAGTCAGTTGGATTTGACGTTCAGCGATACTAAGTCTATGAGAGTTAAAGTAAATAGCCAAATCATCAACGAAGAGAGAGTATTTTACTGTTTGGGGAATACAGGATGAAATTCCGTTGATTGCGATCAAAAACAATGTGCAGCTCAATACCGATCCTTGGGGTACTCCATTCTCCAAATTTAAAGTGTCAGACACTGTGGAAGCAACACGGACTCGAAATTTTCTGTTTGATAAAAAGTTTGAAATGAATTTAGGCATGTGTCCCTGGAATCCCCAGTCACGCAATGTTTTCAAAATTCCATATTTCCATGTCGTATCATAAGCTTTTTCAAGGTCAAAAAAGACAGAGAGAAGGTGTTGGTTTGTAATAAAGGAGTTTTGTATATGTGATTCTAATTCTACAAGATTATCAATAGTAGATCGGTTGCGTCGGAAACCAGATTGTCCATCAGCTAAAAGATTTTCTTTTTTCAAGGTCCAAATTAATCTTTTATTTACCATTTTTTCCATAACTTTACACAAACAACTTGTAAGTGAAATTGGTCTATAATTAATTGCATATTTCTTATCTTTTCCAGGTTTCGGGATTGCAATTAAGATGGACTCAAGCCATGAGCTAGGAAACTTGTCTTCAATCCACATACGATTAAAAGCATTTAAAATATATATTTGTGATATTATTGGTAAACTCTTTAACATTCTGTTGTGAATGGAATCCGGTCCTGGGGGTCGTCTCCGATGGCCGGGTACCCGATAGCCGGCCTGCTAATTAAACAGGTTTTCTAAGGTTTTCACCCCATTCTGCAGGGATATTTCCCTCCCCGCAAGGCAGTGTTGCCAGATGTGATTGCAAGCATCTACACTAGTGATGACGTCATGGAGGAATGACGTGATAATATACGTCACGGACCGGGAGATTTAAAAACATGTTCAGAAGTGAAAGAGATTTGTTTCTCCCGATCGTTGTGATTCGAGAACACTGAAATAGTGTGTTTCTGTTTTCATGTGTTTATGTAGAATGGTGAAAAATTTTACCAAGTTTCGTCAAAATTCTTTACAAATCAATACTCTGAGCAGAGTGTGTTTTAAATAAATTTATTTTCCAAGTGAATTTATGAAATTCATGTCCATCCACAGCTTGATTACATTTATGTAGGTAATTTCATTAAATTAATTTATCAATTTATCATTTTATAAAGGGAAATATAATCTACATGTCATAAATGAACGAATATTGACGAATATTATTATTTAATTTGAATAAACTTTAAATTACACAATTCGGTGGCTGCCTTTGTGGTTTCACATTTGGTATTCATATTCACATTTTCTGTAACATATTATAGCATAACTTATTGCAACATAACTTATTGCTTTTAGTGTCTCGTAGAAGACATTGAATGTATCTCATTGTCATGATGTTCTTGAGATTTATGTGATTTCGGTGTCAAACAAAAATAGTAGTTTCCATAATTCTTTAGAAATGCTCTAACCAATTCGTTGGTTGAATGCTGTTTTAACTTGATTCTGTATACAGATACTAGATATTTTTTAAAATGATATCATTATGCAAAATAGTAAAAAAATTGAAAATTGAGACTATTGTCTTCGAATTTTCAATTTAGTGGACCTTAAAGGAAGTTACGAATTATTTTCACTTATCCAAAGAGACAAATGCAATGGATGCGCTTCCTAGACAACAATTATTTGTTTATTTTATGAAAATAAGATCTTGTAATGTACCGTGTTTTCTTACATTTGCCGAATATAGCAAATTTGCACGTGTCCCTTTTAACCAGAAGCTTTTGCAATATCAGAACATGATAGAAAAATAACTTAAAGTATCTAGATACAGATGCAGATAGAACATGAAGATGTATCAAGTCTCGAGGTACAAATACAGATGCAGATAGAACATGAAGATGTATCAAGTCTCGAGGTACAAATACAGATGCCTAATAAGGTTCTATTGTATCTAAATAGTTACAACACTGGTTGAATGTTTGTTTGTTGCATGTCCACTTTGCACTTATAGTGAGTTTGTAAGTTCATCGTAATCCTTAGTGTTTATTTGCCCTAATCCCTTTGAAAAATCTGATATTTTAAGCCAGAAAATTAATATAGTCAGTGTCCGTTTGTTAATTGTATCCAATCGCCCGCTGTTTCGTTTTTCATCGCTTTGTTCGAATTATTTGAAAAATAATTATTTCATATTTGATAACAATTTTAAGCAGAACGTTATCAATTATAACAACGATTGTAATTAATTTCAAACCGGCATTCAATATGGAAGTCGCATGAAATTTTATTGAGCGAGCTGAGCGAGCGTCTTTACTTGAAACTTATGGCTCGAATCTCTGTTTTTTTTGTCTGTCTGTCTGTCTGTCTGTCTGTCTGTCTGTCTGTCTGTCTATCTGTATATTTCGCATTAACTTTTAAACGAAGTATAGTCTAGGATTATCAAACGGCTATCTCTTCAAATAAAGAAGTTTGCTTCATCGGTCGTATAACAGGCTGATTTTTTAATATGTTGTTACCAACAGTCCAAGAAAACCACCATTCAAAATAAGTCAAAATAAAACCATCGGAACATGCCCAAAACACTCTAGATACCCAAAAGGGGGGTCAAAATTTGAAAATTTGAAATCGACCATAACTTTTTCAATTTCAGTCCGATTTTCACAATCCAAAAATAAAAATGTTCAGATCAACTATCTTAAAATAGAAAAAAATAATTTGTGTCAATTTTTTATAATGACGCAGTCTTTTCGCTAAAACATGTGCAAAAATGGACACAAAAATCCAACATGAGGCACTTTCGATTGCTGCTGCGTTCGAGATATAACTATCATTTCCAAATAATTTGCATGATAAATTAGTCCGATCTATTGCCAACAAATTCCTTACTGGACATTTTTCCTGACTTGAAATCCACAGCTCAGTTTTTGCAATTTCCCGAACTCTGTCGTTTCGCTAAGCCGATATTTACTCTCATTCCAACCGGTTAATTGTGCGGTTGCTATGCAATATAATTGTTCATTTTGTGATTAAAAGTTATACTTCAGCAAATATCTCAATAAGACCCCCCCTTCAACTTTTTTAAACATGATTTATTTGATTCGTGCCTGCGGTTTCAAGATGGCGGCCCACTAAAGATGGCATCCCTTGTAATTATAGGTAAGGCAATATCTTGGCTCCCGTTGACCCGATTTTAAATTTTTTGAGCTCAAATTGGGGCTGAATAATTTCCGTATCATTTCCATAACATGAATATCATATATCGCACGGTAATTGAATTATAATTATTGTTAATAATGCGTATTGGATGAAAGGCTTTCATCAACGCTTATTTTTTTATTATCGATAAACCGTTTTCCAATATAATTTACATAAAGGCGCGTAGGATGGGAGAGGGGGCTGGGGGAATACCCCCTACACTTGAGCAGTCTACCCCCGCCCCCCCCCCCCCCAAATAATCATACAAAATTAAGATATTATAATGAATTTAATTTCATAATTAAGAATTAAATTTCTATTTAGACAAAAACCTACGAAACCTTTCAAAATATGATACTTACCGGCGTGTAGAAGGGGGGGGGGGATCTCTCCCCCCCTCCCCCAATCGAGCAGTGTTACCTCCCATTTACCATGCAAATTAAATTTAGCGTCCCAGAATCTCTTAAATTGTTTAGATAAAACAAAACGCCCTGCTGGACAACACTAGGGGGTTGTTTGTTGTGATTTGAGCAGATATACTTAAAGGGTTGTTTAAGTAGTTTGTGCATTTTTGAGACCCAAAATCACTATTAAATTGTTCAAATTGTTTAAATTGTATCCTGCGGGGCTACAACTGGGGGGCCCGCCCCCAGACTTCTCTCCGGTTGCCGCAATCCCCCCCCCCCCAATGATGTATGTAGTTCCTACAAGCCTGTATACTTGTAATTTCATTAGCTCTCATTTCGTATTCTCATTGTTCTAATCGATGGACGTACTACGTGTGCGTGGCCTTTCTAGTGCGTGTACTTTCAATTCCATATGCCCGAGACTTCCCTCTCTACCTCCTCTGCTTCTTGTCATCCCATTTTTTCCACAAGGCCACGCCATCTATGTTCCCCTATCTATTCTGATCTTCCATTACTCTCCACTTCTTTCACGTGTTGACTCTTCCTACTTAACTTTCAACGTCCTTCCTGATTCTCTCTTCATGGTTGTTCGATCTTCCTCAATCCTCCATCAATGGTGAGCTCACATTATACCCCTTTTATTCTCCCACACCAACAACCTCTCTACTCATTTCCAAGTTCGTAGCTCAGAGTTTCACTTCCAACTCTTTTATGTCCTTTGATTTCCTCATTTTGTAAATTCAGTTACCTCTGCAACACTTCGACGGAACTCTATTTTTGCATAGTAGAGTTTATAGTTCTTCTATTCATCTTTTTGGTCAGGTCACTGCTGCGTACGTTCAGATAGAATCAAAGTACTCAACAAATCATAAAATGTAGTTGAACGAAACGATTGACAGCTTGTTGTCAGGTCCCTTGGCAATCAAATCATTCCTTGTTATTATCAATGAAATCAGAGCTCACATACTAGAGTTAGATGACGAGTTAGCATAGACTTCATCGAATGATGCCATGCCTTCAAACCTTTTTCTGCCTATCCGTTTCTTTCGAATACCGTTTTATCTTTTGTTGAGTGTACGTCTTGTAAAGTAGGTACAAATTTTAATGTAAATGGCACAATTTGTTTAAACAGTTTACTCACATTATGATAGAAACATAAATGTAATGAACAGCAGAAACCTTCCCTCAATCTATTTGTTCACTTTTATTTCCCTATCCAAATAGTTATGTCTTTAGTTCATACGAAGTTTAGGAAACAGGAAAAAAGGAAAAGCCAATTGAACTTTATATCTCTAACTAGGAGAATGAATATGAATCGTCGCATTATGTTTTGAAAGAAAATAATCCCCCCCACCCACATCACAGCCATTTCAAGTTGTGTTTAAAAGAAGAGAATTAAGAACAATTTCCAAAAATGATTTTTTGAGAGGGTGTTATTTTGATTGTACCTATACACAAAAATATTCCTCAATACGTCAAGACATTCATATATAATAAAAGGAGAGTAAACAAGTTGAAAACCCCTTCCCGAAAGAACTCTTCTTGAAACTATCAATAATATTTGATAATGATGGAAAATTTAGTGAATCTCTCACTTAGGGATGGTGTTTTGGAGGTAACCTGCGAACCTGGAGGTAACCCAGACCCGAAGGATCTGGGTTCGATTCCCAGTCGGGGTGCGCGTTTTTATTTCGCAGGTTACCTCCAAAATATAAATAATATAATATTCAAGGTGCACTGCCTCAAAATGCTGTTAAGTCAAAATTTACTCAAATGGTGTTTCGAAATGCAGCGACGGCGCCAGGATTCTTTGCTTTGGTAGGAAGATGGTAGGGAGTGAGCGGCTGCCATTTAATTTGTGTGGACACACATTCACCAAAGTACCTATGTATCTTGCGATAAGGATTTTTATTTTAAATTTGGACTTCAACTTTAAATTTGGGCTTTTGAAATTGCCTCTTTTGGGGTAATTTTATTTTGGAATAATAAATAATTTTGATAAAAAGTTACCAAAAACGGATTTCATATTAGGTATTGCAACATCTATACAATATTATTCACATCAGCACATCATTAGGATTACACAGGAAATTTTTAAACCACACTTCGACGAAATCTAATAAAATTGTTGTATTATTGTATTGTTGTATTGTGAGGAGGTAGAGATGGATGTCTTGGGCATATGGAATTGAAAGGCCACGCACACGTACACTCGGCCAAACAAAAATTGAACGCTGACCAAATTTGAATGAATGCTGGTCATGCCGTAACCAATCAAAGCTTGTTATTATCATTGAAATTTGAGATCACCTACTAGAGTGAGACAATGAGATCGCTTAGACTGACTTCTGATGGTGCGATCTTACATTTACTAGAGGGTCCCGTCATGTATAACATGACCAATGCGCACCAGTGAGGTATGCATAAATATTAAATATAAAAAGACAGCAATATTTGTCAGCAGATTGTGCGTCGTTAATACACACGTTACGTAATTAACAGACCAAATGCCCAACAAAATACGTAAATGAGGTACGAAGGAAGGCAATTTAATCATACCTATTATGGTAAATCAATTACATAAGTCTTCAAATGTAAACCATGACCATGAGTATTAGTAAGAAAATTAAGAAAATGTATAGTGTCATAATGCGCCGTTAAAATATAGGTGAAGTTGATATCGTGACCCGATACACACGACACATTCTTTATTTGTGATACCAATTCATAGTTTGCACGTGACATCATCTCATTGTTGAGAGGCCATATTGGTGTAACGTGTCAGAACGGCTGTCAATCTGTGTTTCGGTATTGTGGTGATATATTGGTTACCTGTGCAATAAACTGCAGAAGAAATTCTTATGGGTATAAAACCACCTCATATACCAAATATCTTTGATTAACCGCTTATAATTAGCATTAATCGACTTGACATCTGTAAAATGGTTTAAATTTACTTTTTTAGATTGTTGATGAAAAACAAATGAAGCTCGTGCAAACTATGAATGCATGGTGAGCTTCATTATATCCGTTTCTCTGAGGTCGAGGTTGGTATAAGAGCGGAAGGTCATATGTTTTTGATTTCTCAGTGCACACTTTTGGAATGGTAATCAAGCTCTATAAGTACCTATCATTGGACTGATGTAAACAAATACAGTTATATTGAAGTATAGGTACCCTTAAGCCTGATGCACAATTGAATTAAGGTTTATGGTTTAATGTTTAGTGATTAGTGTTTAAGATGTTATAACAGAGTCCAGTGCACAATTGCTTATTTCACGAGGTTATTTCACCACGCTGAGCTGTGGATTTCAAGTCAGGAAAAATGTCCAGTAAGGAATTTGTTGGCAATAAATCGGACTAATTTATCATGCAAATTATTTGGAAATTATAGTTATATCTCGAACGCAGCAGCAATCGAAAGTGCCTCATGTTGGATTTTTGTGTCCATTTTGGCACATGTTTTAGCGAAAAGACTGCGTCATTATAAAAAATTGACACAAATTATTTTTTTTCTATTTTAAGATAGTTGATCTGAACATTTTTATTTTTGGATTGTGAAAATCGGACTGAAATTGAAAAAGTTATGGTCGATTTCAAATTTTCAAATTTTGACCCCCCTTTTGGGTGTCTAAAGTGTTTTGGGCATGTTCCGATGGTTTTATTTTGACTTATTTTGAATGGTGGTTTGCTTGGACTGTTTGTAACAACATATTAAAAAATTAGCCTGTTATACGACCGATGAAGCAAAATGGCCTACTTGATCCTGATAATCTTCGACTAGTAATGAATCTGGCCATTTTTTTTTTTACAAAAGATGCATTACAATCCGTAGCAGAAGGCTATTGATTTCCAGCAAAATCGATCCATTAATTTCATCGGAAACTTGATTAGTTGTTAGTAGTATACTTGGCTTGGCAATATGAAAGAAACGTCAACTCTGTGTGCCAATAAAACTGGAATCGGTTGACCGATCATCACCAAATTTAGCATTGTCATTGGCACCAGCATTAATTAAGTGTATTTTGACTAATCTCTAATGAACTTCAAGAGTAATAAACATTTTACTGACATTTGTATGCTTAATTTAAAATGGCCTGTAACCGTTTACCTATCAAATGGTATCATATAAATCTGATCCAACTCATATTTTGCATGGTCGTTAAGACCAACAATGTCTCTTATTTGACAAATTTTCAGCCCAATCAGTCAAGAACAATGCACTTATTGACAGTTTTAATAACTGTCAGATATGAAGTATCGAAATGATTGTTTTCCAGTGCCAATTGAAGGAATCTGATATGCTATATGTACCAGGGAGCTTAGATGCTATTTTCAAGTTCGATGAAAAGCATATACTTTCATGTTGATTAAGTGATCATATTTCAATTCAATATGGATGTATATGTTTTCTGTGCGTTGTGTACGCATTTCCGGTTCGAGAATTTGCACATAGGTATACGTGCTCGCTTATCAACGCGTTACCCTGAGCGTTTTCCTAGTTTTAAGAAATGTGTACATATCAAGACAAAGAACAATGAGTAAATGTTTGATTGAATGAAACTTCATTCCAGTATAATTCACAGTTAAATTGATATGTGTGCAATTACCTATATCCAAAAGATTCACTATTTGAAACATACTAAGTACTAACGGCACAAGCTGGATGTACTATCAAGGTGTAATAACTTGTTCAAATTCACCCGCGCAATGACAACCCCCTCCCCTACCCCTCGATCCCCGTGACGTCAGGTGCATCACACGGGACGGCAACACTGCATCAACAGGCAGGTCATAATGGAGTAAATACAGGTATAATTAGCAGGCCGGCTATCCGGTACCCGGCCATCGGAGAACGTCTCTTCCTAGCGAGTATGAAATGAGTATATTTTTTGTTGTTGCAATATCCAGCCTATCGGATTGTTTCTTTGCATAATTTTATTGAGGTTGTTCAATATAATGTGTTTAAAGAGATGAATAGAAATACTTTGAACATGTAAGACTTGGATAACAAGTCCTTAAAGTCTTCCTTTCAAATGGTCACGTGACCAACAGCTAAGCCACGCCCAAGTGAAATCTGATTGGCTCTCTGATTGAAGATCGCCACTCTCATTGGCTTAGAGAAGAAATAAAATTAGAAAATCGAACATATCTCGAAATTTAATATGGTGAGGTATCAATATTATATTTTATTTGTAAAGCATAAATTTTTTTACACTGAAAAACATTTTTTCCAAAGAAATGTCATTTGAAGCTCGCCCCTCACAACTAGTTAAACACCAACATTTCCATTCCAGACAGAAACTACCATATAACCATTGACGTACACTGATATAACACTGTGGTTAAAACTGCAACTTTAAAAGTGTATATCTCGGAAATTAATGTGGATAGCCCATTGTTTTATGGTATATTTGGAATCAGCGTATTTTTATCTGTATAATTATGAAGTTTCATCGAAATATCATTTACATACAGTTTTGAAAGGAAGACTTTAATTTAATTTAATTAAACTAGAACTCAGCTCTGTGTAACGCGTTGATGAGCGAGCATTTGATTGCATTCGAATTGATATGCGTTTGCACGTGTTTGCTCTACAGACCTTGGGAAGAGCCGAAATGAAATAAATCATAGGAGCAGTGATGAGATATCATCATTGTTGTTCAATAAATTTTACAAATATTTCCAAACACACAAAAAGTGCATATTAATACAAAAATGTAAGAAATAAAGAAAGGTGTTAATCGATTCAAAATTTTAATTTAATATAAAACAGTTATAATTTTTTTTTAAATCACAGATCTCGTTCAAAAACTTTGCACTATTCACAATCACTTACCCCTTTCAGTTGTTCTGTTTATATGCACGGTGCCGTAGACCGTACGAGGCGATTCAGAATCCTGGGGACCTATTTTCAAGATCGTTGAAAACAAATTTCATACGGTTTCACGGCCTTCTTTCCAAACGGCGATTTCCAAACAAAATGTCCATACTGACGTGGCAGACGTAATGCTAGTGTGTTTTGAATGACGTCACTTTGGCGTCATGCTCGCGCTTTCACAAGCTCGTAATATGGCGTCCAGTGCGTAGTTGAGTAAATCTTAACAGACGTGGAGTTTGCAGATGCGAGCGGCTCGATAAGAATCACTTCGTTATGCGAGGAGGCAGAGATCGTAAAAAATCAGACAAATCGAGTCATTTTCAAGCTAAAATTAAGTTCTAATTTTTTTGTACCGCCAGATTTTAAGAAAAAACTTTTTTTCTGGTAGACATACGGATATACTATCAGAAAAAAGTTTAAAACAATACCAACGTGTGCTATTATTAAAGTTATTAACCAAAGCATCGGTGAGCAAAACAGTAAAGAAGGTGCTGAAAAGTGCCAAGATGAACAGAAATGTGGATGTCAACCCTAAAAATACGGAGTCATTGCGCGCATGCGACCAAAGTAAATATCAAAGTAACATAACCATGATGATAATTAGGTACAGTGACGGATATGGAAGGCGAGTGATAGAAGTGATAAAATCAGTCTTGCTAGTCAGTATACAAATGTATATATTTTTGGCAACTTATACATCGTCTGTGTACGACTGGTAGTCCTGACAAGTTTTATCAGGACATATAGAGATGACAAAGCACACTTCATATCTTATTATATTGAAACCACATTTCTACATATACATTTAAGTACAAACATTCCATTCATTTAGTAAGTCTCAGTTGAATTAGTACGTATTTTTCCCGACCCGTGCGTTGATCAACAAGTTCGATCTGTGATTGTTTCAGGGTCTCAGATATCTTGGAATTCACTTAGCGTGTGATGCTTGAAGTAATTCTACATATCATATCATATCTTCATATATTAAAGAAGACAGATGTGTGTCTGCACAGCTTGTTGTATTGAGAAGGCATGATGGCAGCTAAACACACTGAGCCAGGAGTAGAAGTAGAATGCCCGAAGTCCTCGTGAGGTTTTAATGAAGTATCTGAAGAGGACATGGGACTTGCATCAATACGCATCATCATGTACTTCTAAGCACACGTACAGATATGAGTTCGTGTATTCCATGTGCTATTGACACGTTGTGTTGAAGACAACGTGTCAGTAGTTCAGACGAGCGACTTCTGTGTGTGTTCCCCAGCATACGACAAGAAACTTCAAATTGCACAGACTATTAAGCATTGACCATCCTTGCCACAAGGTACGAGAACACCAGTGAATGTTGCTAAAAGAGGATATTACGTTCTTCTCATCAGAATCTTAAGATATTAAATTATTAACATACCAAGATATTTTCTCAGAGATGTTTTATATTTTTTGAAATTATACATTTTTTCAATTATAAAGGCCCATGCACAATTGACATAACCCGCAGCCGCAACCCGTAAGCGCAACTGCGTGAAAAGTTGAAACCATGCATACCAATGCACCCGCGCACAATCGACATACCCGCAACACGCAACCCGCAGCCGTAGCCCGTAGCCAGCAAGACTTGACCAAGATTCAACAATTTTACGTAAGCTACGTCAGGCCACGCCCACATTCTGACGGGCAGCCAATCAGAATGAGATAACAAAACCGGAAACGGAAATAGACAAATATCACTGGTTAAAATCAAAGTCAAACTAGCTTCTACTTACAACAGCATAACCTTACCCAGCCGCCAAAACTGTGTTGTCATTATTTTTCCTGGATTTTTCGTTCTTTTCTTGTTTATTTATGTCTGACGAAGAGGAAGCCGTGCCTTGCGAACAATGATGCCGTGATGTGTGCGTCATATTTTTTCACTCTATATGCTTTGGTTTCTTTGGTCCGTAACGTCTTGGTTATGTCAATTGTGAACAGATAGTGATACGGGTTGTGTGTTGCGGTTGCGGGTTACGGGTTGCGTCTGCGGGTTATGTCAATTGTGCATGGGCCTTAAGTTTGCTCAACAAAAAATATTCAATTTATAACTGATATAAGAAGAAGATTGTCATTATTATGTGATTGAACAACCGTGTACAATATGTGTGCTAGCATATTGATATACTGTGTTAATTGATGAAGAAAACAGACTACATAGTGGATTTGGAACTATTAAATTGAAAGGCAGTGAGCGCTACCGCAATACGCAGGTATTCCCTGACTTGTCGCAATCTAAACAAAAGATAAACGTCAAAGTCGATGGATCAGCCAGAAGAATTGAAATGTGATGAATATTTGTATGGTTTCAATTTCCATGTGGTCCAACACTTTTGCAGGGGACACGGAAATGAACCGTCATCAGTATTTATTTGCTGAGCCACCGAAGCCGTTGGGCCTTGCAGTTCAGTTCTAGATGTGTTATAAGTTGCAGCTCACGAAATATTATTTTGAAGATTATCTGTGGTTGGTCGACGCTGTGCCATTATTCTGATTATTCGCTTTAAAAATAATTAGCTATTAGAAATGCATTTGGAAGTAATTTAATTACATCGATAATAGTCATAATAAGTAGTAGATATATGCCGCTTCTGAAACACCGATTCCAGGGGCAAAAAGGGGCAAATCTCGGCCACGAGTGCGAGGCTGTTTTATGACGTCATACCTTGTTTTGGCGCCATTTTTAAACAAGTTTCCGGTTCTCATACTCTAGTCCGAGCTTATTTTAAACATTTCCGGCATTTTCCGCCCCTCCCTCACACCACTTTTCCCCCTTTTTTCAAAATTTTTACGTCATACCTTCAATTATCATCGTTTGTAAATGTGTTTTCTGTTCCCTACTCTAGTCTGAGATTATTTTAATCATTTACCCAACTTTCCACTCCTCCCTTCAGTCTTTTTACCCCTTTTTTCATAATTTATGATGAATCACCTTGACTTGACGCAATTTTTTTTTACATTTTTCTTGTTCCCACACTCTAGCATGATACTTTTTTAAAACATTTTCCCTGTGTGTTTTCTTTGACAACTGTCACATACACTAACACAATGACAATCTTATATATAAATGAAAAAAAAAAGGGATGAGGGCGGAATAATTATTTCAAGGCGCGAAATATATTTGAATTATCATCACAACACATGATTATAGAAAATTATAAGTTTTTGTCACTTTTTGAACCTTTTTGCAAAATTTCATCACTTCTTTTACTTTCTGTTACTTTCTTCAAGTTTTTGCGAGTTTTTTCAAGAAAAACAAAAAAAAATATTGTTAGCATACACATAGAATGTTCTAGAAAATAATTTTTTAAAAGTGAAGACTGAATTTGATATTTTATCTATAAGAAAAATTTGAATTATAATTTAATTACATTTTACGACATCCTATTAACTACATAAAAACGAATGTGCATATTTTTTGCATTGGTTTGCCACGTATCATCCTCTGGTGAATAAAAATCAATAGATATTTTAAACTGTTCTAGTCGGTTCTAGACTCACACTATACAAATATTTCAGTACGACGATCAAGAAAATAAGATCACTGCTAAGACAATGAGCGGGTGACGTTATCAATCAAAATGAAACGTATTGAAACTCGTTTAGATTAATAATTATAAGAGAGAAAATTGTGTCATCATTTTTAGAAGCAATAAACTAATGCTAGTTTTATTTAACACCGTCAGCATAATATAGATACAAATATAAAATGAACATGATAGTAATGAAATGTAGAAAACGTCAAAAAATTGACATTCATATTCATACGAAACCATGAGCAGGATACCTATATACATTTATAAGAATATATCAAAATTTCAAACCAACGAGGATTTCTCTCCTGATCAACATCTTTTGTTTACACTTCTATTTTTCAGTATTTTCTTTATAATTGCTTCTTTTTTATTTACTTTTGTTTGTTTGTTTGTTTGTTTGTTTGTTTGTTTGCAGAAAAATTATTTGTTAAAATAAATATATCTTAAATTATAAAATTAGCAAAATACAGAATAAATGAAACCGACACACACTACTTTTTAAACACTCTTAATCATTTTATTGTAACCCTAAATAAGAATTTAGTTCACACTCTGATGACGTAACATTACTGAACTATTACATCAGCAGAAATATATTTTATTCAAAATTAATAGCGGTTTTGTAGGAGAAATAGTTTATAATACTACATTTTAACTTTTATCATCAGTTGACATCGAGCATCTGGCAAGATTGTTTCGTAAGTGCATGCATAAATAATAAATATTCATCAAATGTTGAAGTTAAGAAATATTTGTTTTATATAATTTAACATTTTAGTTTTGCTGTCAGTTGTCACCATGGCATCAGATCCGTTCGTTTCGATGCATCAGTACATTGACACCTAAGACGCAATTAATTGAACTTTGGACTCGACACTCGCGGAACAGAAGCTGCATTGTTTTATATATTATTGTGATCGGATTGCTTGAATCAGTTGTCATTCGTCATCGGTCGCGTTCAGTTCGTTTACTCAGCAGAATATTTCGGCAGAAGTGTGTATAGTGTTTATGACATTGCGATCTTATTACCGGCGTCGCAATGGAGAACATTAAAAATGTGAAATCTTTTGAGTGCGAGATTTGCTCTGCATCTTTTGGGAGGAAATATCATTTAATGAGACATAAACAATCAGTTCATGGAAATCAACATCCTACTGCATTGAATGTGTGTAATATTTGCGGTGTGATATTCTCTCGCGCGGACAATTTAAAGACTCATGTTAAATTAGATCATGCATTCAAGTGTTTTATTTGTGATAAACAGTTTAACGCTAAAGTGAATTTATTCAACCATCTGAAAACTCACAATCAAATCGGAAATGGAGAGACTGCTAATAAAAATATGTCGACACAAGAAGAAGAAACTCCATCAACATCAACCGATATTACCGACTCAGCATGCGATCAAAGTGATTGTGATTTTACTGAGGCTCTTGATTCCACTGTTAAAATCTACAAGTTCAAAGGGTGTTACATTCGAGATCCATATATGCACTATCAAGATGTGCTGAAGTTTCTCAGTGACCAACAAGAGATAGTCAAGACAAAATTAGACAAAGAATTATCAAGATTGAAAGCATTGAAATGGTTCATCTGCATTCAAGTTGAATTATCGCGGAAGTCTGGAGATGAAGAAATTGTAACAACTCCATATTTTAGAAGTAAATGCCAAATTTTACTTGAAGACACGTCAGAATTTGATGTACAGTTCAATTTAGCATTTGCAACGATTTCAACCGCTTGTGGAAATTTTCAGCGTCAAGGAAGTGACTGGGTTGTGAACAAGGTGAACTTTTTAGAATTAAAAACAGCAAAGTATGTACCTCTCGCTGCAAGTAGCTACATGACACTCCCTGACAAACTGAAAAACACCAAAGCCATCGTGAATATCAAAAATCTCGATCAGAAGTGTTTTCTGTGGGCAATACTTGCGCATCTACATCCTCAATCTAACAACCCACATCGTGTCTCAAATTACATCGAATACGAAGCAGAACTCAACATGAATGGAATTGAGTATCCAGTAAAAATTCCAAAAATCGATATCTTTGAGAGACAAAACAACATCTCTGTGAATGTATATGGCTATGAAGACGGTGTTTACCCTCTTAGAATCACCAAAGTTGATTGTATGCAACATGTGAATTTATTACTTTTGTCAAATGAAGAAAATAATCATTACTTTTTGATAAAAGATTTCAATCGTCTTCTTTACTCGCTAACAAAACACGGACACCGAGCATATTATTGTGTACGATGCTTGCACAGATTTTGCACTGAAAAACTGCTGAAATGTCATCATACTTTATGTGAGAAACATGAGCCTCAAAAAATCAAGATGCCAACAGCAGACAAGAACACCATGTCATACAAGGAAAAAGGATTTTCGTTCAAGACACCATACGTGATCTATGCAGATTTCGAGTGTTTTGTTCGACCAATCAGTGGTTGCGAGTCAAGTGACGTCACAACATCAACACGCAAAACAGCGCAACACGATCCGAGCGGCTATGCATTCATCATCGTGGACGAAGACGGCAAACCAACTGGACCACCTCAAGTCTATCGGGGAGAGAACGTCGTCGATACGTTTTTGAATGCTCTGCTTTTGGAAGAAGAGAAGCTTACTGCTAAAATGAAAGTGCAAATTCCCTTAGTTATGTCAAAAGAAGACCAGATTAATTTCAATCAAGCCACCTCATGTAACATTTGTAACAAACCCCTTGGTGAAAAACGTGTACGCGACCACTCCCACATGACTGGTCGTTTCAGGGGTAGTGCACACAATGAGTGTAATATTAATTGTAAACAAGCAAAATTCATCCCAGTTGTGTTCCACAATCTTTGCGGATATGATTCTCATTTAATTATGCAAGGAATAGGTAAAATCAAAAATCAAAAAATTTCAGCAGTTCCAAATAACATGGAAAATTACAAGTCTTTCTCTTTAGGCAATTTGAGATTCATAGATTCGTTTCAGTTCATGAGCACATCATTGGAGTCATTAGTCAACAATCTTGCGAAAGATGGTTCAAGTAAATTCACTTTGTTGAAAGAATTTTTTGACTCAGATTCCCTCCCTCTGCTGTTACGCAAAGGGGTCTTCCCTTACAGCTATGTGGACTCGGAACACAAGCTGATGGAAGATTGCCTGCCCCCTAAGTCAGCATTTAGAAACGATCTCACTGGAGATGATATCTCCGATGCTGATTATGAGCACGCTCTAAAAGTCTGGAGGAAATTCAACATGTCAAACATTGGTGAATATCAAGATTTGTACATTACCACCGATATTCTTTTGTTAGCTGATGTGTTTGAGAGTTTCCGTAGTTTATGTTTAGAATACTATCACATCGATCCTTGTCATACAATCTCAGCTCCAGGATTAGCTTGGCAAAGTTTTTTGAAAATGACTGACGTTTGTTTAGAACTCATTACTGATCTTGATATGTACTTATTCATAGAGGAAGGAATCCGTGGAGGTGTAGCAATGATATCTCATCGTTTCTCTGAAGCAAACAATAAGTATATGGCTGAATTTGATCCTAGCAAACCATCAACATACATCGTGTATTTAGATTGTAACAATCTCTACGGGGTGGCAATGAGTGATTTCTTACCTCATAAAGATTTCAAATGGCTGTCTTCAGAAGAAATTGAAGCAATTGACTTTGAGAACGTCCCCGATGACAACGATAAGGGTTACTTTTTGGAGGTCAATATCACATATCCAGAGAGCATACATGAAAAACACGTAGATTACCCATTGTGTCCAGAAAAAATGTCAATCACACGTGATATGCTCTCTCCATACGCGATTCAGCTTTTAGATGATTTGAAAATGAACAATAGCAAAATTGAAAAGCTTACTCCAAATCTGAACAATAAAGAAAATTACATCATTCATTACAAAAATTTAAAACAATGCACCTCTCTTGGTATGAAGTTAACAAAAGTACATCGAGTCATCGAATTCACACAGAGTAAGTGGTTGAAGCCATACATAGACTTTAACACAGCACAGCGAATCAAAGCACGGAATGAATTTGAGAAAGATTTTTTTAAGCTTATGAATAACGCTGTTTTTGGCAAAACAATGGAGAACGTAAGGAAGAGGGCGAATATCACTCTCACCAATGATAAAAAACAACTCAGAAAACTAATTGCCTCTCCTGCGTTTCAAAATTTCGAAATCTTTTCAAACAGTCTTGTTGGTGTGGAGAGTAAACGTGCATCTCTTGTACTAGATCGACCGATCTATGCAGGATTTGCAATTCTTGATCTTAGCAAAACAGTTATGTATCATTTTCACTATAACTATATCAAAAATAAATACAACGAGAAAGCTCGACTTTGTTTCACAGATACAGATTCATTGTGTTATCAAATTGAAACAGATGATTTGTATCAAGACATGGAAAAAGACATCAACCTTTTTGACACATCAAACATGTCAAGTGATCATTTTCTGTACAGTGATAAAAATAAAAAAGTTTTAGGCAAGTTCAAAGATGAGATGGATGGTCGAATTGTAAAAGAGTTTGTTGGATTAAGAGCAAAAATGTATAGTCTATTAGAAGCTGATGGAAGATGTAAAAAAGTAGGTAAGGGTATTATTAAACATGTGCTTAAAAAGAGAGTTAAACATCAAAACTATAAAGATTGTTTATTCAAGAGAAATGTACAGAGGGAAAAAATGCCTTCTATAAGGAGTTTTAAACATGAAGTGTATACAATCAATCAAACCAAGATCACATTATCACCTTTTGATGACAAACGGTATTTGCTTGATGATGGTGTAAGCACCTTGCCATATGGTCACTATAGAATTAAGAAGTAGGAACATGTAATCTTTTTCATTAATTTTGTTTATTGTAGATGAAGCAAAATGGATAATTGTAAATATTTCTGAAACTGAAATAATACTGTTATAAAATGTATATGACATTAAAAGTGGGTATCTTTAAAACATATCAATGTATTTATATTACCCCAATTCCTTCTCTTCCCATCCTATTCAAGTAAGTGTTATTTTCTTAAAATTAGTTTACGTGTTCACCGCTTAAAAATGAAAATCAATACATTGGATTATTTGATTGTTGTAAATTATTTGAGTGAGAAAAAAATAATCACAATATTATGTTTTACAGATATGTATAGCAGTATAATGAACGACTTGTGTTTGTTTTAAACAGCAATCGAAATAAAATTACACAATAATTATGTAGATACACGAATGAAAAAATTTAAAGAAGTACAATCACAGTCAAATAAAATTTAAACTATTCTACGAATGAAAATAGACATTTCTTGTATTCAACAAAATATTAGCTGGTGAGAGTCATTTGTTTATTCCCTCCTCAAAAAATATAAATCATCTAGAACATTCTATTCAAGTTTGTCTTAATTTCTCGGTATTTCTTTTACTTGGTCGTTTTTTTTTTTTATTCATAAATGAAATCTATTTTCAGCTAATAGCAAATTTGTCTCTTCCCAAAATTCAAAATCATACATTGAAAGATTGGAGAGTATAAATAATTCAGTTCCATTTGTATTATGAAATTGATAAATGTAATTAATAAAATAAAGAATCAAAGTTACCTTCAAGTTTACCGTAGGTATATATTTTTTTCTATAATCATATAAAAATTTGCTATGGAAGAATAATATCATACTGAAGTTTAGAATACATTGATTCGAATATACTTTGCTATATGCTTCATTTACTCATAGAGATATATTACTGAATCTCTCAGATTTACTTTAAATATATTTTCATGATTATTAAGTCAATTCATTTTAAAAACATTGTCCATCATAAAAAATAGTTAGAAACGAGAATCTATTCTAAATTTTCTTCATGTTAATTAGTTCAACAAATTTATATAATACATTTGCGGAAAATTCCATTCAAAACTGAAGGGTGATAAGAACAGAATCTGTTTTTTTCATGAAGTGGGTAATAATTTTGTTTTTAATACCTATTCAGAATAAGGATAATTTACAACTCATATTCAATAAAAAATAATGTGTTTTTATAGATGGAAAAAAAATCTTTATTTAATTAAATCTCATAATAATTAATATTATTGCTAATTTCATGCTTATAATTTTCTTCTAACAACTCATTATTTTTAAGACACAACCAATTTGAACAATGTCAAAAAAATTCTCAAATCAGTGGCTTTTATTGATTGACTTGAAAGTCCAAGATCTTGTAATTTGGTGTTATGTTACACATCCGTTCTGATTAATTGTGATTCAAGTGCTTCGCTAGTAGACGAGTATAAAAATAAACCCATACGATGTTATCTAGAATTTGAAATATGAGAAAAATGTTTGGAAAGAAACACATGGACACTCGAAAAATGATTTAACAAATGATAAATAAAACAGTCAAAAATTACAAAATAAAAATCTTGCATTAGAGTACAACATGGGTATAAAGACCCCTCAAATGTTGACTGTTTAACAGACTCGTAAAAAATAATGGTCAAATTTGTAAAACAGTCAAAAATTAAAAAAAAAAATCGTACTCGAGTGCTACATCAGTATAAAAATAGCCAAAAAATCAAAAATTCAAATCTCGCACTAGAGTGTGGCATTGGTATAAAAATTTTCAAAAATTTTAAAATTAAAATCTCGCACTAGAGAGTGACAGCTCACACTAGAGTGTGACATTGGTAAAAAGACCCCCTCAAATGTAGGCTGTGTTAGGTTTGACTAAACAAACTCCATTTCCTACACCATGGAACCTAACACGTTCACGTATTTGTACCAAACCTAACACAGCCTACATTTGAGGGGGTCTTTTTACCAATGTCACACTCTAGTGTGAGCTGTCACTCTCTAGTGCGAGATTTTAATTTTAAAATTTTTGAAAATTTTTATACCAATGCCACACTCTAGTGCGAGATTTGAATTTTTGATTTTTTGGCTATTTTTATACTGATGTAGCACTCGAGTACGATTTTTTTTTTTAATTTTTGACTGTTTTACAAATTTGACCATTATTTTTTACGAGTCTGTTAAACAGTCAACATTTGAGGGGTCTTTATACCCATGTTGTACTCTAATGCAAGATTTTTATTTTGTAATTTTTGACTGTTTTATTTATCATTTGTTAAATCATTTTTCGAGTGTCCATGTGTTTCTTTCCAAACATTTTTCTCATATTTCAAATTCTAGATAACATCGTATGGGTTTATTTTTATACTCGTCTACTAGCGAAGCACTTGAATCACAATTAATCAGAACGGATGTGTAACATAACACCAAATTACAAGATCTTGGACTTTCAAGTCAATCAATAAAAGCCACTGATTTGAGAATTTTTTTGACATTGTTCAAATTGGTTGTGTCTTAAAAATAATGAGTTGTTAGAAGAAAATTATAAGCATGAAATTAGCAATAATATTAATTATTATGAGATTTAATTAAATAAAGATTTTTTTTCCATCTATAAAAACACATTATTTTTTATTGAATATGAGTTGTAAATTATCCTTATTCTGAATAGGTATTAAAAACAAAATTATTACCCACTTCATGAAAAAAACAGATTCTGTTCTTATCACCCTTCAGTTTTGAATGGAATTTTCCGCAAATGTATTATATAAATTTGTTGAACTAATTAACATGAAGAAAATTTAGAATAGATTCTCGTTTCTAACTATTTTTTATGATGGACAATGTTTTTAAAATGAATTGACTTAATAATCATGAAAATATATTTAAAGTAAATCTGAGAGATTCAGTAATATATCTCTATGAGTAAATGAAGCATATAGCAAAGTATATTCGAATCAATGTATTCTAAACTTCAGTATGATATTATTCTTCCATAGCAAATTTTTATATGATTATAGAAAAAAATATATACCTACGGTAAACTTGAAGGTAACTTTGATTCTTTATTTTATTAATTACATTTATCAATTTCATAATACAAATGGAACTGAATTATTTATACTCTCCAATCTTTCAATGTATGATTTTGAATTTTGGGAAGAGACAAATTTGCTATTAGCTGAAAATAGATTTCATTTATGAATAAAAAAAAAAAACGACCAAGTAAAAGAAATACCGAGAAATTAAGACAAACT
>OW203773.1:23037818-23208588 GCA_934045905.1 Leuctra nigra
GAAGACAACTATTAAATACTTTAAGGAGAAGTATAGTCTCAAAGACATTGAAGTGATTGGCTTGTCGGTCGGGGCTCGTGGCACAATTTCAGATTTCTTTGTTTAAGTTAAGTTTAAAGATAATTTATTATATAGTTTTATTGTCCCTAAAGGGTTCAATTCAAATATTCAGAAACCATTGTTTTAGTAATTAGTTGTTAGTTAGCGAATACAACTCAGGTGAACTTTCCAGCTTACCTCAACAGTTCCTGATGCATCTTGATGTATTTCTTAAGACACAATTGCATCTCCACATCCAGCGCAGTCGCAGCTCTGATCTTCTGCGCAGCTTTGCTTCCAGTGACCTTGACATTGCCATGATCCACAAGGCGTTGAACAACTTGGCGGCTGTTGCTTCCAGTGACCTTGACATTGCCATGATCCACAAGGCGTTGAACAACTTGGCGGCTGTTGCTTCCAGTGACCTTGACATTTTCAGGATCCACAAGGCGTTGAACTGCTTGGCGGCTGTTGCTTCCAGTAACCTTGACATTGCCAGGATCCACAAGGCGTTGAACTGCTTGGCGGCTGTTGCTTCCAGAGACCTTGACATTGCCAGGATCCACAAGGCGTTGACCTGCCTGGCGGCTGTTGTATCCAGTGACCTTGACATTACCAGGATCCACAAGACGTTGAACTGCTTGGCGGCTGTTGCTTTCATGCCCTGGATATCCACAGATGATCGAACACGGTTCTCCAAATAGAGACAGCTTATCGACAGTCTCATTTGAGACATCATCAACATCCTCATTGATCTCAATCCTTGCGACTTGTTCGCTTGTTCCATAATGACTGAGTTGAACTACTTGTGATGGATCTCTCAGTACCTCGTGTTCTCCTTCTCCCTCTCTCTCTCTCAAGATGGCCGCCATGCGCAGACCAGCGACACAATGAGCTCGGATGTTGCGCAGATTGTGATTCAGGGCTTGGAAAAACACTTCGGTTTGCATCATCATTGAGACGTGGAATATTCCAATCGCAAGTACTGATGGAAATAATAATGTTCCGACGAATGTCTGTACAATGACGGTCAATTCAAGATACGGAGTTGATTTGACATCATATGGGTAATATCCACTGTAAGAAATAAATTCAATTGGTTAAATGTTCGCTTAAAGAACGTCCACCAAAAGTCCTTGTTAAATAGAAATTCTTCAAATTTTCATGAAATACACCTCAAACAATAACAAATGCAAATACGTAAACAAAAACATGTGTTGCGAGATTATTTTAAGAGATATCCTCAAAAATAATCTTGATATTTCCCATAAGGTAACATGGACGGATGTATAAATTTATCTTCAATTCTGCAGTAATTGAAATATAAAATACACTTTAAAAAGTTTGAGTTCCCTGGAAAGTACGTATTTTTCTGATAATTTTAACGGTTTTCAAATGTTGTGTTACGGGATTCAAAGAGATAATCTGTAAAAACAGTATGATATCGTCTGTTTCTATTAGAAACTGCTGAAAATCAAGTAAAGTACTTATTTCGTACTGCATGAAATGATTTAAAATAATATCAATTTCCAGATAAAATATCATATTTATGTACACTCGACAATTCATAAAACGGTATTTGAACGAAACAGATTGGCAGGTTCCTTGACAATAAATCCTTGTTTTTATCAATGAAATCAGAGCTCACCTTTTAGAGGTAGATGACGAGTAAGCATAGACTTCATCAGATGATGCCATTACATTTTTTCAGACTATCCATTTCTTTCAAATACCGTTTTATGAATTGTCGAAGTGTACATAATTAAAGTATAAAATATATCAACAAAGCAAAATATGTTTGATTTGTAAATGATACATCAAGTCACAAACTTAAATTACGTGGACTAATCGTGCATCTACTTTGAAGGCGATCAAATGTATTCAATTCACGCTTGTGCGGGAAATACCGGTTGACGCAAAAGAAGAGGGGCTAGACACCACTGTGGTGATACTAATGCACAAATCGAGCTGAAAATTACACCTTATTATAAAAAGAAGCTAAGATTTGATGCGTGAAAGCTTAAAAATCATTTCTTCTGTGGGACAAAAGTTACAACTAGCGTTCAAATAGCGCTCCTCCAGAAAACGTCCATTACGCGGGACGCGTCTTTCCATACCCTAATCGAGCCCAACTCAATACAACTGTTTAGAGACTAAATAACTGAACAAAATATTTTCTAGCAATTCAAATTATTTTATGTCGTCCTTCAAGTGACTTCCTACTGTAAATTCTTATATCTTAGGTATATTTACATAAGCACCTAAACACCTGGTACCTGATTTGTAACACAAAAACACTTATTAACAACCATCTTAAATTGGTATATTGGACCTACAATAAACCTAGCTGATAATATTAGAGAATCTATTCTTATCAAAACATTCGTTGGTATTAATGCGAAGTCCAATCGTAGATACTTGGGGTATATCGTTCTTTGCGTATGCTTATGGTGTTGACCTGAAAATGTGGTCATAATTTAATTTTCATGATTATTATTATTATTGATTAAACCAAACCTTTCGCCTTGCTTATAATCAAATGTATTTTTGTCTAGTGTCCGATTTTTGTTATCCAGAAATGTGTATCTCCTTATAAAGTGTTTAAATCTACTTTCCGAACAATGCTATTTACTTTAAAACTGTCAACAATTACGTGAGTATAACCTCAAATATTTCGGAGACACCTAACTTAGCTGCTTCATTACGAATGGGAGTAATAGAATGTTTGGTTATACCGAATAGATTCGGCGTTAAATGCGCGTAAAATGCAAATATTCAAATCAATGAGTTGGGCTCGATTAGGGTATGGAAAGACGCAGCCGGCGTAATGTTTACTCAAAACTGCTGACGATTTCATTCTGATTATATCAAATTGGATTTATTATATACCTACTGATAATCGATAATAACTATCGATTGTGTAAATATTGAATCAATGAAACAAAAGTTATGATATCTTGAAGTTGAGCTTCAAGAGCATCAACATAATTTCAATTTTGAAATTGGTTTGTAAAATAAGTAAATCTTGTGAAATTATCTCACAATCATTGATAGAATCGATCATCACATATTTTTAATCCATAAAGAATATCCAAAGATTTTTAAATGCGGTTAAAATCCAATATTTCAAAATTACAACATATTTGTTAGTAAATCACACTATTTTCACTCTAAAAATCTTTAATTTTCGTTCATAAATATGAAATAAACTAGGAAAACGCTCAGTGCAACGCGTTGATGAGCGAGCACGGGTACGTGCAAATTCTCGAACCGGAAATGCGTACACAACGCACAGAAAACATATACATCCATATTGAATTGATTATGATATCAACTTAAAAGTATATGCTTTTCATCGAAACTTTAAAATAGCATCCAAGCACCTGGTTTATAAAGCAAATCAGAATCAATTTTCAATTGGCACTGGAAAACATTCATTTCGATACTTCATTACTGACAGATATTAAAAATGTCAATAACTTCATACGTTCTTAACTGATTGGGACGAAATTTTGTAAAATAAGAGACAATATTGGTCTTAATGATCATGCAAAATATGAGTTTGATCAGAATTATCGAAGACCGTTTTCATTTATCAGCCTATCAGGAGATATTTATTTAAATTTTAACCAATGAATGGATTTCAAAAAAAATTATGGTATGCAAACAGAGAAGGTTGGTTTTACATGTGTACAACATTTCAGCTCGATTAAAGAAAAATACTGACCTGTATAGCCAAAATATGAGTTTGATAGATTTATTGAAGACCAGTTTCATTTTTCAACCTACCATCAGGAGATGTTTATTGAGCGAGCGAAGCGAGCGTCTCCATTTGGCTCTTTTGGCACGGACCTCTGTTTTTTTTTTTGTTTTTTTTTTTTTTTTTCTGTTACTGACGATATACAGGTCAGAGTTTTTCTTCGATCGAGCTGAAATTTTGCACACATGTACGTAACATTTCTGATTGTTGCAGACCCTAATTTTTTTGAAATCCATTGATTGGTTCAAATTTAAAAAAAATTAACTTTCGATTGGTTGTTTTGATCAAATTGAAATTTTGACAAGTCATTACCCCCAACATTGTACCCAATCAAACAAAGTTTCAGCCAAATCCTCCCATTGGTTAAAATTTAAAACCATCTTTCCTGTGTTTTTAGAAATTTAAACTATAACCGATTGAACGATCAACTTATAACTTCGCATGATGGTTGGGTCCAACATTATCTGCATTTTTGACAATTTTCATACTAATCTGTGTTTAAATCCAAACGTTATTGACATTTTACGGACTATTAGCGTGTTGGCTGTCAAATTCACGGCGACTTCGACTCTTCAGTTCAAGGCAAGGTAGTTAGAGCAGAAACTTTCAAACGCAAATGAAACTGATAATGACCGTTCAACAGTCGATCTGATATTGTGTAGACACACTTATATCATATGAGTGGTCTCAGGTATATTTTTTGAAGGAGATCCTGTGATTTTTGAAAATTAACACGGAACAGTTCAATCATAAAGGTTCAATTGATCAACTTAAAGCTTTGCAAGGTTATTTGGACCAATATTTTAGGAATGTTTTGAGATTTCTATACAAATCTGTGGCGAAATTTTAGAATTATTGGCTTTTAATGACATTTTCGATAGACAGAATTTCGGTTCGAGGTGTTGCGCGTATCCGTGCTCGCTCATCAACGCGTTACTCAGATTCATTGGTTAAAATTTAAATAAATATCTCCTGATAGGCTGAAAAATGAAAACGGTCTTCGATAATTCTGATCAAACTCATATTTTGCATGATCATTAAGACCAATATTGTCTCTTATTTTACAAAATTTCATCCCAATCAGTTAAGAACGTATGAAGTTATTTACATTTTTAATATCTGTCAGTAATGAAGTATCGAAATGAATGTTTTCCAGTGCCAATTGAAAATTGATTCTGATTTGCTTTATGAACCAGGTGCTTAGATGCTATTTTAAAGTTTCGATGAAAAGCATACACTTTTAAGTTGATATCATAATCAATTCCATATGGATGTATATGTTTTCTGTGCGTTGTGTACGCATTTCCGGTTCGAGAATTTGCACGTACCCGTGCTCGCCCATCAACGCGTTACACTGAGCGTTTTCCTAGTTTAAATTTTAACCAATCAATTTTTTTCAAAAAAATTAGGGGTCAGCAAACAGAAAAGGTTGTCTCCACATGTGTGCAAAATTTCAGCTCGATCGAAGAAAAACTCTGACCTGTATAGCGTCAGTAAACGGAAAAAAAATCAAAAAAAAAAAAAAAAACAGAGGTCCATGCCAAAAGAGCCAAAAGGAGACGCTCGCTCAAAAATCAGTGTAAATTTTGTCGGGAAAATGCCATCCCGGCCAGTGATATCATGTATATCAATCAACAATGGCGTTCCCATGGTTACAATAAAATATGACATGACTGGCCGGGATGCGAGGCGTTTTCCCGCCAAAATTTTCACTGATTTTCAATTTAATATTTATGAATGAAAATGTACACTTTTTAGTGTGAAAATAGTGTGATTTACCATAGTGTGTTGTTTTGAATAATAGTTTCAATCCATTCCTGCATTTGCAGTGCCGTAACTAGGGATTTCGGCACCCGGTGCAAATCTAAATATTAGCTCCCCCCCCCCCCCCCCCAACCCCACCTCCCACAGTAAACGCTAGATAATTTCAGACTAGGACAAAATTTGGTTGTGCACAAAACAAATAATTATGCAAAACACTGGTCAAACATTTCCACGGCCCTTGACAATGACAGCAATGAGGGGCGTGGGGGGGGGGGGGGGGGGGAGGGAGGACTTCCTAACCATATGCGGGTCCAGGGCCTTGAAACGGAAAATTTTGATTTTTTTGATAGGATTATAATGGTAGGCTGACTTTTTTTTAGCAGAATAATTTTTATTTCAAAACTTTTCAAAATTCTTTAAAAGGTGCATTAAATTGTGAAGGGAGGGAGGGGTTAGACCTCTTGGATATGACTGAAATCATCACCGACATCAACCATGCCCCGCAAAAATTAATTTTGGGTGCAAAAAGGTCATTACATAAAAAATTTGGCTTCCTGGCGCCCCCTTGTTGGCGGCGCCCTGTGCTGCCGCACCGCCCACACACCCCTTGTTACGGCCCTGCCTGCATATTCCCTATTACTTACCCGTATAACGTTTCCTTCTTCTTGATCAACTTCACTGCTACAATGACATTCATAATTCCAGTCGCAGCAATGACAGTCCACGGCACCCAGGCAATCGCATGCGTGAATCTAATGACCTTGACATGCAGGCCACGCTGGTGTTTCCCTTGCAGCTGTTGCATCCGCTGCAACAGCGCATCTGCTCGGTGCATCTGCATCATCTGACTGACGATGATGATCACTATGAACGGCACGCAGATGACAGCGGCGAGGTCGAGGACGAGTTCGTCTGTCGTCATCTTAGTCCAGGATATGAGGATGTGGACACTGTGGATGATGAAGACTTCGAAGAGTTCGTAGGAGATGAGGAGTCTTGGAATGAGGAACCAGAAGCAGCCTTTTGCATGTGATGTGGGCCATAGTCCTGGAAAGTGGAATCGATCAATCGATCTGAAAATTTATTTCTTTACCAGGGGTCGAGGAGTTATCAATTATAGCAATTACATAGTTGATATTAATATTTTGGCTTTTTGATTATTATCTTTTTTGACTGTGATTATATTTTTTCTACGTGCCATTTTTTTCGTGATTTTGTGAAGGTACATTTTATTTTGTAATAATTATGAATTATGTGATAATTGTATGTTTTTATTTTAGGATAATCCTTAAATAAAAAAAGGATATAAATAAAATAGAATACACCCTAAAATAAAAAAAATATATAAAAAATATATATTTTATTAAACACGAAACGTTAATTATCTCTGTTTGATTCAAATATGAGTCATATGGCTCTTATCCTGACCAGAGTGTATGTATGACTCACCTAGATAATGTAGCAACTGGATGATCGTGTCAAATAGTTCAGCCTCCTCACCTATGCTGCCTTCAGCACACATCCTAGAATATAAGCGATACCAGCTTGGCGCCAATATGCTATGAATTATTTGTTGGAATCTTTAAAATTGATTTGTCGATCGTTTGTTTTGAATAAAGTAAACTGTACTGAGTGTCTTCATTTCATAAGAACCGAGAAATTGTTAAATATTCCCTTACTTCGATATAGGGCCAGTCTTTCATTTCAATACTCTGCTAACTTTTAAACGGTTGATTAGGACTGTATTGCCATGGCAGCAACAAATGACAATGCTAACTGAGCGTTTTCCTAGTTACTAAATAAGTAATGAAATCTTCACCATTCAATTCTACACAACTTCAAGTGAAAGCAGCTCGGGTGTTTATAAACTTGGTGAAGAGTGAAGGTGGTGTCAGTGCGAGCGATTTTGCCGCATATTGCAGTCTCTTTTTTAATACGATTGGAGGCAAAATGGGCTGACAAAATGATTTGAAATGTTAACCATTTTAACCTTGTTAACTGAAATATCTTCAAATTAATTAATCGAGGAGTTTGAAAACTCCAGTCACCCATGTTGATGAACTAGGAAAACGCTCGGAGTAACGCGTTGATGAGCGAGCACGGATACGCGCAACACCTCGAGCCGAAATTCTGTCTATCGAAAATGTCCTTAAAATCTCCAACAATTCCTAAAATATCGGTCCCAATAACCATGCAAAGTTTTAAGTTGATCGATTGAACCTTTACGATTGAACGATTCCTTTTTAATTTCCAAAAATCACAGGATCTCGTTCAATAAATATACCTCTAACAACCTTGAACTGAAAATTCGAAGATGCCGTGAAATGTGAAATTCGAGAAATATGACAGCCAACACGCAAAATGTCCGTAAACTGTCAATAACTTTTGAATTTAAACACAGATTAGTCTGAAAATTGTCAAAAATACAGATAATGTTAGACCCAATGACCATGCAAAGTTTTAAGTTGATCGGTTAAACGGTTCTAGTTTCAAATTCAAAAAGCACATGAAATATTTTTTTAAATTTTAATCAATGGGAGGATTTAGCTGAAATTTTTTAAAATAACAGGCAATGTTGGTCTTAATGACCATGCAAAATATGAGTTTGATCAAATGTATCGAAGACCATTTTCATTTTTCAACCTCTCAGGAGATATTTATTTAAATTTTAACCAATAAAAGGATTTAAAAAAAATTGGGGTCTGCAAACAGAGAAGGTTGTCTCTACATATGTGCAAAATTTCAGATCGATCGGTGAAACGGTGCGACTACCATTGCTCCAGATAGCAGCCAAAAAAAACAGAGGTCCGTGTCAAAAGAGTCAAAAGGAGACGCTCGCTTCGCTCGCTCAATAACTGCGAGAAACTTGTAACCACATTTGTCTAATACAAGAAGAACACAACAAGAATTTTTGTGTGAAATTTAAAACAAATTTTAAACATTAGGTTCTCTGTCAACAATATATTTTGTTAGGACTCTAAGGCCGGGTAGGACCAACTCTGGATTAAGTTAACTATCGATGGTTGAGGTTGACTAATGAATCAATTTGGCGCAAATTCCACAGCCAATAAGATTCACTAATTTCCACTAATCATCGATAAATAACTTAATCCAGAGTTGGTCCTACCCGGCCTAAGTAGCTTTAATTTTCAGTCTTTCAATTATCTTTATAAATTAGGTACCTACATATTAACTTTAATTTTACGCTGTTTGATTTTCACAATTTCTGTTACCTTATTTGATATTATATTAAAATTAGTTTTATTTATTTGTTATTTCCACTTGTGGTGAAGGTACACATTATTTTCTATTATTGACAAGAAAATGAAAATGACAAGTAACTAGATCGCTCTTGCTGTGGGTAAAATCTCGGGCACTAACTTCAAACTTCTGCTTCTTCTACACACTTCTTTGACAACTAAAATGTCTGCCTACTACAAAGAGACACCAGCTCATACATTGCGTCAGTATGCATCAATTATTTGTAGGTATCCATAAACTCTATCGATCGTTCTTAAAGTGGTCCCACTGCTCCAGCCAAGGTGCTTAGAATTCGCCGTAATTCATACAAATCTCTGATGAAATAATACCTCAAACAACAGCATAAAACAATTATATCTTACCGTGTGCTCCAATTATATGTTTTTAATTGAAGTTCCAATTAAACTATCCCAAAATAATTCATATTTGTAGTGCAATGTTGCCAGATTTATGGTAAATTTTACACATTGTACACAGTTTCTTTCTTATTTGGCCCGTGACCCCATATTTTCAAACGGCAGTCTTATTCTAAAAATTATTATCTTTAATTTGAGACTATTTTCAATAATTTGTCATTCCTCTTGCGGTTTTAGGAGCAATTTAAGGCCAATTTTCCAGGACGATTTCATGTCTCCCTGTGTTATCTTATGGGGGAAAAGATGATCTTCAATCAAGAATATCTAATTATTTCATACCGTAAGGGGCAAATATTTTTTGCTAGTTGTATGTAATATGGTTTCATTAATCTTTGGTGTGAATTACAGCAAATTCTCATTCCTATGCCGAAACGATGGAACCACTTTAACAAATCTAGTGGAGCGCTCGCTCCACGCCAGCCAAGTCGTTCACTCAACACATCGTTAAAATGTATAAATCTAGATTAAAATGGTTTTAGCCTCCAAACTCTTTTACAAGAGGGATCAATATGTAATGTTCAGCCTACTCGTTCTCAGAATGAGAAATCTCCCATTACCGATTTTTTTTTTTTTTTTTCTTTTTCTTTTAATTTGGGTAAACAGGCCACATTTTTCTTTTATTTTGTTATTAATTTTTATTGGTTACAAGTTAAATACATAATTTAACATACAAACATTATTTTAATTTTTCATGTTTTTTTCATGAAAAATGATAATTCTACAATTCTACAATATTCCACCCTATGAAATGTATTTAAAATTTGCTCGCACTAGGTTATGCCGTTTACGAGCAAGAGGATAAAATCCATTATTTCCGGGCGGTTTTAATTGTAGTAATATCCTCCTCCAACTCGGTCTAGGAACTAGAACCGGTAAACAGGCCACATTTTTTTTATTTTTTTATTAATTTTTATTGGTTACAAAAATACATTATTTAACATACATACATTATTTTTATTTTTCATATTTTTTCATGAAAAATGAGAATTCTACTAATTCCAAACCCAAAAGCAGTGATTTCAGAAAAAGTACCAAGTCATCACATCCATTCAAATGTAATATTTAAAATCTACCAATACTTAATCATATCTTCAGTGCATTTCAGATAGGTAATAATATTTTGTTTGATAAAATAAACAGTACGGTATGAGTTCTAAGTATTTATTTTATGTGTAATTGTTTTTATAAGTCTCTTTGATGTTATCAGTTTTGTTGTCTATTTTTTAAATGTTAATTTCCGAGCCTGATGAGGGGTGACACAGTTCACTCGAAACGTCGCTCAAAATAAATACTTAGAACTCATACCGTACTGTTTATTTTATCTAATAATGATGTGTTCTGAAACATTACGAAGCTATAATATTTTATTTATTGCCCATACATTTCGCTTAATCATTGTAGGTATATACAATGATTTTAAAAATAATTTTTGAATACACGTAGGTATGACTTAATAATAAACTCTTTGTTGTCAGAAATTTTTAGTGCTGAATTTTTAGATTTGTCCTCTATTTTATTTTAAGCTAGGAAACTTGGCTTGTATTTTTACACTTATAGTGTTTCTACTTACTTTACGGGAATAAAATAACAGCATAGATATGCCACAGTACATGGGGCCTGTGGGGAACATTATACATTTTAATGTTGGACAAATGAGGAGCTACATTTCAAAACGCAACACGTCCATTTTGCGTTCACATTAAACCGAAACGTAATTAATTGGGCGAGCGAAGCGAGCGTCTCCTTTTGACTCTGTTGACACGGACCTCTGTTTTTTTTTTTTTTTTTTTTTTTTTTTTTACTTTTGTCTGTTAACTGGAGCAATAGAAGTCGCACCGTTTCACCGAGCGCCCTGAAATTTTGCACACATGTAGAGACAACCTTCTCTGTTTGCAGACCCTAATTTTTTGGAAATCCATTCATTGGTTCATTGGTAAAATAAATATCTCCTGATAGGTTGAAAAATGAAAATGGTCTTCAATAAATCTCATCAAACTCATATTTTGCATGGTTTGCATTTTAATAGCTGTCAGAAATGAAGTTTTGAAAATGAATGTTTTCCCACTTCAACTGAATCTGATTTTGCTTTAGGTACAAGAGTGTTTAGATGCTATTTTCAATTTTCAGTGAAAAGCAGATACTTTTATGTTAATAGAGTGGAACATTCAATAATTTCATTGAGTTGCGTCTGTTCTCTTCTTGTGATCACACGTCAAATCAAATATCTCCAGCATTTTGCTTATTTTCGTTGAAAAGTTTGTCATTTAGTGTTCTTCGTGAAGGTTTGAGTAAAGTTTTCCCGCTTTTATAGCAGCTGCTAATATTATTTATCGAGAGTTTTTATAGTTTGGAGATAATAGGGAAGTCTCCTTAAAATTAGATTTCAAAATAATATTTGTTTTATGAAACTTGAGATGTTGCTGATCACATATATGGTATTATTTTTGGGAAATGACATCACAATCCTGATTCTCGTTTCCTGCCGTTTTTCCCGCCAAATATCCAATGATTTTTTTAATGTGATTTTTATGAATGAAAATTTAAATTTTGCTGGTGATAAGTGTGTTTGTCATTGTTATTTGTGTTGATATTTACAAATTAACTAGAATAAAATTTCATGAGACTTCCCTATTTAATAAAACTTCGTTAGACTGTCACAAACTCTTATACCTATTTATTTATCAATTGCAATATTTTGTCTACTTTCAGTAAACTTCATCAGGCATTTTTAATTCTTATTTAATTGCAGATCATGCGTTCATTAATATGCACAAAATAGATTGGAATAGAAGTAAGAAGATTTTGAAAGAAAATCATTGGGGGAAGAGAACATTTAAAGAAGCTGCTACAATGGCGTGTTTTAGGAAACAGGGTTTAGGCATAATTAGCCAGCCTAGTTATGAATTTAATAATATTTGGATATGAACCATTTCAAATAGTAGAAAAAATGCACCGAGTAATATAATCATCAGCTTACTCTTCTTTCCTCGATCTATTGTTTCTTTTTCCAAGGTTGTTATATATTTCGGCTAGGATGATAGCTTGGGGGGGATTGGCAACCTAATGACGTCACCCACGCTAGCTGATGCAGTACGCATTTGGCCATGTATGATACTGACGAGGGAAATATTGCCTTTTCTTGCTGCATCGTCAATAAATATTGGAGAGATATGTGTGTAGCATCATTGTCTTCATTACAAAGCAGAGCATTGTGTGATTGTATTTTAAAATCCATTATGTTGTGTAGTATACTTGTTTTGACAGGTTTAATATCTCGAGGAACTAGATCAAAATGTTAAAACCTGCGCCGACGGAAAAATATCACTTCAGCACTTTATTCACTACGTCTCACATAGGCAACGTGTTGATGTCTGAGATACATCATTGTCTTCCTTAAAGATTAACGAATTGTGTGATATATAATGTGTGACATTTAATTGAATGATTCGAGGTATTTTCAACTGTTATAAAAGCGCGGCATTTCCGTTATCACACACATGGTTTTCAAGGTCCCACGGGATGCCAATCCCCCCCAGTAATCGTCCTAGATTTCGGTAAGATTACTATAGGGTCTTTGCTTTTATTTACTTCTTTGAACATTAGTTACCTAGATTAGCTCAATGTTTATTTCATGTTTTTTGCTCTTATATCAATGTGTACTTTACCTGATGAAGGTTGAGTTATAACCGAAATATTGTAATGTAATTTATAAAAGATCTTGTGAAAGTCCAAATAAAAAGAAGAGTTTTGATATTTATTTTTAAAAATATGATGTACACCCACGGCCAGAATAATTGACGGTTTATAAATTGATTATATATTAGGTATATAAATGATTACCTACTCATCTATTTATTAATTTTATTTGTTTACGTATGATGCAGTTTATTATGAAACAAAATATCAACGCTCACAAAATCTAAAATGTCTGATTGCAGAACACAATTAGTTATGTGCCTACCTCAAAGGTTAAAGGACGGAAGTCCATTTCAATGATTCTTGAGCTGAGCTCAAAACCAGTGCCTTTCATGAATTATGATTGTATGAAGGCAATTGCTCAAATTTTGTAAGAATACTTCAAATAATAACTGTATTTATTTATATCAATCAAATTGCAATTGATATAGCTTGATTACATCATTCCAAAAGTGTGCAACTCAATATCTAGAGAATCGACTTCCGTCCTTCTACCTCTGATATACAGATATTGTCGTGACGTACGAATAGTTGCTAGATAGATCACGGAGAACGGATCAAGGAAACAACAGTCATGAATGTTAGTTTTGATCTGTATTTATTGACAAGTTAATCGAGTACAGTATGGTGTTACACAGAGAGCAGAAGTTCGTTTAGCTGCCGTACATTGCTTGCAGCTTCTGAATGTCCCTGGAGCTCAGCTGTTGTGCGCTGCCAATGTTCGCGTTCGGGTCCTGTAACAATGCAACATCATTTGTAGGACTGTACTTGGATGTTTCGATGGCTAAGAATCAGGCTAAGTATCTCAATTTTGGACGAAAATTAGTTTGATAAAAAAAATACCGTTTATGACTATTGTTTATGAACAATTTCTCTGCTCGCCTGAAAAACTATGTTTTTGAAGAAACAAGATCCTGATTCTTAGCCATCGATTTCCTGTTTTATATTTCCTGTTTTGGATTTCCTGTTTTGGATTTCCTGTTTTGGATTTCCTGTTATAAAACTGTTATTTCCTGTCAGCTAGAGTGAGTGAATAATCGATTTGATCATAAATTAACTGAATGTAGAACTGTGGGTCAATTTAAAATAAAAATGATTGAATAGGTAGGCAACAGGATTGGTAACAGAAAACATCTAGGTAATAGCGAAAGCTAAATAAGTAAATTCGAAACAAAAACAAATATCCTTATTACTATTGAACCATTCGAATGATGAAATCTTTGAAAACAAATTTACGTATTGGAATTGTTTAGTCGACCTCAGCAATATAAATACCTACGTCGTCTCAAAACTGAAATGTATACCTAGGTATTATTTTCTCAGCGTTTCAACAAGTTTGGGCACAAATATTATATTCCGAAATTATAATATTATGTTCCGTTGTTCCTTTTGTATCAATGAAGTAAAAATACATTCACGGCTTATATTTTATACGCATACACTCAAACCAATAAAAAACGGTACTTTGCACAAAACGGATTGGCTGCTGGTCAGGTTCCTTGACAATAAATCCTTGTTATTATCAATGGAATCAGAGCTCACCTACTAGATTTAGATAATTCATTAGCCCAGACTCCATGGGATGATGCAATCAAACCTTTATCAGACAATCCGTTTCTTTCCAGACCGTTTATTATTTGTTCAAGTGTAGTACGTACGAAAATCCAAAAAAAATTATTGATTTTTTGGAATTTGTTTTCAAAAATGTTTAAATAATTTTTGTCTTGAATTTTAATTGGATTTTGTATTAAAGTAAAAAATTACACATATTTTTAAACATTTGGTAAAGATTTAAATATCACACAGAACTAACCATAATTTTTTTGTCATTTCTTATACTATGGGATTTAAGTTAAAATATAAAAAATGTAATTTTTATCGCTCAAATTAGAAAAGAAGTTACAAAAAATATTAATGATACCGTCTTGACAATGGTGCCCAAAAATGCATTTGTTTTAAAATTAATTGAAAACATTTTGTTATCTCGCATTACATTAAAAGTGACACTCTGAATAAGTCCACATACTAAATGAAATTAATCATACCCACTTACAATATTGCTTTGTCTTCCAACACACAAACCAAAGATTTTTAAACACTTTTTAAAAAAGAAACTTAATTACCTAATGGGGTTGTTAATTAATAAAATTACTTTATGTTGGTTAACTCACATTAAAGGAAAAAGTAACTCGCGTTCGCATTACAATTGTGATTTAACATTGGTTTCCCTATACCAAAAAAATCTTTTTTTTTATATAAATTCATAAATTTTATGTTTCGATTTTTTAATTTTTAATTTGGTTTGTTTTTGACAATAATTCAAATTTAATTAAAATCCTTCACTTTTAAGGCATTAAATTACATATTTAAAAACAAATCCAATATATTTTCCTCTACTTTACCCACTGTATCTTTTTTGACACATTATTGTTGTACCGTAAAATTTTGACTTTTTTATTTTTGAAAGAAAACGTATTTGTTTTTGTCACGTTTTAATCCCCACCATTCACACAACAGACTTACACGAATGCTCATTTTGTTCACAAAGAATGGGCGGATGTCATGACGGAGCCCAAATTTCGATAGCTTCATTCCTACTGCAACTAGCTCCTACTTAATCATTAATATTTGACTCTTAAATCCGGTACGTTATATATTTTTGTGTGTGAAATTGAAACAAAAAATTATAAAAAGGGCCACGTCAGCCCATACCTAGAAAATGAATATTCTCTTTAAGTTTTGTGTCATTCAGATAAACGGTTTTGCCTATTCTTTGTCAAAAGTAATGTGCATTTTACACATTTGAAAACGCCCCGGATTTTTTTGTGGGGCCCAAAAACTACTAATGTCACTTGAAATCATATGTTACCAGCTCTCTTACGAAATATGAAGCAAATTAATATTGCCTTTTTTTCGGTCGAATTGCCTTTAGACGCCTGGGTAGTGAGTTTGACCTTGAAGAGTTTTTTAATCGATTTTTATCAATATCTTTTACCAATGTAATAGTTAACAAAATAGGGCTAAGTACGTGTATTCAGAACCGTTCAATGAAAATAATTTCATATTTTGGAATAATTTTACCCAAAATTTTACTAATTTTTGGGTTCTAAACATGTGTTGGACAAAATAAAACTAATAACTTATTGCAAACTATGGAATTATTTTCATTGAAAGGTTCTGAATACACGTACATAGCCCTATTTTGTTAACAATTACATTGGTAAAAGATATTGATAAAAATTGATTAAAAGAACTCGTCAAGGCCACGCTCACTACCAAGCCCTCTTAAATCTGAGTTATATAGAGGTGGTGCTCAGCGGATTGGATGTTCTGCCACATGATGGTGACCCAGTCGTCTCTCCGTAGCGCTCTGCATGTGGTAGAAGCCAAGGGCGTGGAGCAGCTCATGGACGATGGTGGAGTGGAACACACAGCGGGTGTTTGCAGATTCAGAGCCTGGTGGCATACAACACTCATTGAACAACTGGATACGGTTGGAGACAAACATTATTTAACATTTTACTCATGATTAGATAAAAGACAAACTAAGGGTTATCACTTGGTACAATTTTTATTTTTTACATCGTATAACTTAGTTATATTTGGTGAAAAATTTGCTATTTTCTTGTCTCGCTGGGTGCCGTATAAATTTTTAATGTTAAAAACGTGCCAAGTTATAACCCTAAGCTCATCCTTGAACACGCTTGAGAAATTTGAGATCAATTTGTTATTGGGTTTAGTCACAAATCGTATCCGAAATTCATTAGTTTTGCGCGTTTTTGTTGAGGAACGCGGCGCCTATTTAACAATGCAAGAAGCAAAAATATAAAATGCTACTATAATATACAATCAGACTGATCATGTAAACTGTCTGTGAACTCATGTTAACAGAAATATTTCGTCAAAAAAAATCGGGACCAAAATATTGGAGGCGAAAAAGGTCAAGTGGGTTGTTAAATCACTTATAGAATGAGGAAAATACATTTTCTTCCTCTTATATGCAATAATTTGGCCAATTTCGTGTTTTATATGTTTAATCACATGATAGCACTTGAATACCCTTAATGACGTATGCTCTAACGATGGTATAGGATGAGTTTAGTGCTACTCACGCCTCCGATGCGACCGACGTAGGAGTAACATCCGCTGTTGCTGTTGATGATGTTGACGTAGTTGGCCTCGTTGGTGCGTTGGACAAGGTTCATGCAGGTGTTGGCGTTGTACCAGGCGATGGCGGCGTCGATGGTGGCGTCGATGGTGGCGCGGTCACAAGCACCTGGACTCTACCTCTACCCACTCTACACAAAAGCGAGCTATCGAAATGTATCGAAATGTTAAAAAGTGTATAAGTTATCTACTGGTTGGGCTGAAAACTTTTAAAATAATTGAAAATGATGATAATAATAATGGCCATGCAAAATTTGAACTTGATCTGTCCGACCTTTTTGATTTTCGACCAATTAGAACATATGTTTTTAAATGATAATTTTTTAACCAATCAGTGGGCAGTGCTCAAAACCAATCCCAGACTAAATTAGAATAATGAGCATGTGTGCAAGTGTCCAAAAGACACTCTCTTTTGGAAAGTGTCCAAAAGAGCCGAATGGAGACGCTCGCTCAATAATCTAAAGGTACCCAACTTGTTAAGGTAAACTTTTTCGCTTATCGATGCCTCTGTATAATCTGTATCGATCGCTACTGTATCGATCGTTACTGATCTCGATACATGATGTACTGCAAGGGATGGATTCCTAGTCATTTAAACGGTGAGAGTGTGCGCATTGTACGACTTGGCTGCGTGGAGCGACCGCGCTAATAGATAAGACAGAGATGTGATTATGAAATTGAACTCACCATTCATTTGGTACTCATTCCCCCGATCAGCGAACAAGAAGCTCGATGCAGAGAACTTCCATTCATTTCCCGCCCATTTCAAGACGCATGCACAGTTGAACCCTTTGAAGAGATAGTACGGGATTAAAATCAGAAAATTCAGTTACCCAACTGAACTGGCCGATAAGCCAGGCAATAAAATAAGTAATAGTTGCGCAATCATCAAGACTGCAGATGAATAAAGCACATGGATGCTTGCGATCAAAACATTATCTGAGACAACATTTATATACATTTGATATCATGAGATTTTCAATGCGGTGCATTTCTCTTAAGATCTTCCTAGATGAGGTAAAACATCATAATCATTTTGTTCGATTTGATCTGTGAAGTGACAATTCAATTGAAACCCGATCATTTGATTGACTGGGCTCGATACAACACATACCCCTGGTCCACAGGCGATAGATTGTCCCTTTCGCCACACATGAGTGGGAAGCCTCAGCGACTCTCCTAAACAGAGATTATACGTCAGCGTAAGAAGCTGTGACGTACTTTCTGCCCCCGGTATGTCTATTATGGACGAGAAGAGGCATGGATGGCAAAACAGCATCCACGCACCGGAATCTCTGGAGACATTCCAGAGAATTCCAGAATTCCAGAATTCTAGAGAGTTCAAAGAATTCAGAGAATCCAGAATTCAGAGAATTCAGAGAATCCAGAATTCAGAGAATTCCAGAGATTCCAGATTGGAGAGATTCTGGAGGCTAGCCCTCCTTGTCCGAGACAAGAGTGAGCTAAGGGTCGCGCTCGCACGGGGTCGCCAAAGGAATAGGTACATGCCAATCAAATGAGACACCTGCACGATTGACAGGTCGACGATTCAAAACTATGTGAAATGTTGAAAATGTTCTGAATTCTAGAGAATTCAGAGAATTCAGAGAATCCAGAATCTTACATCACACGGGTTCTAAACTGGGTAGAAAAGTACAACGTACACTCTCTACAGCTCTACGTACAGCTCTAAACCCTACACTCTACACTCGCTCTACGTACGATGTACGATGTTGTACGATGTACGATGTACGATGTTGTACGATGTACGCTCCATGCCCTACCCTGAGCATCTCCAGCGCTGAGCGCCACAAATCATAATATTTGTGCGTGAAATCTTGCCCATATCCCTGTTGATCAGCACGAGTTCTGCCTGCCGATGAGGAGACGAGATACCTGTTGACAAGGAAAACATCTTTAAGCGCAGTTCAAATGGAGCATGCTTGTAATTCCACCAAAAAGACAGCAAGCAAGAAAGCAAGCATGAAAGCAAGGCAGAGAAGCAAGAAAACAACACTGGAAACATTATTCATACTCTCAGTGTTGTACTCTGCATTACGTATAAGAACCTATTTCTTTAAGCAGCGGTCGCTCCACTCATCCAAGTCGTACAATGCGCACACTCCCACACAATTCGTACCGTTAAAATGACTATCAGCAATATAATAACGGCTGCAAGGAGAAACTAAACACTTTTAGCGGCAAATGGATCATGAAAATGGGATGCAGTGGCGTAACTAGAGATTGGGGGCCCCCCGGCAAAATATTCTTTTATTTTTTCGATGTTTTAATTTTTAATCTGTTTACATACTTTTATCTACATAAATTATTATTACTGTTATAAATTATATACTATAATAAATTATTATTATTATCACTATTATTACATAAATTATCTAGTGGAGCGGTCGCTCCACGCCAGCCAAGTCGTACGGCGCGCACACTCTCATATAAATGCTGGAGCAAACCACTTTTACTGTAAGCATCAAAGTGGCATTTTCGGCCTACTGGATTCCAAAATTGGACAATCTCATATAGGCCAAGCAACGAAGGCTAAAAACAGGCCGAATCCGGGACAAATTGCAAGATTTGTCTTTTTCATCAGACCTTATTCAGAAAAATTCGCTGATTACAACAAAAAAAGTTTTACGCACAGATGTGAAGGAAAATTGCCCAAAATTACGTGTAAAGTTCAAATTTTGAGAACATAAAATAATTTTTGTAAGAATCACAGAACACATTTTGATATTTGTTTTCAATAAATAGATACATAAAAAAAAATTGGGTGACAATAATAATTAATTTTGGATTTATTAAATTATTTAATAAAATGACGTCATTTAAATAATTAGTCGTAGTGACGTAACTAAAGGAGCTAGAATAAGTGTTTTTACGGGAAAATGTTGTTAATAAAGCGTAATATTTTTGGTATGAATATGATCAAAAGTTCACCACGCATCTACTAATTGTTGTCAAACAAAATTTTAATCAAATTATATGACAAATTTAACATCAATATTAAGGCAATTATCGGCATAACGGCCGAACTGTTTGATCAGGAAATGTTGTCACTTATAGAATTTTGGCGCCTGATAAAACCTAGCACAGAGAGAGATTTGGGACGCCATTTTGAAACCGGAAGTTGCATCATCTTGAAAACGGCTGAACCGATTATAACGGAACTGGTGGCAATTGACTCCAACATTCATAATGACAAACAGATCAATAAAAAAACAGAAATTACCAATAACAAATACCGGAAATAACGTCACAAATATTCAAAATTCTTCTAAACCCCCTGTTCATCAATAAATATGAGCAAAATTGCTGGGTGAGCAAAATTTCGGCCCAGAATTTCTCAATCAAATTGATCAATCTGATCTACTCAATCAAAATAAAAGCATATGTTTTTGCAAAAGCCATCTGTCACGTCCGTTGGCACCAGCCAGAGCCCCTCCTCCGCCCAAGCTTGTAGCAGTCGACCAATGCCTCCATGAGATGCAAGGTCCAGAAATGCTGCAGCAAAACTGGACCTTGCACCGGTCAGAGCCCCGGCCTCGCACTGACCAATGGCATTCAGCGCACTCTCTGCCCCCATTAGGTGCCAGTCAGCAATGCTGCAGCCATTACTGACTAGCACCGGCCAGAGCTCCTCCTGCGCTCTGGCCAATGGCAGTCCACCTAACCTGCTTCCATGGGATGCCAACATAAGTAACAGACAGCAACTAGTTAAAAAAAATAAAAAATAAAAATAAACATTTACAATTTTTAAAATTTTGAAAATTTTGAAAAAAAATTAAAAATACTTTTAATTTTTTTTCGCTAAAAAGTAAAAAAAAAAATTAAATAAAAATTTTAAAATATTTTAAAAATTTAAAAATGTTTAAATTCGAACAAATTTCAAAAAAAAAAATCCAATTTTGAAACTCCCCAACAAAATCGAAAAATGTTTTAAAAAAATTTCATAAAATGTAGAAAAAAATACAAAATTTAAAAAAAATTATTAAAAAAAATCAAAATTTTATAAAAATTACGAAAATTTGAAAATTCTCGAGTTTAAAAATAATATGCGTTTTTAGTCGTATGAATAATCTTAAAAAAGCAGTGATATCCCAAAAAAGCACTCGGTGCAAAAAGGGCTGCCACGTCTATTCAACTTAGAAAAAAATAGATATTAATTGTATTATTTAATGATGATACCTATGAAAAAAAGGGAGAGTCAAAACAATTTAAAAATATTTTGCATATCATTTTATTTGTGATTTTATATGTTCAGGCCTACACGTCAAAAATGCGCATAGTTACTTGAAGCTGACAATGCTTCTACAAATTGGTATTTGTGTGTTACCAGCTATGAAGTAATAAATAAATAAAATAAAAGTAGATTTTTTAAATAGTTTAGCTTTCATTGCTGACATTTTAGATTTTTTTCTATAAATAGACTTGCCTGACTTTTTAAACTTTTTTTACCAGAGGGATCCTTTCATGTGAAACATGAAGCATTGATTGCATTTTCTGGGAAAGTAATAGATATGGTACAATTACAAACTTATGAAAGTTAACTGTCTTGAACAATTCGCACAACCAAGATCAGTTCTGCACTCTAGTGGTAGAGATGTGGTACTAGAGGAAAGGGTTCAACATTCAATTATCCATAAGGAACCTGTAGAGTTTGGATACCTCTACATCATACACTATTAAACATAGAACCATAAAAATTGTAAGTTGTATAGAATAGATTATGCTTATTCGATCTGTCACCTCAGAAATGAATTTATTGTGTCTAAATAATTATAAAATAACTTTCCGTATGAAGCTAATACGGCTTATACTGTAGCCTGATTGGTCTGTTGAACCATTTCCTGTACTCTGATTGGCTGCTGCATTTCATGTTTGCATGATTATTACGCTGCAATTTAACCTCGGAGAAAAATTCTGAGGTGACAGATCGATAAAGCATAATCTTTTCTATACTCGTTACTTTTTTCAGGGTCCTATGTTTAATAGTGTATGAAGTAGAGGTATCCAAACTCTACACGTTCCTTATGGAGAATTGAATGTTGAACCCTTTCCTCTAGTACCACATCTCTACCACTAGAGTGCAGAGCTGATCTTGATTGTGCGAATTGACTTTATCCTCCCAAAAAGAAGAATGCCAAACCTATTTATAATAATGCCTATCTATGGTGCGGAAGCCCGATGTATGAACGTAGAAACCCATACCATTTACAAAATAATATAATGTTTGGCCGATATGACACTAGATAGGTACACTTGGCCAAACAAAACTTGAACGTTCAATAAATCTGATAGGCTGATAAATGTAAGATCGCACCATCAGAAGTCAGTCTAAGCGATCTCATTGTCTTCACTCTAGTAGGTGACCTCACATTTTAATGATAATAACAATATTTGATTGGTTATGGGACATGACCAGCAGTCATTCAAATTTGGTCAACGTTCAAGTTTTGTTTGGCCGAGTGTACACTCGACAATTCATAAAACGGTATTCGAACGAAACAAATTTACTTCTGGTCAGGTTCATTGGCAATCGATGAACCTAGTAAGTATAGACCTTATCAGATCATAGAGATTCATATACTTACAGAGAGGGGCAAGTAGGTAGCCAGCCTTGGTATGATGCGTTGTACATTGGCAGGGTGGATCTGAGCATGCTCAGCCACCATCTTGGAGACTATTTCAAGCAATTACTTTCAATATGGCACCCCCCTCGATTGTAATGTTGTTGGCAAGAGACTTGAATGTTACTTTGTACTAACCTTCAGTGCATACTTCACAGTAACAAACAACACAGAACAAATAAATGTACAGTAATAACAAGATATAATATTGTAAAAGTCTTCTTATGCAAGCTAAAAACGTGTTTCTAGTAAATTTAAAATTAGACAGCTCAAATTAATTTTTTCACTGCCTTCCGAAATAATTTTCCATTTCAGTGGCAGTGAATTATTAAATATCTCCAATATGAAGGAAAATGATATTTCAAAATAAGTCAAGCATTAACCAGTAGTTGCCCCTCTCTGTAATATATCTCTATGATCAGATGATGCCATCACATTTTTTTTCAGACAATCCATTTCTTTTAAATACTGTTTTATGAATTGTCGAGTGTATTGTATTTTAAAAAATGTTTGTATGAACTTTCTGTTTTCCGCGGCCGTCTGATATCTCGAAGGAACAAGGCGTTCCAAAAAATGGAACACACAAAACGCAAAAACGGTCTAAGTGGGCTTTATGCAGTGTGGAGAACGCTGAACCGCAGTAGATGCAAGCAAACAATCATAAGTGGGGCTCTAATAATGTCTGATTGTCAGGATCCCTATTATATAACTTTTAAACTCCCATTTCTGATGGAATCCAAGTAATGTTAATCCATATGGCCGTGAAGCGAATTCCATCAAATTCGCGCGAATAGCGGCAATGGAATAACGCCAAATAGGCTGTAGTTTTTGGTCCTTGCAGATTAACAGCAAAATTCATTTGCTTTTCTTCTATGGAATAAAGACAATTGAATATTTGCTGTGAGAATGTAGGTTTCTGTGGAAAACTTCTATGGAGTCTATGAAGGGATGTGCGTTGTGAAAAATATCCGACTAAACCTCTCACTTGCCGGGCGAGAGCTCTACCAACTGAGCTACCCGGTCGGACGGACGGACATTAGACACAACGCACTGATGAGGGTTAGAGATCTACGAGGAGAATGGTGAACTGTCAGAAACCGTGGAGAACTATCATACCACCGGTGACAACTGTCACCCTGTCTCTTTGCACTTTTCAGCTGGAATGATGAACATGCATGGAAAACTTCCACGGAGTAAATTAAATAAAAAACGCAGTATTGAGAACCGATTGCCAGTATTGTGTTGCCATAAGTGTGCCAGTAGATATGTCAGGTAAAAGTTAAAAATATTTAACACTATTGCCCAAACATTTAGTAGTGACTTGACTTATTATACGTTATGTTAGAATATTATATGCTATATTATTATATATATTTTTTATTATATGCTATATTATATGCTATATTATTATATGCTATATTATTAATATGTATTATTATTATATGCTATATTATATTATTATATGCTATGTTTGTTGAATGATTTTTTTTGATTTTATATGTTTTTTTTTTGTTTTTTTAAGTGTACACAGAGTGTATACTGATTTTTTTAGTTGTTTACCCCACTATACAAACCCTGTCGGAAGACTGATGCGGTAATAGATGGCATGCTATCGGGCAGTTACTTTAACAAGCCTGTTCTACATTGACCTTGGAAAGTTCCCGTTTTGACATTAATTACAGCAAGGGTTAATGCTCTCACAGCAGAAGACCTTCGAGCAATCCCTGACAATTCAAGTGAATTGACAAGGCCCTTACCTAGTTCGGGGCACCAAGATAGAACACCCAAATATGCTGGATGAACACCCTGTTTGCCTCTCAAACTAGACACTGCAAAAAAAACTAAAAAAATGACCTAAACCTAAACCTAAACCTTAAACCTAAGCCTAAAAATAAACTAATAATAACCTAAACAAATAACTATAATTATTAATAATTTCTAATAATAACTAATAAATAATAGCTAATAATAAACTAATAATAACTTAATAGTATAAAAAATAGCCTAGGTATTATCTCTAAAATTTTGTTATAATAAAAAAAAATCAAATGTTCGTTGGAAAAAAAAAGTTTGTTGCATGATTTTTTTTGAAATTTAATTTTTAATTTTTTTTTTATTCTTTTGTGATTTTTTTAGTTTTTTACCCCACTATACAAACACTGTCAGAAGTCTGAAAAACACAAAAAAGTTCGTTGCATAATTTTTTTTTAAATTTAAAATTATTTTTTATTTTTTTTATCCTTTTTGTGATTTTTTTAGTTGTTCACCCTACTATACAAACCCTGTCAGAAGTCTGATGCGGCAATAGATGCCTAGAACTAGATACTGCAAAAAAAACTAAAAAATTGACCTAAACCTAAACCTAAACCTAATAACATAAACCTAATTATAAACTAATAATAAGCTAATAATAATTAATAATAATTACTAATAATAACATAATAATAACTTAATAGCTTAAAAAATAACCTAGGTACCACCTTTAAAATTCTATTTGAATAAAAATAAATAAAAACAAATCAAATGAGTTAAAACAAAAAAAAGTTAGTTGCATGACTTTTTTTATTTAATTTATTTTAACTAAAGATCGTCACCCAAGTTAGCTGATGCAGTACGAAAGTACGCAATTTGGAAAAAAACAATAGTGTTGGACAAAAATCTGTTGGAGCTATGATGCGGCAATAGATATGTTATGCTGTCGTGTCATTACTTCAACAAGCTGTACATAGACCGGGCCTCTAATAACAGCAAGGGTTAATGCTCTCTAGCAAATGGCCGTCGAGCAAACCCTGAAAACACAAAGGAGTTGACAAGGCCCTTGCCTAGTCTTGGGCAACAGGATAGAACACCCAGCTATGCTTGATGAACACCCCGTTTGCCGCTCGAAAAAGACACTGCAAAAGTCTACCCACTTGAGGTAGTAACAATCTCCGATCATTTACTAGACATCAAGAGCCTTATTATATTACCCATGAACTCCATGTTAAATGTTACCAATTCCCCCTAACAAAATAAGAAGACAACTGAAAGTTATCACCTAGTCTAAAATATTAACAAAATAAACATAATTAGAAAATGAATCAGAGACAAAACCCATGTTGGAACCCTGACCCTGCATCGAACCCGGATCTGCTGATCAGCCTGACAGAACACTGTGACAACAGATACAGTAGTTAAGAGAGCAGACTAGTCTAGGTTAGTCATGTAACACAGACACAATACCTACTGGCGGCAAACCACAATACTGGTAACAATTCTCAATACCGATTAATACCGTTAATACAAATATAGTTGATCTGTTATTTCACCTTTTAGGAAGAATCTTCATGAATAAATTAACATAATAATCAGCCAAGTTTGCATAATCGAACCCATAGCATGGAGCTGAAGCTCGACAGAAGACTCGGAGCTGTAGGGATTGTAGCTGTAGGGATAGTTTATAGGGCATCTATAGGCACCGAGTGTTCATACCCCTAGCGCCACTAGCGAGAGAAATCGGCAAAACTGTGAGGCGAAGAATCAGCAATTTTATAGTCTCTCATTGGCCGTGGCCATAGCAACCGATAAAAATCCACAGATAACTCAAAATAGCTCAGAATTGAGGAGCAAACTAATAATTTTATCAGACTCAGTGGAATTTTTGACACTTCATACATTTTGCACAGCGAAATATCATTTGGAGTATTATTGTAAGAATGCATACAATGAGTAATGTTTACTAACTGCTGCAACAAAAGTAAGGTTTCCAAGGGCGGAATTTCCCCGCGTTGCGGGAAATATTTCGCGACTTATTTGTTCAGCGGAAGTATCCCGTTTCCAAGCGCGAATTTTTCTCCGCCTAGTTTGTAGTGGTACCTAGCGGCCAAATTAGGCAGCGCTGAAATAAGTCGATCTATCGAGATCGATATCTTAAAATCGTAAAGACAAGGATTGTCCTAGACCACTTCAATAAAATATTCTGGATCATATTCCATTATTAGTACATATTTTATTAATAAACAAATATAAACTTGACAACACATGTCACTACCTGACGGCAGACAACAGATTTGATTTATATCGAATATCGATATCGAAAGTCGACTGAAAAACGGAAACTATAACACAACGAACCTGGCGGTAATCGTGAGAAAACTACCAGCTTCCGGTGCGCGGAACGAATTTCGTCCCGCTAAGGTAGGAGTAGATTCAACTTTCTCGGCGGCGACTTCGCCGCTGGTGTTCTGGCTTGTGATTGGTCAAAGTCGGCCATTTTGCGGAATTTCTCCCGCAACGCGGCGAAATTCCGCCCTTGGAAACCTTACTTAAGGGTATGAGGATCATATATTCCACCAATGGCGCAGTTTCTCATTTTCAGAAACAAAAGTGAGTCAACACTCGGTGCCTATAGGTGTAGATTTTATGCATATTTCACATCTGGCCTATACGTCTAAACTATCTAGGTATGCACAATGCACCAAGTATATTTTGGTTTTTAAAACTAAGTTTTGACTTGGCCCACTTTTTTTGAAATCACTACTTTTCAGCGCTGAATTTGTAGATTTCTTATATTTTTTATAGTTGAAAAGACTAGGCTGGTATTTTTGCACGGAGTGGTTTTTATGGGGATATCACTTCTTTTTTCAGATTATTCTCACAATTGTAACACAAATCGGAGCAAAAACCATTTAGCAACAATTTTTTGATATCACTACTTTTCAGCGCTGAATTTTTAGATTTCTTATATTTTTTATAGTTGAAAAGACTTGGCTGGTATTTTTGCACAGAGTGTTTTTTATAGGGATATCACTTCTTTTTTCAGATTATTCTCACACTTGTAACACAAATCGGAGCAACAACCATTTAGCAACAATTTTTTGATATCACTAATTTTCAGCGCTGAATTTTTAGATTTCTTATAGTTGAAAAGACTTGGCTGGTATTTTTACACGGAGTGTTTTTATGGTATGATCTACTCAATCGACATAACGCATCTGGTTTATTGCAAAAGCCATCTGTTACCTCCGTTGGCACCAGTTTGAGCCCCGACCTGCGCCCATACTTGTGACAACCACCACCCAGCTACCGTCCCCATTAGATGCTAACAGCTTGAAGCCTAGTAAAGCTGCAGCAATACTGAGTTAGACAACAGACAAAGCTCCGACCTGCGCCCTGTCCAGTGACGACCACAACACAGCTATTGCCTCCATGAGATGCCAACTTAAGTAACAGACGGCAACTTTTATTAGTGACCAATCGGAAATGTATTTTTTTTAAGGGAACTTTCATTGGTGCGATAATATGGGTTACAAGTCGCATGAATAATCTAAAAAAGCAGGGATCCCAAAAAGCACTCGGTCTCTTCAACTAAGGAAAAAAATTATACATTTGAAAATTTAAAAATTCAAAAAAATTTTAAAACAAAAATCTAAAAATTTTAATTTTAAAAACTCCCCCAAAAAAATCGAAAAAATCTTAAAAATAAATTCGAAAAACTTCAAAAAAAAAATTATACAAAATTCCAAAAAATAAAAATAAAAATAATCGAAGTTTTGGAAAAATTACGAAAATTCGAGTTCAAAAATAATATGCGTTTTAAGTCGTATGAATATTCTAAAAAAAAGCAGTGCTGTCCCAAAAAAACACTTAATGTAAAAAAGGATGCCAAATAAAATTCAAAAAAAAAATAAAAAAAAAATAAAAAAAAAAATCAGCACTGATCAGTATAATGATTTCAAAAAATGGTCTAAGTCAAAACTATTTTAAGGGTTAACCGGCGCCAGGTGACCGACCTACAACCTTTGATTTTTTGCCCTTTTTGGGTTCTTTATAGTTAGTTAAATTTTTGAGATATTCATGACTAAACCTTGTAGTTTTCCCATAAGCTATTATGTGCAAGGTCAAATATTTGTCAATATATCACAGATATCTAAAAATCCAGACGATGAATATTTTTTGAAAACTGTTTTTTATCATCATTATTTCCATATCTTCGCAACAAGCACTTCAAAATGTAGAGTTGACGGACTAACTTCAAAAATAGATCAAGAATTGTGTTCTTAATTGTATGTGTTTTTCCTCTATTTGAAAGATACCATTCACGTGTGGCAACGTTGTATAAAGTGAACAGAATGACCTATTTAGTACCAAATTTACTATCTTGCATACAACCAGTACTCTTATGGGTAATATATCTACCTAAACATCCCAACAATATCAAAATAATATGTAATTTATGTAAAAGTTTATCTTTCCAAAATCTATCAAATTATTATTAATAAATGTAAAAATATAAACAATGCATTCTAGAACATCTTGAGACCCTGACTGTACGATCTAGGTGGCTGAATTGGATGCCGTTAGTTTTTTGTCCTCTCATTGAATTTCATAAGAGATCTGTTGAAGAAAATAAATAAGAAATGGAATAGTTAAAAGTGGTGAGGTTTAGACAAATCATTTTGACATTGCTTCTGTGTCTTGTGAATGGGATGCAATCTTGTTAATTACGTCTACTTTCAGGTAGGAAAATTGTGTTTAATCCGCCATTTCTAGCTCTAAACAATACAGAACTCTTGCCAGTGCTGGATTGCATGACGATTATTTTGCAGATATGAGAGAGAAATTACGATGAAAAGTCTAATTAATTCACACAATCATAGCCCATCTCGATATTAGATATCAATACAACCAGAAGTCTAAGGCCTTATAAACCATTATAAAGTTGAATATTGAAACATGTTTTATGTTCACACATGTCGGGAATAATTAAAATTATCTTTAATTACTCTGCATGAATATAGTCCTTCAAAGCGGGGGTTAAACCTTAAAATATTTGGAGCATCGTTTTATTTGTTATATGATTTCAGGCTTCACGTCAATATTGTATATACCTATACTACACAATAGTATTGTGTAGATTTTAGTACACTATAAAAGTAGAAATATAGTGTACTATAGTGTAGTGTAGAAATGGTGTTGATTTTTAAAAGTTTTAATATCACATTTTTCAGTGCTAACAATTTAGATTTTTTTAATTTTTGTATCAGTTTAGACTTGGCTTTCTTTTCCACACGTTTTGTTTTACGTAACCTGTATCTCCAAGAAAAATTCTCATCTAGATGTATTATTTTACATTTATGTTTATAATTTAACTTAAATTCGCCTAATGTCTCCAAATAAACTCCAAATCAATTCATTAAACCCGTTTATTTCGTCTGGTTTATTTAATTTTAATAATTCGATAATTTGAACTTTTTTCTTAATAGATGAATATTTTTGGAATTTTCACATATTAAATTTTGGTATGTTTTCTAATCGGTGTTAAAATTCAGAATCCTATCTACCGCTGTCACCGCCACAGCCTAAACGGCTAAACCGATCGATCTGAAATTTTTACCCCATGTGCACTTTTGGCGTCTGAGGTGCCTTTATATAAAACCAACCCGACGCCGCAATTTTTAAACCGGAAGTGACGTCATATCTCGAAACCGGCTAAACTGATCGGAACGAAACTAGCGTCAAACGATTCGGACGGTCATATATATGAAATTACAGTAGTCTAAAAAGATGTTTACTATTGCCGAAATCGGAAAAGACGTCATATAAATGAAGAATCATACTTAAATCACCTCTTACTACAATAAACCACATATTACGAAGGTTTATAATAATACAAACATTTATATTAATAAATTCTAGCTGGCAGTGATTGCAACCGACATTTTGCTAACCGGAATTTGGAAATCTGGTTCCGGAATTTGGAAATCCGGTTCCGGAATTTGGAAATTCCGGAACCGGAATTTTGAATTTGGAAATTTCTTGTCGAAAGTCAGCCTTAAGAATTTAATCGACTCTGCTGCATTTATTTCTGATCCAGCTAACATGATGGATGGAGATAGCTGCAGGATTCCGCGTAATCGGTTAAAATCAACACATGTAGTTTTCGTTGAAGAAAACTAAAAACCATTTCTTTCTGCCCAGCTAGCGAGACGATTAACAGTCAGTTGGATTTGACGTTCACAAATACTAAGTCTATGAGAGTTAAAGTGAATAACAAAATCATCATCGAAGTACATATTCAGAAGGCGTATACTGAAACAAATATTTTATATAAATACATTCTTGGTGGCATTGATTTCAGCCGCCATTTTCTAAACCGGAAGTGATGCCATAACTTGAAAAAGGCTGCACCGATTGGAACGAAGCGTTTACTATTCTTCAAGGTTAATCATTTTAAGCATTACTTAGTTCCAAATGCAATTCTTCTTAGTATCTAAATCGGAAATGGCTTATTTTTTAAAGGAATTTGTCATTGTTACAACGATTTGTGTTACAAGTGTGAGAATAATCTAAAAAAAGGAGTGATATCTCCATAAAAGAACACTCCAAGAAAAAATACCGGCCAAGTCTTTTCAAAAGAAATCTAAAAATTTAGCACTAAAAGGTAGTGATATCAAAAAATGGGCCAAGACAAAACTTAATTTTAAAAACCAAAATACAATTAGCGCATCATTTTTTAGGGCATCTAAAGGTGTAGATTTTATGCATATTTCACCTCTGGCCTATACGTCTAAACTATCTAGGTATATGCACAATGCACTGCCAATTTAAAATTAAGTTTTGACTTGGCCCATTTCTTAATATTACTACTTTTCATAGCTGAATTTTTAGATTTCTAGTTTTTTTAATATTTGAAAAGACTATTGAAAAGGTATTTTTACACGAAGAATTTTTTATGGTATTTACTCAATCAACATTAAATCATCATTTTTTTTGCAAAAGCCATCTATTACATCCGTCGGAACCAGCCAGAGCCCCACCTCCGCCCAAGCCTGTGACAGTCGTCCAACTACTACCTCCATGAGATGAAAGGTCCAGTAATGCTGCAGCATTACGTCCGCTAACACCAGCCAAAGCACCGGCCTCGCTTTGGCCAATGGTAGTCAACACTCCTGCCTCCATGAGGTGCTAGTCCCGGGACCAGCACCGACCAGAGCACCACCTCGCCCTGGCCAATGGCAGTCATCCTATACTGTCTCCAATAGATGCCAACATCAGTAACAGACAGTAACTTTTATTTAAAAAGAAAAAAAAAATTAAAAAAAAAATCAAAAATTCAAAATTTTAAAAACAAAAAAAAATAACATTTTGAAATTCCAAAAAAATTATTGATTTTTTTTTAAAAATGTTTAAAAAATGTCAAAAAAATAGTATACAAAATTCAAAAAAAAGTACAAAAAAATAAAAAAATAAAATTGGGAAAATTACGAAAATTTGAGTTCAAAATTAATAATATAAGTTTCAAGTCGTATGAAAAATGAAAAATAAATAAAAAAATCGTAAAAAGCAGTGATATCCCAAAAAGGCACTCAGTACAAAAGGGCTGCTAAGTCACTTCAAATAAGAAAAAAAATAAATAATTCTATAAATTTAGGACTGAAAATTAATGATACCTATCAAAAAATGGGAAAGTCAAGACAATTTTAAAATATTAGGTGCATCGTTTTGTTTGTGATCATTATGATTTCAGGAAGTAATTTAATTTTTGAAGTGTTACAGCAAAATTAAAGACTATTTGAAAAAATGTTCGATAGACCCAGCCACTTTAAGCAGACAATGTGTTTATTTTGAGCAATTCGTGGAATTTGGTCAGGTAGTCATTGCATAATTTCAGATTGATCAGGGAACCGGTTTGGTATTGCAACTGCAACCCGAAAAACATGATGATGGAACGGGTGAGAAAACATTTTCGAGATATTTGACATCCAACACGCAAAATGTCGTCTCTAAGTCGCTCGTCTCTAAGGATTTAAAATATTTCGAATTCATAGTTTGGGAGTGATGTCATCTCACCATCTTGATCTCATAAAAATGAAGAATTAGACATGAATCACCTCTTACTGTAATTATTTTTTTTATTTATTTTTTTGGCGCTGAACGACTTGGTTATAAGCGCTATTTTTTCAATTTATTTTTCAAAGAAAATTAATTCAAAAATTTTAATTTATATTTTACATGTTAACTTTAAATATCATAATTTTACTTTCTTCTAAATTTCGTCATATAGATTAGTTTCCTTTAAAAATCTGATTTCCGTATCGATGTTATTGGAGTTGTCATCAAGAATCTCTGCGATATCCCCTGACATATTCAGACTCCTACGCTTTTGACTATATTAATCACATTCGCATAATATATGCTGAATGGACAAAGGCGCATCATATGCATCACATCTAGGAGGATTATCACCACACATAAAAAATCCGTGTGTAAAGCTTGATTTACACGGGTCAATGTATTGATCAATACATTGAATTCAAGAGGCTGTGCACATGAGCAGAGCCACTTTTTCTGCTCAAAGTGACTCTGCTCATGTGCACAGCCTCTTGAATTCAATGTATTGATCAATACATTGACCCGTGTAAATCAAGCTTAAGTCGACTATGACCAATTCGTAGCCTGGCAATGACAACCTCTTCCCTGCGCGACCTGCGAGAAGAAGATGACCAGACCCGAATGGTAGGTTTAAATGTTCTTAATAAAAAAAATCAAAATTTCATAAAAATTACGAAAATTTGATAATTCTGAGTTTAAAAATAATATGCGTTTCAAGTCGTATGAATAATCTTAAAAAAACAGTGATATCCCAAAAAGGCACTCGGTGCAAAAAGGGCTGCCACGTCTTTTCAACTTAGAAAAAAATAGATATTAATTGTATTATTTAATGATGATACCTATCAAAAAATGGGAGAGTCAAAACAATTTAAAAATATTTTGCATATCATTTTATTTGTGATTTTATGAGTTCAGGCCTACACGTCAAAAATGCGCATAGTTTCTTGTAGCTGACAATGCTTCTACAAGTTGGTATTTGTGTGTAAACAGCTATGAATAAATAAATAAATAAAATAAATGTAGATTTTTTTAAATAGTTTAGCTTTCATTGCTGACATTTTAGATTTTTTTCTGTAAATAGACTTGCCTGACTTTTTACACTTTTTTTACTAGAGGGATCCTTTCATGTGAAACATGAAGCAATGATTGCATTTTCTGGGAATGTAATAGATTTGGTACAATTACAAACTTATGAAAGTTATACTGTCTTGAACAATTGACTTCTTATCCTCCCGAAAAGAAGAATGCCAAACCTATTTATCATAATGCCTATCTATGGTGCGGAAGCCCGATGTAGAACGTAGAAACCCTTACCATTTACAAAATAATATAATGTTTGGCCGATATGACACTAGAAAGGTACACTTGGCCAAACAAAACTTGAACGTTCAATAAATCTGATAGGCTGATAAATGTAAGATCGCACCATCAGAAGTCAGTCTAAGCGATCTCATTGTCTCACTCTAGTAGGTGACCTCACATTTCAATGATAATAACAATATTTGATTGGTTGTGGGACATGACCAGCAGTCATTCAAATTTGGTCAACGTTCAAGTTTTGTTTGGCCGAGTGTACACTCGACAATTCATAAAACGGTATTTGAACGAAACAAATTGGCTGCTGGTCGGGTTCATTGAAAATCAATCCTTGTTATTATCAATGAAATCAGAGCTCACCTACTAGAGGTAAATGACGAGTAAGTATAGACTTCATCAGATGATGCCATCACATTTTTTTCAGACAATCCATTTCTTTTAAATACCGTTTTATGAATTGTCGAGTGTACATTATTTAAAAAAATGTTTGTATGAACTTTCTGTTTTCCGCGGCCGTCTGATATCTCGAAGGAACAAGGCGTTCCAAAAAATGGAACACACAAAACGCAAAAACGGTCTAAGTGGGCTTTATGCAGTGTGGAGAACGCTGAACCGCAGTAGATGCAAGACAAAAAATCATAAGTGGGGCTCTAATAATGTCTGACATTAACAAGCAATGTTAATCCATATGGCCGCGAAGCGAATTCCATCAAATTCGCGCGAATAGCGGCAATGGAATAACGCCAAATAGGCTGTAGGGAACAACAGGAAATCATCTTTTGTTTTTGGTCCTTGCGGGTTAACAGCAAAATTCATTTGCTTTTCTTCTATGGAATAAAGACAATTGAATATTTGCAGTGAGAATCTAGGTTTCTGTGGAAAACTTCTATGGAGTCTATGAAGTGATGTGCGTTGTGAAAAAGATCCGACTAAACCTCTCACTTGCCGGGCGAGAGCTCTACCAACTGAGCTACCCGGTCGGACGGACGGACATTAGACACAACGCACTGATGAGGGTTAAAGATCTACGAGGAGAATGGTGAACTGTCAGAAACCGTGGAGAACTATCATACCACCGGTGACAACTGTCACCCTGTCTCTTTGCACTTTTCAGCTGGAATGATGAACATGCATGGAAAACTTCCACGGAGTAAATTAAATAAAAACGCAGTATTGAGAACCGATTGCCAGTATTGTGTTGCCATAAGTGTGCCAGTAGATATGTCAGGTAAAAGTTAAAAATATTTAACACTATTGCCCAAACATTTAGTAGTGACTTGACTTATTATACGTTATGTTAGAATATTATATGCTATATTATTATATATATTTTTTATTATATGCTATATTATATGCTATATTATTATATGCTATATTATTAATATGTATTATTATTATATGCTATATTATATTATTATATGCTATGTTTGTTGAATGATTTTTTTTGATTTTATATGTTTTTTTTTGTTTTTTTAAGTGTACACAGAGTGTATACTGATTTTTTTAGTTGTTTACCCCACTATACAAACCCTGTCGGAAGACTGATGCGGTAATAGATGGCATGCTATCGGGCAGTTACTTTAACAAGCCTGTTCTACATTGACCTTGGAAAGTTCCCGTTTTGACATTAATTACAGCAAGGGTTAATGCTCTCACAGCAGAAGACCTTCGAGCAATCCCTGACAATTCAAGTAAATTGACAAGGCCCTTACCTAGTTCGGGGCACCAAGATAGAACACCCAAATATGCTGGATGAACACCCTGTTTGCCTCTCAAACTAGACACTGCAAAAAAAACTAAAAAAATGACCTAAACCTAAACCTAAACCTATTACCTAAGCCTAAAAATAAACTAATAATAACCTAAACAAATAACTATAATTAATAATAATTTCTAATAATAACTAATAAATAATAGCTAATAATAAACTAATAATAACTTAATAGTATAAAAAATAGCCTAGGTATTATCTCTAAAATTTTGTTATAATAAAAAAAAATCAAATGTTCGTTGGAAAAAAAAAAATTGTTGCATGATTTTTTTTGAAATTTAATTTTTTTTTTTTTTTTATTCTTTTGTGATTTTTTAGTTTTTTACCCCACTATACAAACCCTGTCAGAAGTCTGAAAAACACAAAAAAGTTCGTTGCATAATTTATTTTTAAATTTAAAATTATTTTTTATTTTTTTTATCCTTTTTGTGATTTTTTTAGTTGTTTACCCCACTATACAAACCCTGTCAGAAGTCTGATGCGGCAATAGATGCCTAGAACTAGATACTGCAAAAAAAAATAAAAAAATGACCTAAACCTAAACCTAAACCTAATAACATAAACCTAATTATAAACTAATAATAAGCTAATAATAATTAATAATAATTACTAATAATAACATAATAATAACTTAATAGCTTAAAAAATAACCTAGGTACCACCTTTAAAATTCTATTTGAATAAAAATAAATAAAAACAAATCAAATGAGTTAAAACAAAAAAAGTTAGTTGCATGACTTTTTTTATTTAATTTTTTTTAACTAAAGATCGTCACCCAAGTTAGCTGATGCAGTACGAAAGTACGCAATTTGGAAAAAAACAATAGTGTTGGACAAAAATCTGTTGGAGCTATGATGCGGCAATAGATATGTTATGCTGTCGTGTCATTACTTCAACAAGCTGTACATAGACCGGGCCTCTAATAACAGCAAGGGTTAATGCTCTCTAGCAAATGGCCGTCGAGCAAACCCTGAAAACACAAAGGAGTTGACAAGGCCCTTGCCTAGTCTTGGGCAACAGGATAGAACACCCAGCTATGCTTGATGAACACCCCGTTTGCCGCTCGAAAAAGACACTGCAAAAGTCTACCCACTTGAGGTAGTAACAATCTCCGATCATTTACTAGACATCAAGAGCCTTATTATATTACCCATGAACTCCATGTTAAATGTTACCAATTCCCCCTAACAAAATAAGAAGACAACTGAAAGTTATCACCTAGTCTAAAATATTAACAAAATAAACATAATTAGAAAATGAATCAGAGACAAAACCCATGTTGGAACCCTGACCCTGCATCGAACCCGGGTCTGCTGATCAGCCTGACAGAACACTGTGACAACAGATACAGTAGTTAAGAGAGCAGACTAGTCTAGGTTAGTCATGTAACACAGACACAATACCTACTGGCGGCAAACCACAATACTGGTAACAATTCTCAATACCGATTAATACCGTTAATACAAATATAGTTGATCTGTTATTTCACCTTTTAGGAAGAATCTTCATGAATAAATTAACATAATAATCAGCCAAGTTTGCATAATCGAACCCATAGCATGGAGCTGAAGCTCGACAGAAGACTCGGAGCTGTAGGGATTGTAGCTGTAGGGATAGTTTTTAGGGCATCTATAGGCACCGAGTGTTCATACCCCCAGCGCCACTAGCGAGAGAAATCGGCAAAACTGTGAGGCGAAGAATCAGCAATTTTATAGTCTCTCATTGGCCGTGGCCATAGCAACCGATAAAAATCCACAGATAACTCAAAATAGCTCAGAATTGAGGAGCAAACTAATAATTTTATCAGACTCAGTGGAATTTTTGACACTTTATACATTTTGCACAGCGAAATATCATTTGGAGTATTATTGTAAGAATGCATACAATGAGTAATGTTTACTAACTGCTGCAACTAAAGTAAGGTTTCCAAGGGCGGAATTTCGCCGCGTTGCGGGAAATATTTCGCGACGTATTTGTTCCGCGGAAGTATCCCGTTTCCAAGCGCGAATTTTTCTCCGCCTAGTTTGTAGTGGTACCTAGCGGCCAAATTAGGCAGCGCTGAAATAAGTCGATCTATCGAGATCGATATCTTAAAATCGTAAAGACAAGGATTGTCCTAGACCACTTCAATAAAATATTCTGGATCATATTCCATTATTAGTACATATTTTATTAATTAACAAATATAAACTTGACAACACATGTCACTACCTGACGGCAGACAACAGATTTGATTTATATCGAATATCGATATCGAAAGTCGACTGAAAAACGGAAACTATAACACCACGAACCTAGCGGTAATCGTGAGAAATCTACCAGCTTCCGGTGCGCGGAACGAATTTCGTCCCGCTAAGGTAGGAGTAGATTCAACTTTCTCGGCGGCGACTTCGCCGCTGGGTTTCTGGCTTGTGATTGGTCAAAGTCGGCCATTTTGCGGAATTTCTCCCGCAACGCGGCGAAATTCCGCCCTTGGAAACCTTACTTAAGGGTATGAGGATCATATATTCCACCAATGGCGCAGTTTCTCATTTTCAGAAACAAAAGTGAGTCAACACTCGGTGCCTATAGGTGTAGATTTTATGCATATTTCACATCTGGCCTATACGTCTAAACTATCTAGGTATGCACAATGCGCCAAGTATATTTTGGTTTTTAAAACTAAGTTTTGACTTGGCCCACTTTTTTTGAAATCACTACTTTTCAGCGCTGAATTTGTAGATTTCTTATATTTTTTATAGTTGAAAAGACTAGGCTGGTATTTTTGCACGGAGTGGTTTTTATGGGGATATCACTTCTTTTTTCAGATTATTCTCACAATTGTAACACAAATCGGAGCAAAAACCATTTAGCAACAATTTTTTGATATCACTACTTTTCAGCGCTGAATTTTTAGATTTCTTATATTTTTTATAGTTGAAAAGACTTGGCTGGTATTTTTGCACAGAGTGTTTTTTATGGGGATATCACTTCTTTTTTCAGATTATTCTCACACTTGTAACACAAATCGGAGCAACAACCATTTAGCAACAATTTTTTGATATCACTAATTTTCAGCGCTGAATTTTTAGATTTCTTATAGTTGAAAAGACTTGGCTGGTATTTTTACACGGAGTGTTTTTATGGTATGATCTACTCAATCGACATAACGCATCTGGTTTATTGCAAAAGCCATCTGTTACCTCCGTTGGCACCAGTTTGAGCCCCGACCTGCGCCCATACTTGTGACAACCACCACCCAGCTACCGTCCCCATTAGATGCTAACAGCTTGAAGCCTAGTAATGCTGCAGCAATACTGAGTTAGACAACAGACAAAGCTCCGACCTGCGCCCTGTCCAGTGACGACCACCACACAGCTATTGCCTCCATGAGATGCCAACTTAAGTAACAGACGGCAACTTTTATTAGTGACCAATCGGAAATGTATTTTTTTTAAGGGAACTTTCATTGGTGCGATAATATGGGTTACAAGTCGTATGAATAATCTAAAAAAGCAGGGATCCCAAAAAGCACTCGGTCTCTTCAACTAAGGAAAAAAATTATACATTTAAAAATTTAAAAATTCAAAAAAATTTTAAAACAAAAATCTTAAAATTTTAATTTTAAAAACTCCCCCAAAAAAATCGAAAAAATCTTAAAAATAAATTCGAAAAATTTCAAAAAAAAATTTATACAAAATTCCAAAAAATAAAAATAAAAATAATCGAAGTTTTGGAAAAATTACGAAAATTCGAGTTCAAAAATAATATGCGTTTTAAGTCGTATGAATATTCTAAAAAAAGCAGTGCTGTCCCAAAAAAACACTTAATGTAAAAAAGGATGCCAAATAAAATTCAAAAAAAAAATAAAAAAAAATAAAAAAAAAAAAAATCAGCACTGATAAGTATAATGATTTCAAAAAATGGTCTAAGTCAAAACTATTTTAAGGGTTAACCGGCGCCAGGCGACCGACCTACAACCTTTGATTTTTTGCCCTTTTTGGGTTCTTTATAGTTAGTTAAATTTTTGAGATATTCATGACTAAACCTTGTAGTTTTCCCATAAGCTATTATGTGCAAGGTCAAATATTTGTCAATATATCACAGATATCTAAAAATCCAGACGATGAATATTTTTTGAAAACTGTTTTTTATCATCATTATTTCCATATCTTCGCAACAAGCACTTCAAAATGTAGAGTTGACGGACTAACTTCAAAAATAGATCAAGAATTGTGTTCTTAATTGTGTGTGTTTTACCTCTATTTGAAAGATACCATTCACGTGTGGCAACGTTGTATAAAGTGAACAGAATTACCTATTTAGTACCAAATTTACTATCTTGCATACAACCAGTACTCTTATGGGTAATATATCTACCTAAACATCCCAACAATATCAAAATAATATGTAATTTATGTAAAAGATTTTTATCTTTCCAAAATCTATCAAATTATTATTAATAAATGTAAAAATATAAACAATGCATTCTAGAACATCTTGAGACCCTGACTGTACGATCTAGGTGGCTGAATTGGATGCCGTTAGTTTTTTGTCCTCTCATTGAATTTCATAAGAGATCTGTTGAAGAAAATAAATAAGAAATGGAATAGTTAAAAGTGGTGAGGTTTAGACAAATCATTTTGACATTGCTTCTGTGTCTTGTGAATGGGATGCAATCTTGTTAATTACGTCTACTTTCAGGTAGGAAAATTGTGTTTCATCCGCCATTTCTAGCTCTAAACAATACAGAACTCTTGCCAGTGCTGGATTGCATGACGATTATTTTGCAGATATGAGAGAGAAATTACGATGAAAAGTCTAATTAATTCACACAATCATAGCCCATCTCGATATTAGATATCAATACAACCAGAAGTCTAAGGCCTTATAACCCATTATAAAGTTGAATATTGAAACATGTTTTATGTTCACACATGTCGGGAATAATTAAAATTATCTTTAATTACTCTGCATGAATATAGTCCTTCAAAGCGGGGGTTAAACCTTAAAATATTTGGAGCATCGTTTTATTTGTTATATGATTTCAGGCTTCACGTCAATATTGTATATACCTATACTACACAATTGTATTGTGTAGATTTTAGTACACTATAAAAGTAGAAATATAGTGTACTGTAGTGTAGAAATGGTGTTGATTTTTAAAAGTTTAAATATCACATTTTTCAGTGCTAACAATTTAGATTTTTTTTAATTTTTTATCAGTTTAGACTTGGCTTTCTTTTCCACACGATTTGTTTTACGTTAGCTGTATCTCCAAGAAAAATTCTCATCTAGATGTATTATTTTACATTTATGTTTATAATTTAACTTAAATTCGCCTTATGTCTCCAAATAAACTCCAAATCAATTCATTAAACCCGTTTATTTCGTCTGGTTTATTTAATTTTAATAATTCGACAATTTGAACTTTTTTCTTAATAGATGAATATTTTTGAAATTTTCACAAATTAAATTTTGGTATGTTTTCTAATCGGTGTTAAAATTCAGAATCCTATCTACCGCTGTCACCGCCACAGCCTAAACGGCTAAACCGATCGATCTGAAATTTTTACCCCATGTGCACTTTTGGCGTCTGAGGTGCCTTTTTATAAAACCAACCCGACGCCGCAATTTTTAAACCGGAAGTGACGTCATATCTCGAAACCGGCTAAACCGATCGGAACGAAACTAGCGTCAAACGATTCGGACGGTCATATATATGAAATTACAGTAGTCTAAAAAGATGTTTACTATTACCGAAATCGGAAAAGACGTCATATAAATGAAGAATCATACTTAAATCACCTCTTACTACAATTAACCACATATAACGAAGGTTTATAATAATACAAACATTTATATTAATAAATTCTAGCTGGCAGTGATTGCAACCGACATTTTGCTAACCGGAATTTGGAAATCCGGTTCCGGAATTTGGAAATTCCGGAACCGGAATTTTGAATTTGGAAATTTCTTGTCGAAAGTCAGCCTTAAGAATTTAATCGACTCTGCTGCATTTATTTCTGATCCAGTTAACATGATGGATGGAGATAGCTGCAGGATTCCGCGTAATCGGTTAAAATCAACACATGTAGTTTTCGTTGAAGAAAACTTAAAACCATTTCTTTCTGCCCAGCTAGCGAGACGATTAACAGTCAGTTGGATTTGACGTTCACAAATACTAAGTCTATGAGAGTTAAAGTGAATAACAAAATCATCATCGAAGTACATATTCAGAAGGCGTATACTGAAACAAATATTTTATATAAATACATTCTTGGTGGCATTGATTTCAGCCGCCATTTTCTAAACCGGAAGTGATGCCATAACTTGAAAAAGGCTGCACCGATTGGAACGAAGCGTTTACTATTCTTCAAGGTTAATCATTTTAAGCATTACTTAGTTCCAAATGCAATTCTTCTTAGTATCTAAATCGGAAATGCCTTATTTTTTAAAGGAATTTGTCATTGTTACAACGATTTGTGTTACAAGTGTGAGAATAATCAAAAAACAGGAGTGATATCTCCATAAAAGAACACTCCAAGAAAAAATACCGGCCAAGTCTTTTCAAAAGAAATCTAAAAATTTAGCACTGAAAAGTAGTGATATCAAAAAATGGGCCAAGACAAAACTTAATTTTAAAAACCAAAATACAATAAGCGCATCGTTTTTTAGGGCATCTATAAGTGTAGATTTTATGCATATTTCACCTCTGGCCCATACGTCTAAACTATCTAGGTATATGCACAATGCACTGCCAATTTAAAATTAAGTTTTGACTTGGCCCATTTCTTAATATTACTACTTTTCAGAGCTGAATTTTTAGATTTCTATTTTTTTTAATAGTTGAAAAGACTAATGAAAAGGTATTTTTACACGAAGTATTTTTTATGGTATTTACTCAATCAACATTAAAGCAACAGTTTTTGTGCAAAAGCCATCTATTACATCCGTCGGAACCAGCCAGAGCCCCACCTCCGCCCAAGCCTGTGACAGTCGTCCAACTACTACCTCCATGAGATAAAAGGTCCAGTAATGCTGCAGCATTACGTCCGCTAACACCAGCCAAAGCACCGACCTCGCTTTGGCCAATGGTAGTCAACACTCCTGCCTCCATGAGGTGCTAGTCCCGGGACCAGCACCGACCAGAGCACCACCTCGCCCTGGCCAATGGCAGTCATCCTATACTGTCTCCAATAGATGTTAACATCAGTAACAGACAGCAACATTTATTTAAAAAAAAAAAAAAAAAAAAAAAAAAATCAAAATTTAAAAAAAAAAAAAACATTTTGAAATTCTAAAAAAATATTGATTTTTTTTTTAAAAATGTCGAAAAAATGTCAAAAAAATAGTATACAAAATGCAAAAAAAAGTACAAAAAAAATAAAAAAATAAAATTGGGAAAATTACGAAAATTTGAAAATTTGAGTTCAAAATTAATAATATAAGTTTCAAGTCGTATGAAAAATGAAAAATAAATAAAAAAAATCGTAAAAAGCAGTGATATCCCAAAAAGGCACTCAGTACAAAAGGGCTGCTAAGTCACTTCAAATAAGAAAAAAATTAAATAATTCTATAAATTTAGGACTGAAAATTAATGATACCTATCAAAAAATGGGAAAGTCAAAACAATTTTAAATATTAGATGCATCGTTTTGTTTGTGATCATTATGATTTCAGGAAGTAATTTAATTTTTAAAGTGTTACAGCAAAATTAAAGACTATTTGAAAAAATGTTCGATAGACCCAGCCACTTTAAGCAGACAATGTGTTTATTTTGAGCAATTCGTGGAATTTGGTCAGGTAGTCATTGCATAATTTTAGATTGATCAGGGAACCGGTTTGGTATTGCAACTGCAACCCGAAAAACATGATGATGGAAGGGGTGATAAATAATTTTCGAGAAATTTGACATCTAACACGCAAAATGTCGTCCCTAAGTCCTCGTCTCTAAGGATTTAAAATATTTCGAATTCATAGTTTGGGAGTGATGTCATCTCACCATCTTGATCTCATAAAAATGAAGAATCAGACATGAATCACCTCTTACTGTAATTATTTTTTTTATTTATTTTTTTGGCGCTGAATGACTTGGTTATAAGCGCTATTTTTTCAATTTATTTTTCAAAAAAAATTAATTCAAAAATTTTAATTTATATTTTACATGTTAACTTTTAATATCATAATTTTAATTTCTTCTAAATTTCGTCATATAGATTAGTTTCCTTTAAAAATCTGATTACCTTATCGTTGTTATTGGAGTTGCCATCAAGAATCTCTGCGATATCCCCTGACATATTCAGACTCCTACGCTTTTGACTATATTTATCACATTCGCATAATATATGCTGAATGGACAATGGCGCATCACATGCATCACATCTAGGTGGATTTTCACGGCACATCAAAAAATCGTGTGTAAGTCGACTATGACCAATTCGTAGCCTGGCAATGACAACCTCTTCCCTGCGCGATCTGCGAGAAGAAGATGACCAGACCCGAATGGTAGGTTTAATTGTTCTTAATAGGTTTAATTGCTCTTAATAGGCTCTATTGGTGTAGATTTTATACATATTTCACCTCTGGCCTATACGTCTAAACTACCTAGGTATATGCACAATGCACTGCCAATTTAAAATTAAGTTTTGACTTGGCCCATTTCTTAATATTACTACTTTTCAGAGCTGAATTTTTAGATTTCTAATTTTTTTAATAGTTGAAAAGACTATTGAAAAGGTATTTTTACACGAAGTATTTTTTATGGTATTTACTCAATCAACATTAAATCATCATTTTTTTTGCAAAAGCCATCTATTACATCCGTCGGAACCAGCCAGAGCCCCACCTCCGCCCAAGCCTGTGACAGTCGTCCAACTACTACCTCCATGAGATGAAAGGTCCAGTAATGCTGCAGCATTACGTCCGCTAACACCAGCCAAAGCACCGGCCTCGCTTTGGCCAATGGTAGTCAACACTCCTGCCTCCATGAGGTGCTAGTCCCGGGACCAGCACCGACCAGAGCACCACCTCGCCCTGGCCAATGGCAGTCAACCTATACTGTCTCCAATAGATACCAACATCAGTAACAGACAGCAACTTTTATTTAAAAAAAAAAAAAAAAAAAAATCGAAAATTTAAAATTTAAAAAAAAAAAAAAAAAACATTTTGAAATTCCAAAAAAATTATTGATTTTTTTTTTAAATGTTGAAAAAATGTCAAAAAAATAGTATACAAAATTCAAAAAAATTACAAAAAAATAAAAAAATTATATTGGGAAAATTACGAAAATTTGAAAATTTGAGTTCAAAATTAATTATATAAGTTTCAAGTCGTATGAAAAATGAAAAATAAATAAAAAAATCGTAAAAAGCAGTGATCTTCCAAAAAGGCACTAATTACAAAAGGGCTGCTAAGTCACTTCAAATAAGAAAAAAATTAAATAATTCTATAAATTTAGGACTGAAAATTAATAATACCTATCAAAAAATGGGAAAGTCACACAATTTAAAAATATTAGGTGCATTGTTTTGTTTGTGATCATTATGATTTCAGGAAGTAATTTAATTTTTGAAGTGTTACAGCAAAATTAAAGACTATTTAAAAAAATGTTCGATAGACCCAGCCACTTTAAGCAGACAATGTGTTTATTTTGAGCAATTCGTGGAATTTGGTCAGGTAGTCATTTCATAATTTCAGATTGATCAGGGAACCGGTTTGGTATTGCAACTGCAACCCGAAAAACATGATGATGGAAGGGGTGATAAAACATTTTCGAGATATTTGTCATCCAACACGCAAAATGTCGTCTCTAAGTCCTCGTCTCTAAGGATTTAAAATATTTCGAATTCATAGTTTTGGAGTGATGTCATCTCACCATCTTGATCTCATAAAAATGAAGAATCAGACATGGATCACCTCTTACTGTAATTATTTTTTTTATTTATTTTTTTGGCGCTGAACGACTTGGTTATAAGCGCTATTTTTTCAATTTATTTTTCAAAAAATTTTAATTCAAAAATTTTAATTTATATTTTACATGTTAACTTTTAATATCATAATTTTAATTTCTTCTGAATTTCGTCATATAGATTAGTTTCCTTTAAAAATCTGATTACCGTATTGATGTTATTGGAGTTGTCATCAAGAATCTCTGCGATATCCCCTGACGTATTCAGACTCCTACGCTTTTGACTATATTAATCACATTCGCATAATATATGCTGAATGGACAATGGCGCATCACATGCATCACATCTAGGAGGATTTTCACCACACATAAAAAATCCGTGTGTAAGTCGACTATGACCAATTCGTAGCCTGGCAATGACAACCTCTTCCCTGCGCGACCAGCGAGAAGAAGATGACCAGACCCGAATGGTAGGTTTAATTGTTCTTAATAGGTTTAATTGCTCTTAATAGGCTCTATTGGTATAGATTTTATGCATATTTCACCTCTGGCCTATACGTCTAAACTATCTAGGTATATGCACAATGCACTGCCAATTTAAAATTAAGTTTTGACTTGGCCCATTTCTTAATATTACTACTTTTCAGAGCTGAATTTTTAGATTTCTAATTTTTTTAATAGTTGAAAAGACTATTGAAAAGGTATTTTTACACGAAGTATTTTTTATGGTATTTACTCAATCAACATTAGATCATCATTTTTTTTGCAAAAGCCATCTATTACATCCGTTGGAACCAGCCAGAGCCCCACCTCCGCCCAAGCCTGTGACAGTCGTCCAACTACTACCTCCATGAGATGAAAGGTCCAGTAATGCTGCAGCATTACGTCCGCTAACACCAGCCAAAGCACCGACCTCGCTTTGGCCAATGGTAGTCAACACTCCTGCCTCCATGAGGTGCTAGTCCCGGGACCAGCACCGACCAGAGCACCACCTCGCCCTGGCCAATGGCAGTCATCCTATACTGTCTCCAATAGATGCCAACATCAGTAACAGACAGCAACTTTTATTTAAAAAGAAAAAAAAAATTAAAAAAAAAATCAAAAATTTAAAATTTTAAAAACAAAACAAAATAACATTTTGAAATTCCAAAAAAATTTTTTTTTTTTTTTTTTTAAATGTTGAAAAAATGTCAAAAAAATAGTATACAAAATTCAAAAAAAATTACAAAAAAATAAAAAAATAAAACTGGGAAAATTACGAAAATTTGAAAATTTGAGTTCAAAATTAATAATATAAGTTTCAAGTCGTATATAAAATGAAAAATAAATAAAAAAATCGTAAAAAGCAGTGATATCCCAAAAAGGCACTCAGTACAAAAGGGCTGCTAAGTCACTTCAAATAAGAAAAAAATTAAATAATTCTATAAATTTAGGACTGAAAATTAATAATACCTATCAAAAAATGGGAAAGTCAAAACAATTTAAAAATATTAGGTGCATCGTTTTGTTTGTGATCATTATGATTTCAGGAAGTAATTTAATTTTTGAAGTGTTACAGCAAAATTAAAGACTATTTGAAAAAATGTTCGATAGACCCAGCCACTTTAAGCAGACAATGTGTTTATTTTGAGCAATTCGTGGAATTTGGTCAGGTAGTCATTGCATAATTTCAGATTGATCAGGGAACCGGTTTGGTATTGCAACTGCAACCCGAAAAACATGATGATGGAAGGGGTGATAAAACATTTTCGAGATATTTGACATCCAACACGCAAAATGTCGGCCCATTTCTTAATATTACTACTTTTCAGCGCTGAATGTTTAGATTTCTTATATTTTTTATAGTTGAAAAGACTAGGCTGGTATTTTTGCACGGAGTGGTTTTTTATGGGGATATCACTTCTTTTTTCAGATTATTCTCACACTTGTAACACAAATCGGAGCAACAACCATTTAGCAACAATTTTTTGATATCACTACTTTTCAGCGCTGAATTTTTAGATTTCTTATAGTTGAAAAGACTTGGCTGGTATTTTTACACGGAGTGTTTTTATGGTATGATCTACTTAATCGACATAACGCATCTGGTTTATTGCAAAAGCCATCTGTTACCTCCGTTGGCACCAGTTTGAGCCCCGACCTGCGCCCATACTTGTGACAACCACCACCCAGCTACCGTCCCCATTAGATGCTAACAGCTTGAAGCCTAGTAATGCTGCAGCAATACTGAGTTAGACAACAGACAAAGCTCCGACCTGCGCCCTGTCCAGTGACGACCACCACACAGCTATTGCCTCCATGAGATGCCAACTTAAGTAACAGACGGCAACTTTTATTAGTGACCAATCGGAAATGTATTTTTTTTAAGGGAACTTTCATTGGTGCGATAATATGGGTTACAAGTCGTATGAATAATCTAAAAAAGCAGTGATCCCAAAAAGCACTCGGTCTCTTCAACTAAGGAAAAAAATTATAAATTTGAAAATTTAAAAATTCAAAAAAATTTTAAAACAAAAATCTAAAAATTTTAATTTTAAAAACTCCCCCAAAAAAATCGAAAAAATCTTAAAAATAAATTCGAAAAATTTCAAAAAAAAATTTATATAAAATTCCAAAAAATAAAAATAAAAATAATCGAAGTTTTGGAAAATTACGAAAATTCGAGTTCAAAAATAATATGCGTTTTAAGTCGTATGAATATTCTAAAAAAAGCAGTGCTGTCCCAAAAAAACACTTAATGTAAAAAAGGATGCCAAATAAAATTCAAAAAAAAAAAAAAAAAAAAAAAAAATATCGAAAATTCAAAAAATTCAGCACTGATAAGTATAATGATTTCAAAAATGGTCTAAGTCAAAACTATTTTAAGGGTTAACCGGCGCCAGGCGACCGACCTACAACCGTTGATTTTTTGCCCTTTTTGGGTTCTTTATAGTTAGTTAAATTTTTGAGATATTCATGACTAAACCTTGTAGTTTTCCCATAAGCTATTATGTGCAAGGTCAAATATTTGTCAATTTATCACAGATATCTAAAAATCCAGACGATGAATATTTTTTGAAAACTGTTTTTTATCATCATTATTTCCATATCTTCGCAACAAGCACTTCAAAATGTAGGGTTGACGGACTAACTTCAAAAATAGATCAAGAATTGTGTTCTTAATTGTGTGTGTTTTTCCTCTATTTGAAAGATACCATTCACGTGTGGCAACGTTGTATAAAGTGAACAGAATTACCTATTTAGTACCAAATTTACTATCTTGCATACAACCAGTACTCTTATGGGTAATATATCTACTTAAACATCCCAACAATATCAAAATAATATGTAATTTATGTAAAAGATTTTTATCTTTCCAAAATCTATCAAATTATTATTAATAAATGTAAAAATATAAACAATGCATTCTATAACATCTTGAGACCCTGACTGTACGATCTAGGTGGCTGAATTGGATGCCGTTAGTTTTTTGTCCTCTCATTAAATTTCATAAGAGATCTGTTGAAGAAAATAAATAAGAAATGGAATAGTTAAAAGTGGTGAGGTTTAAACAAATCATTTTGACATTGCTTCTGTGTCTTGTGAATGGGATGCAATCTTGTTAATTACGTCTACTTTCAGGTAGGAAAATTGTGTTTCATCCGCCATTTCTAGCTCTAAACAATACAGAACTCTTGCCAGTGCTGGATTGCATGACGATTATTTTGCAGATATGAGAGAGAAATTACGATGAAAAGTCTAATTAATTCACACAATCATAGCCCATCTCGATATTAGATATCAATACAACCAGAAGTCTAAGGCCTTATAACCCATTATAAAGTTGAATATTGAAACATGTTTTATGTTCACACATGTCGGGAATAATTAAAATTATCTTTAATTACTCTGCATGAATATAGTCCTTCAAAGCGGGGGTTAAACCTTAAAATATTTGGAGCATCGTTTTATTTGTTATATGATTTCAGGCTTCACGTCAATATTGTATATACCTCTACTACACAATAGTATTGTGTAGATTTTAGTACACTATAAAAGTAGAAATATAGTGTACTATAGTGTAGTGTAGAAATGGTGTTGATTTTTAAAAGTTTTAATATCACATTTTTCAGTGCTAACAATTTAGATTTTTTTAATTTTTGTATCAGTTTAGACTTGGCTTTCTTTACCACACGTTTTGTTTTACGTTACCTGTATCTCCAAGAAAAATTCTCATCTAGATGTATTATTTTACATTTATGTTTATAATTTAACTTAAATTCGCCTAATGTCTCCAAATAAACTCCAAATCAATTCATTAAACCCGTTTATTTCGTCTGGTTTATTTAATTTTAATAATTCGATAATTTGAACTTTTTTCTTAATAGATGAATATTTTTGGAATTTTCACATATTAAATTTTGGTATGTTTTCTAATCGGTGTTAAAATTCAGAATCCTATCTACCGCTGTCACCGCCACAGCCTAAACGGCTAAACCGATCGATCTAAAATTTTTACCCCATGTGCACTTTTGGCGTCTGAGGTGCCTTTTTATAAAACCAACCCGACGCCGCAATTTTTAAACCGGAAGTGACGTCATATCTCGAAACCGGCTAAACTGATCGGAACGAAACTAGCGTCAAACGATTCGGACGGTCATATATATGAAATTACAGTAGTCTAAAAAGATGTTTACTATTACCGAAATCGGAAAAGACGTCATATAAATGAAGTTTCATACTTAAATCACCTCTTACTACAATTAACCACATATTACGAAGGTTTATAATAATACAAACATTTATATTAATAAATTCTAGCTGGCAGTGATTGCAACCGACATTTTGCTAACCGGAATTTGGAAATCCGGTTCCGGAATTTGGAAATTCCGGAACCGGAATTTTGAATTTGGAAATTTCTTGTCGAAAGTCAGCCTTAAGAATTTAATCGACTCTGCTGCATTAATTTCTGATCCAGCTAACATGATGGATGGAGATAGCTGCAGGATTCCGCGTAATCGGTTAAAATCAACACATGTAGTTTTCGTTGAAGAAAACTAAAAACCATTTCTTTTTGCCCAGCTAGCGAGACGATTAACAGTCAGTTGGATTTGACGTTCACAAATACTTAGTCTATGAGAGTTAAAGTGAATAACAAAATCATCATCGAAGTACATATTCAGAAGGCGTATACTGAAACAAATATTTTTATAAATACATTCTTGGTGGCATTGATTTCGCCGCCATTTTCTAAACCGGAAGTGATGCCATAACTTGAAAAAGGCTGCACCGATTGGAACGAAGCGTTTACTATTCTTCAAGGTTAATCATTTTAAGCATTACTTAGTTCCAAATGCAATTCTTCTTAGTATCTAAATCGGAAATGGCTTATTTTTTAAAGGAATTTGTCATTGTTACAACGATTTGTGTTACAAGTGTGAGAATAATCTAAAAACAGGAGTGATATCTCCATAAAAGAACACTCCAAGAAAAAATACCGGCTAAGTCTTTTCAAAAGAAATCTAAAAATTAAGCACTGAAAAGTAGTGATATCAAAAAATGGGCCAAGACAAAACTTAATTTTAAAAACCAAAATACAATTAGCGCATCATTTTTTAGGGCATCTATAGGTGTAGATTTTATGCATATTTCACCTCTGGCCTATACGTCAAAACTATCTAGGTATATGCACAATGCACTGCCAATTTAAAATTAAGTTTTGACTTGGCCCATTTCTTAATATTACTACTTTTCAGAGCTGAATTTTTAGATTTCTAATTTTTTTAATATTTGAAAAGACTATTGAAAAGGTATTTTTACACGAAGAATTTTTTATGGTATTTACTCAATCAACATTAAATCATCATTTTTTTTGCAAAAGCCATCTATTACATCCGTCGGAACCAGCCAGAGCCCCACCTCCGCCCAAGCCTGTGACAGTCGTCCAACTACTACCTCCATGAGATGAAAGGTCCAGTAATGCTGCAGCATTACGTCCGCTAACACCAGCCAAAGCACCGGCCTCGCTTTGGCCAATGGTAGTCAACACTCCTGCCTCCATGAGGTGCTAGTCCCGGGACCAGCACCGACCAGAGCACCACCTCGCCCTGGCCAATGGCAGTCATCCTATACTGTCTCCAATAGATGCCAACATTAGTAACAGACAGCAACTTTTATTTAAAAAGAAAAAAAAAATTAAAAAAAAAATCAAAAATTCAAAATTTTAAAAACAAAAAAAAATAACATTTTGAAATTCCAAAAAAATTATTAATTTTTTTTTAAAAATGTATAAAAATGTCACAAAAAATAGTATACAAAATTCAAAAAAAATTACAAAAAAATAAAAAAATAAAATTGGGAAAATTACGAAAATTTGAAAATTTGAGTTCAAAATTAATAATATAAGTTTCAAGTCGTATGAAAAATGAAAAATAAATAAAAAAATCGTAAAAAGCAGTGATATCCCAAAAAGGCACTCAGTACAAAAGGGCTGCTAAGTCACTTCAAATAAGAAAAAAATTAAATAATTCTATAAATTTAGGACTGAAAATTAATAATACCTATCAAAAAATGGGAAAGTCAAAACAATTTAAAAATATTAGGTGCATCGTTTTGTATGTGATCATTATGATTTCAGGAAGTAATTTAATTTTTGAAGTGTTACAGCAAAATTAAAGACTATTTGAAAAAATGTTCGATAGACCCAGCCACTTTAAGCAGACAATGTGTTTATTTTGAGCAATTCGTGGAATTTGGTCAGGTAGTCATTGCATAATTTCAGATTGATCAGGGAACCGGTTTGGTATTGCAACTGCAACCCGAAAAACATGATGATGGAAGGGGTGATAAAACATTTTCGAGATATTTGACATCCAACACGCAAAATGTCGTCTCTAAGTCCTCGTCTCTAAGGATTTAAAATATTTCGAATTCATAGTTTGGGAGTGATGTCATCTCACCATCTTGATCTCATAAAAATGAAGAATCAGACATGAATCACCTCTTACTGTAATTATTTTTTTTATTTATTTTTTTGGCGCTGAACGACTTGGTTATAAGCGCTATTTTTTCAATTTATTTTTCAAAAAAAATTAATTCAAAAATTTTAATTTATATTTTACATGTTAACTTTTAATATCATAATTTTAATTTCTTCTAAATTTCGTCATATAGATTAGTTTCCTTTAAAAATCTGATACCCGTATCGATGTTATTGGAGTTGTCATCAAGAATCTCTGCGATATCCCCTGACATATTCAGACTCCTACGCTTTTGACTATATTAATCACATTCGCATAATACATGCTGAATGGACAAAGGCGCATCATATGCATCACATCTAGGAGGATTTTCACCACACATAAAAAATCCGTGTGTAAGTCGACTATGACCAATTCGTAGCCTGGCAATGACAACCTCTTCCCTGCGCGACCTGCGAGAAGAAGATGACCAGACCCGAATGGTAGGTTTAATTGTTCTTAAAAAAAAAATCAAAATTTCATAAAAATTACGAAAATTTGATAATTCTGAGTTTAAAAATAATATGCGTTTCAAGTCGTATGAATAATCTTAAAAAAACAGTGATATCCCAAAAAGGCACTCGGTGCAAAAAGGGCTGCCACGTCTTTTCAACTTAGAAAAAAATAGATATTAATTGTATTATTTAATGATGATACCTATCAAAAAATGGGAGAGTCAAAACAATTTAAAAATATTTTGCATATCATTTTATTTGTGATTTTATGAGTTCAGGCCTACACGTCAAAAATGCGCATAGTTTCTTGTAGCTGACAATGCTTCTACAAGTTGGTATTTGTGTGTAAACAGCTATGAATAAATAAATAAATAAAATAAATGTAGATTTTTTTAAATAGTTTAGCTTTCATTGCTGACATTTTAGATTTTTTTCTGTAAATAGACTTGCCTGACTTTTTACACTTTTTTTACTAGAGGGATCCTTTCATGTGAAACATGAAGCAATGATTGCATTTTCTGGGAATGTAATAGATTTGGTACAATTACAAACTTATGAAAGTTATACTCTCTTGAACAATTGACTTCTTATCCTCCCGAAAAGAAGAATGCCAAACCTATTTATCATAATGCCTATCTATGGTGCGGAAGCCCGATGTAGAACGTAGAAACCCTTACCATTTACAAAATAATATAATGTTTGGCCGATATGACACTAGAAAGGTACACTTGGCCAAACAAAACTTGAACGTTTAATAAATCTGATAGGCTGATAAATGTAAGATCGCACCATCAGAAGTCAGTCTAAGCGATCTCATTGTCTCACTCTAGTAGGTGACCTCACATTTCAATGATAATAACAATATTTGATTGGTTGTGGGACATGACCAGCAGTCATTCAAATTTGGTCAACGTTCAAGTTTTGTTTGGCCGAGTGTACACTCGACAATTCATAAAACGGTATTTGAACGAAACAAATTGGCTGCTGGTCGGGTTCATTGACAATCAATCCTTGTTATTATCAATGAAATCAGAGCTCACCTACTAGAGGTAAATGACGAGTATGTATAGACTTCATCAGATGATGCCATCACATTTTTTTCAGACAATCCATTTCTTTTAAATACCGTTTTATGAATTGTCGAGTGTACATTATTTAAAAAAATGTTTGTATGAACTTTCTGTTTTCCGCGGCCGTCTGATATCTCGAAGGAACAAGGCGTTCCAAAAAATGGAACACACAAAACGCAAAAACGGTCTAAGTGGGCTTTATGCAGTGTGGAGAACGCTGAACCGCAGTAGATGCAAGACAAAAAATCATAAGTGGGGCTCTAATAATGACTGACATTAACAAGCAATGTTAATCCATATGGCCGTGAAGCGAATTCCATCAAATTCGCGCGAATAGCGGCAATGGAATAACGCCAAATAGGCTGTAGGGAACAACAGGAAATCATCTTTTGTTTTTGGTCCTTGCGGGTTAACAGCAAAATTCATTTGCTTTTCTTCTATGGAATAAAGACAATTGAATATTTGCAGTGAGAATCTAGGTTTCTGTGGAAAACTTCTATGGAGTCTATGAAGGGATGTGCGTTGTGAAAAATATCCGACTAAACCTCTCACTTGCCGGGCGAGAGCTCTACCAACTGAGCTACCCGGTCGGACGGACGGACATTAGACACAACGCACTGATGAGGGTTAAAGATCTACCAGGAGAATGGTGAACTGTCAGAAACCGTGGAGAACTATCATACCACCGGTGACAACTGTCACCCTGTCTCTTTGCACTTTTCAGCTGGAAAGATGAACATGCATGGAAAACTTCCACGGAGTAAATTAAATAAAAACGCAGTATTGAGAAACGGAACAGGTTGGGTGAGTGGTTAACGCTCTCAGCTTGTATTCCGGAGGCCCGGGTTCGATTCCCGCGGCCGTCCTTCCTGACTGGGGTTTTTCGTGGTTTTCCCTCAGTCTTCAGGCAAATGCTGGGAAGGTACCCTACTAATAGGCCACGACCGCCTCCTTCCCACCTTCCATCCTTACCTACTCTTCACCATCATCTCCCAATCATCATCATAATCATCCATCCGTCGCCATTAGCCTCGCTGCAGAACAGTGCGACGTTAAGCCCCAGACAAAAAAAAAAAGTATTGAGAACCGATTGCCAGTATTGTGTTGCCATAAGTGTGCCAGTAGATATGTCAGGTAAAAGTTAAAAATATTTAACACTATTGCCCAAACATTTAGTAGTGACTTGACTTATTATACGTTATGTTAGAATATTATATGCTATATTATTATATATATTTTTTATTATATGCTATATTATATGCTATATTATTATATGCAATATTATTAATATGTATTATTATTATATGCTATATTATATTATTATATGCTATGTTTGTTGAATGATTTTTTTTGATTTTATATGTTTTTTTTTTTTTTAAGTGTACACAGAGTGTATACTGATTTTTTTAGTTGTTTAACCCACTATACAAACCCTGTCGGAAGACTGATGCAATAATAGATGGCATGCTATCGGGCAGTTACTTTAACAAGCCTGTTCTACATTGACCTTGGAAAGTTCCCGTTTTGACATTAATGACAGCAAGGGTTAATGCTCTCACAGCAGAAGACCTTCGACCAATCCCTGACAATTCAAGTGAATTGACAAGGCCCTTACCTAGTTCGGGGCACCAAGATAGAACACCCAAATATGCTGGATGAACACCCTGTTTGCCTCTCAAACTAGACACTGCAAAAAAAACTAAATAAATGACCTAAACCTAAACCTAAACCTATAACCTAAGCCTAAAAATAAACTAATAATAACCTAAACAAATAACTATAATTAATAATAATTTCTAATAATAACTAATAAATAATAGCTAATAATAAACTAATAATAACTTAATAGTATAAAAAATAGCCTAGGTATTATCTCTAAAATTTTGTTATAATAAAAAAAAATCAAATGTTCGTTGGAAAAAAAAAGTTTGTTGCATGATTTTTTTTGAAATTTAATTTTAATTTTTTTTTTTAATTCTTTTGTGATTTTTTTAATTTTTTTACCCCACTATACAAACCCTGTCAGAAGTCTGAAAAACACAAAAAAGTTCGTTGCATAATTTTTTTTTAAATTTCAAATTATTTTTTATTTTTTTTATCCATTTTGTGATTTTTTTAGTTGTTTACCCCACTATACAAACCCTGTCAGAAGTCTGATGCGGCAATAGATGCCTAGAACTAGATACTGCAAAAAAAACAAAAAAAATGACCTAAACCTAAACCTAAACCTAATAACATAAACCTAATTATAAACTAATAATAAGCTAATAATAATTAATAATAATTACTAATAATAACATAATAATAACTTAATAGCTTAAAAAATAACCTAGGTACCACCTTTAAAATTCTATTTGAATAAAAATAAATAAAAACAAATCAAATGAGTTAAAACAAAAAAAAGTTAGTTGCATGACTTTTTTTATTTAATTTTTTTTAACTAAAGATCGTCACCCAAGTTAGCTGATGCAGTACGAAAGTACGCAATTTGGAAAAAAACAATAGTGTTGGACAAAAATCTGTTGGAGCTATGATGCGGCAATAGATATGTTATGCTGTCGTGTCATTACTTCAACAAGCTGTACATAGACCGGGCCTCTAATAACAGCAAGGGTTAATGCTCTCTAGCAAATGGCCGTCGAGCAAACCCTGAAAACACAAAGGAGTTGACAAGGCCCTTGCCTAGTCTTGGGCAACAGGATAGAACACCCAGCTATGCTTGATGAACACCCCGTTTGCCGCTCGAAAAAGACACTGCAAAAGTCTACCCACTTGAGGTAGTAACAATCTCCGATCATTTACTAGACATCAAGAGCCTTATTATATTACCCATGAACTCCATGTTAAATGTTACCAATTCCCCCTAACAAAATAAGAAGACAACTGAAAGTTATCACCTAGTCTAAAATATTAACAAAATAAACATAATTAGAAAATGAATCAGAGACAAAACCCATGTTGGAACCCTGACCCTGCATCGAACCCGGGTCTGCTGATCAGCCTGACAGAACACTGTGACAACAGATACAGTAGTTAAGAGAGCAGACTAGTCTAGGTTAGTCATGTAACACAGACACAATACCTACTGGCGGCAAAACACAATACTGGTAACAATTCTCAATACCGATTAATACCGTTAATACAAATATAGTTGATCCGTTATTTCACCTTTTAGGAAGAATCTTCATGAATAAATTAACATAATAATCAGCCAAGTTTGCATAATCGAACCCATAGCATGGAGCTGAAGCTCGACAGAAGACTCGGAGCTGTAGGGATTGTAGCTGTAGGGATAGTTTTTAGGGCATCTTTAGGCACCGAGTGTTCATACCCCCAGCGCCACTAGCGAGAGAAATCGGCAAAACTGTGAGGCGAAGAATCAGCAATTTTATAGTCTCTCATTGGCCGTGGCCATAGCAACCGATAAAAATCCACAGATAACTCAAAATAGCTCAGAATTGGTAAAATAGAGGAGCAAACTAATAATTTTATCAGACTCAGTGGAATTTTTGACACTTCATACATTTTGCTCAGCGAAATATCATTTGGAGTATTATTGTAAGAATGCATACAATGAGTAATGTTTACTTATTGCTGCAACTAAGGGTATGAGGATCATACCAAGAGTTGCTAATTTATTCCACCAATGGCGCAGTTTCTCATTTTTAGAAACAAAAGTGAGTCACACTCGGTGCCTATAGGTGTAGATTTTATGCATATTTCACATCTGGCCTATACGTCTAAACTATCTAGGTATTTACACGATGCGCCAAGTATATTTTGGTTTTTAAAACTAAGTTTTCGCATGGCCCACTTTTTTTATATTACTACTTTTCAGCGCTGAATGTTTAGATTTCTTATATTTTTTATAGTTGAAAAGACTAGGCTGGTATTTTTGCACGGAGTGTTTTTTTATGGGGATATCACTTCTTTTTTCAGATTATTCTCACACTTGTAACACAAATCGGAGCAACAACCATTTAGCAACAATTTTTTGATATCACTACTTTTCAGCGCTGAATTTTTAGATTTCTTATAGTTGAAAAGACTTGGCTGGTATTTTTACACGGAGTGTTTTTATGGTATGATCTACTCAATCGACATAACGCATCTGGTTTATTGCAAAAGCCATCTGTTACCTCCGTTGGCACCAGTTTGAGCCCCGACCTGCGCCCATACTTGTGACAACCACCACACAGCTACCGTCCCCATTAGATGCTAACAGCTTGAAGCCTAGTAATGCTGCAGCAATACTGAGTTAGACAACAGACAAAGCTCCGACCTGCGCCCTGTCCAGTGACGACCACCACACAGCTATTGCCTCCATGAGATGCCAACTTAAGTAACAGACGGCAACTTTTATTAGTGACCAATCGGAAATGTATTTTTTTTAAGGGAACTTTCATTGGTGCGATAATATGGGTTACAAGTCGTATGAATAATCTAAAAAAGCAGTGATCCCAAAAAGCACTCGGTCTCTTCAACTAAGGAAAAAAATTATAAATTTGAAAATTTAAAAATTCAAAAAAATTTTAAAACAAAAATCTAAAAATTTTAATTTTAAAAACTCCCCCAAAAAAATCGAAAAAATCTTAAAAATAAATTCGAAAAATTTCAAAAAAAAATTTATATAAAATTCCAAAAAATAAAAATAAAAATAATCGAAGTTTTGGAAAATTACGAAAATTCGAGTTCAAAAATAATATGCGTTTTAAGTCGTATGAATATTCTAAAAAAAGCAGTGCTGTCCCAAAAAAACACTTAATGTAAAAAAGGATGCCAAATAAAATTCAAAAAAAAAAAAAAAAAAAAAAAAAAAAAAATCAAAAATTCAAAAAATTCAGCACTGATAAGTATAATGATTTCAAAAATGGTCTAAGTCAAAACTATTTTAAGGGTTAACCGGCGCCAGGCGACCGACCTACAACCTTTGATTTTTTGCCCTTTTTGGGTTCTTTATAGGTAGTTAAATTTTTGAGATATTCATGACTAAACCTTGTAGTTTTCCCATAAGCTATTATGTGCAAGGTCAAATATTTGTCAATATATCACAGATATCTAAAAATCCAGACGATGAATATTTTTTGAAAACTGTTTTTTATCATCATTATTTCCATATCTTCGCAACAAGCACTTCAAAATGTAGGGTTGACGGACTAACTTCAAAAATAGATCAAGAATTGTGTTCTTAATTGTGTGTGTTTTTCCTCTATTTGAAAGATACCATTCACGTGTGGCAACGTTGTATAAAGTGAACAGAATTACCTATTTAGTACCAAATTTACTATCTTGCATACAACCAGTACTCTTATGGGTAATATATCTACTTAAACATCCCAACAATATCAAAATAATATGTAATTTATGTAAAAGATTTTTATCTTTCCAAAATCTATCAAATTATTATTAATAAATGTAAAAATATAAACAATGCATTCTATAACATCTTGAGACCCTGACTGTACGATCTAGGTGGCTGAATTGGATGCCGTTAGTTTTTTGTCCTCTCATTAAATTTCATAAGAGATCTGTTGAAGAAAATAAATAAGAAATGGAATAGTTAAAAGTGGTGAGGTTTAAACAAATCATTTTGACATTGCTTCTGTGTCTTGTGAATGGGATGCAATCTTGTTAATTACGTCTACTTTCAGGTAGGAAAATTGTGTTTCATCCGCCATTTCTAGCTCTAAACAATACAGAACTCTTGCCAGTGCTGGATTGCATGACGATTATTTTGCAGATATGAGAGAGAAATTACGATGAAAAGTCTAATTAATTCACACAATCATAGCCCATCTCGATATTAGATATCAATACAACCAGAAGTCTAAGGCCTTATAACCCATTATAAAGTTGAATATTGAAACATGTTTTATGTTCACACATGTCGGGAATAATTAAAATTATCTTTAATTACTCTGCATGAATATAGTCCTTCAAAGCGGGGGTTAAACCTTAAAATATTTGGAGCATCGTTTTATTTGTTATATGATTTCAGGCTTCACGTCAATATTGTATATACCTCTACTACACAATAGTATTGTGTAGATTTTAGTACACTATAAAAGTAGAAATATAGTGTACTATAGTGTAGTGTAGAAATGGTGTTGATTTTTAAAAGTTTTAATATCACATTTTTCAGTGCTAACAATTTAGATTTTTTTAATTTTTGTATCAGTTTAGACTTGGTTTTCTTTACCACACGTTTTGTTTTACGTTACCTGTATCTCCAAGAAAAATTCTCATCTAGATGTATTATTTTACATTTATGTTTATAATTTAACTTAAATTCGCCTAATGTCTCCAAATAAACTCCAAATCAATTCATTAAACCCGTTTATTTCGTCTGGTTTATTTAATTTTAATAATTCGATAATTTGAACTTTTTTCTTAATAGATGAATATTTTTGGAATTTTCACATATTAAATTTTGGAATGTTTTCTAATCGGTGTTAAAATTCAGAATCCTATCTACCGCTGTCACCGCCACAGCCTAAACGGCTAAACCGATCGATCTAAAATTTTTACCCCATGTGCACTTTTGGCGTCTGAGGTGCCTTTTTATAAAACCAACCCGACGCCGCAATTTTTAAACCGGAAGTGACGTCATATCTCGAAACCGGCTAAACTGATCGGAACGAAACTAGCGTCAAACGATTCGGACGGTCATATATATGAAATTACAGTAGTCTAAAAAGATGTTTACTATTACCGAAATCGGAAAAGACGTCATATAAATGAAGTTTCATACTTAAATCACCTCTTACTACAATTAACCACATATTACGAAGGTTTATAATAATACAAACATTTATATTAATAAATTCTAGCTGGCAGTGATTGCAACCGACATTTTGCTAACCGGAATTTGGAAATCCGGTTCCGGAATTTGGAAATTCCGGAACCGGAATTTTGAATTTGGAAATTTCTTGTCGAAAGTCAGCCTTAAGAATTTAATAAACTCTGCTGCATTAATTTCTGATCCAGCTAACATGATGGATGGAGATAGCTGCAGGATTCCGCGTAATCGGTTAAAATCAACACATGTAGTTTTCGTTGAAGAAAACTTAAAACCATTTCTTTCTGCCCAGCTAGCGAGACGATTAACAGTCAGTTGGATTTGACGTTCACAAATACTAAGTATATGAGAGTTAAAGTGAATAACAAAATCATCATCGAAGTACATATTCAGAAGGCGTATACTGAAACAAATATTTTATATAAATACATTCTTGGTGGCATTGATTTCAGCCGCCATTTTCTAAACCGGAAGTGATGCCATAACTTGAAAAAGGCTGCACCGATTGGAACGAAGCGTTTACTATTCTTCAAGGTTAATCATTTTAAGCATTACTTAGTTCCAAATGCAATTCTTCTTAGTATCTAAATCGGAAATGGCTTATTTTTTAAAGGAATTTGTCATTGTTACAACGATTTGTGTTACAAGTGTGAGAATAATCTAAAAACAGGAGTGATATCTCCATAAAAGAACACTCCAAGAAAAATTACCGGCCAAGTCTTTTCAAAAGAAATCTAAAAATTTAGCACTGAAAAGTAGTGATATCAAAAAATGGGCCAAGACAAAACTTAATTTTAAAAACCAAAATACAATTAGCGCATCATTTTTTAGGGCATCTATAGGTGTAGATTTTATGCATATTTCACCTCTGGCCTATACGTCTAAACTATCTAGGTATATGCACAATGCACTGCCAATTTAAAATTAAGTTTTGACTTGGCCCATTTCTTAATATTACTACTTTTCAGAGCTGAATTTTTAGATTTCTAATTTTTTTAATATTTGAAAAGACTATTGAAAAGGTATTTTTACACGAAGAATTTTTTATGGTATTTACTCAATCAACATTAAATCATCATTTTTTTTGCAAAAGCCATCTATTACATCCGTCGGAACCAGCCAGAGCCCCACCTCCGCCCAAGCCTGTGACAGTCGTCCAACTACTACCTCCATGAGATGAAAGGTCCAGTAATGCTGCAGCATTACGTCCGCTATCACCAGCCAAAGCACCGGCCTCGCTTTGGCCAATGGTAGTCAACACTCCTGCCTCCATGAGGTGCTAGTCCCGGGACCAGCACCGACCAGAGCACCACCTCGCCCTGGCCAATGGCAGTCATCCTATACTGTCTCCAATAGATGCCAACATCAGTAACAGACAGCAACTTTTATTTAAAAAGAAAAAAAAAATTAAAAAAAAAATCAAAAATTCAAAATTTTAAAAACAAAAAAAAATAACATTTTGAAATTCCAAAAAAATTATTGATTTTTTTTTAAAAATGTTTAAAAAATGTCAAAAAAATAGTATACAAAATTCAAAAAAAATTACAAAAAAATAAAAAAATAAAATTGGGAAAATTACGAAAATTTGAAAATTTGAGTTCAAAATTAATAATATAAGTTTCAAGTCGTATGAAAAATGAAAAATAAATAAAAAAATCGTAAAAAGCAGTGATATCCCAAAAAGGCACTCAGTACAAAAGGGCTGCTAAGTCACTTCAAATAAGAAAAAAATTAAATAATTCTATAAATTTAGGACTGAAAATTAATAATACCTATCAAAAAATGGGAAAGTCAAAACAATTTAAAAATATTAGGTGCATCGTTTTGTTTGTGATCATTATGATTTCAGGAAGTAATTTAATTTTTGAAGTGTTACAGCAAAATTAAAGACTATTTGAAAAAATGTTCGATAGACCCAGCCACTTTAAGCAGACAATGTGTTTATTTTGAGCAATTCGTGGAATTTGGTCAGGTAGTCATTGCATAATTTCAGATTGATCAGGGAACCGGTTTGGTATTGCAACTGCAACCCGAAAAACATGATGATGGAAGGGGTGATAAAACATTTTCGAGATATTTGACATCCAACACGCAAAATGTCGTCTCTAAGTCCTCGTCTCTAAGGATTTAAAATATTTCGAATTCATAGTTTGGGAGTGACGTCATCTCACCATCTTGATCTCATAAAAATGAAGAATCAGACATGAATCACCTCTTACTGTAATTATTTTTTTTATTTATTTTTTTGGCGCTGAACGACTTGGTTATAAGCGCTATTTTTTCAATTTATTTTTCAAAAAAAATTAATTCAAAAATTTTAATTTATATTTTACATGTTAACTTTTAATATCATAATTTTAATTTCTTCTAAATTTCGTCATATAGATTAGTTTCCTTTAAAAATCTGATTACCGTATCGATGTTATTGGAGTTGTCATCAAGAATCTCTGCGATATCCCCTGACATATTCAGACTCCTACGCTTTTGACTATATTAATCACATTCGCATAATACATGCTGAATGGACAAAGGCGCATCATATGCATCACATCTAGGAGGATTTTCACCACACATAAAAAATCCGTGTGTAAGTCGACTATGACCAATTCGTAGCCTGGCAATGACAACCTCTTCCCTGCGCGACCTGCGAGAAGAAGATGACCAGACCCGAATGGTAGGTTTAATTGTTCTTAAAAAAAAAATCAAAATTTCATAAAAATTACGAAAATTTGATAATTCTGAGTTTAAAAATAATATGCGTTTCAAGTCGTATGAATAATCTTAAAAAAACAGTGATATCCCAAAAAGGCACTCGGTGCAAAAAGGGCTGCCACGTCTTTTCAACTTAGAAAAAAATAGATATTAATTGTATTATTTAATGATGATACCTATCAAAAAATGGGAGAGTCAAAACAATTTAAAAATATTTTGCATATCATTTTATTTGTGATTTTATGAGTTCAGGCCTACACGTCAAAAATGCGCATAGTTTCTTGTAGCTGACAATGCTTCTACAAGTTGGTATTTGTGTGTAAACAGCTATGAATAAATAAATAAATAAAATAAATGTAGATTTTTTAAAATAGTTTAGCTTTCATTGCTGACATTTTAGATTTTTTTCTGTAAATAGACTTGCCTGACTTTTTACACTTTTTTTACTAGAGGGATCCTTTCATGTGAAACATGAAGCAATGATTGCATTTTCTGGGAATGTAATAGATTTGGTACAATTACAAACTTATGAAAGTTATACTCTCTTGAACAATTGACTTCTTATCCTCCCGAAAAGAAGAATGCCAAACCTATTTATCATAATGCCTATCTATGGTGCGGAAGCCCGATGTAGAACGTAGAAACCCTTACCATTTACAAAATAATATAATGTTTGGCCGATATGACACTAGAAAGGTACACTTGGCCAAACAAAACTTGAACGTTCAATAAATCTGATAGGCTGATAAATGTAAGATCGCACCATCAGAAGTCAGTCTAAGCGATCTCATTGTCTCACTCTAGTAGGTGACCTCACATTTCAATGATAATAACAATATTAGATTGGTTGTGGGACATGACCAGCAGTCATTCAAATTTGGTCAACGTTCAAGTTTTGTTTGGCCGAGTTTACACTCGACAATTCATAAAACGGTATTTGAACGAAACAAATTGGCTGCTGGTCGGGTTCATTGACAATCAATCCTTGTTATTATCAATGAAATCAGAGCTCACCTACTAGAGGTAAATGACGAGTAAGTATAGACTTCATCAGATGATGCCATCACATTTTTTTCAGACAATCCATTTCTTTTAAATACCGTTTTATGAATTGTCGAGTGTACATTATTTAAAAAAATGTTTGTATGAACTTTCTGTTTTCCGCGGCCGTCTGATATCTCGAAGGAACAAGGCGTTCCAAAAAATGGAACACACAAAACGCAAAAACGGTCTAAGTGGGCTTTATGCAGTGTGGAGAACGCTGAACCGCAGTAGATGCAAGACAAAAAATCATGAGTGGGGCTCTAATAATGTCTGACATTAACAAGCAATGTTAATCCATATGGCCGTGAAGCGAATTCCATCAAATTCGCGCGAATAGCGGCAATGGAATAACGCCAAATAGGCTGTAGGGAACAACAGGAAATCATCTTTTGTTTTTGGTCCTTGCGGGTTAACAGCAAAATTCATTTGCTTTTCTTCTATGGAATAAAGACAATTGAATATTTGCAGTGAGAATCTAGGTTTCTGTGGAAAACTTCTATGGAGTCTATGAAGGGATGTGCGTTGTGAAAAATATCCGACTAAACCTCTCACTTGCCGGGCGAGAGCTCTACCAACTGAGCTACCCGGTCGGACGGACGGACATTAGACACAACGCACTGATGAGGGTTAAAGATCTACGAGGAGAATGGTGAACTGTCAGAAACCGTGGTTAACTATCATACCACCGGTGACAACTGTCACCCTGTCTCTTTGCACTTTTCAGCTGGAATGATGAACATGCATGGAAAACTTCCACGGAGTAAATTAAATAAAAACGCAGTATTGAGAACCGATTGCCAGTATTGTGTTGCCATAAGTGTGCCAGTAGATATGTCAGGTAAAAGTTAAAAATATTTAACACTATTGCCCAAACATTTAGTAGTGACTTGACTTATTATACGTTATGTTAGAATATTATATGCTATATTATTATATATATTTTTTATTATATGCTATATTATATGCTATATTATTAAATGCTATATTATTAATATGTATTATTATTATATGCTATATTATATTATTATATGCTATGTTTGTTGAATGATTTTTTTTGATTTTATATGTTTTTTTATTTTTTTTAAGTGTACACAGAGTGTATACTGATTTTTTTAGTTGTTTAACCCACTATACAAACCCTGTCGGAAGACTGATGCGGTAATAGATGGCATGCTATCGGGCAGTTACTTTAACAAGCCTGTTCTACATTGACCTTGGAAAGTTCCCGTTTTGACATTAATTACAGCAAGGGTTAATGCTCTCACAGCAGAAGACCTTCGAGCAATCCCTGACAATTCAAGTGAATTGACAAGGCCCTTACCTATAGTTCGGGGCACCAAGATAGAACACCCAAATATGCTGGATGAACACCCTGTTTGCCTCTCAAACTAGACACTGCAAAAAAAACTAAAAAAATGACCTAAACCTAAACCTAAACCTATAACCTAAGCCTAAAAATAAACTAATAATAACCTAAACAAATAACTATAATTAATAATAATTTCTAATAATAACTAATAAATAATAGCTAATAATAAACTAATAATAACTTAATAGTATAAAAAATAGCCTAGGTATTATCTCTAAAATTTTGTTATAATAAAAAAAATCAAATGTTCGTTGGAAAAAAAAAGTTTGTTGCATGATTTTTTTTGAAATTTAATTTTTAATTTTTTTTTTATTCCTTTGTGATTTTTTTAGTTTTTTACCCCACTATACAAACCCTGTCAGAAGTCTGAAAAACACAAAAAAGTTCGTTGCATAATTTTTTTTAAAATTTAAAATTATTTTTTATTTTTTTTATCCTTTTTGTGATTTTTTTAGTTGTTTACCCCACTATACAAACCCTGTCAGAAGTCTGATGCGGCAATAGATGCCTAGAACTAGATACTGCAAAAAAAACTAAAAAAATGACCTAAACCTAAACCTAAACCTAATAACATAAACCTTAATCTGACTGAAGTGTACTTAAATAGCAAATTGCTAAATAAAATATATCAATCAATCAATCAATCAATTATAAACTAATAATAAGCTAATAATAATTAATAATAATTACTAATAATAACATAATAATAACTTAATAGCTTAAAAAATAACCTAGGTACCACCTTTAAAATTCTATTTGAATAAAAATAAATAAAAACAAATCAAATGAGTTAAAACAAAAAAAGTTAGTTGCATGACTTTTTTTATTTAATTTTTTTTAACTAAAGATCGTCACCCAAGTTAGCTGATGCAGTACGAAAGTACGCAATTTGGAAAAAAACAATAGTGTTGGACAAAAATCTGTTGGAGCTATGATGCGGCAATAGATATGTTATGCTGTCGTGTCATTACTTCAACAAGCTGTACATAGACCGGGCCTCTAATAACAGCAAGGGTTAATGCTCTCTAGCAAATGGCCGTCGAGCAAACCCTGAAAACACAAAGGAGTTGACAAGGCCCTTGCCTAGTCTTGGGCAACAGGATAGAACACCCAGCTATGCTTGATGAACACCCCGTTTGCCGCTCGAAAAAGACACTGCAAAAGTCTACCCACTTGAGGTAGTAACAATCTCCGATCATTTACTAGACATCAAGAGCCTTATTATATTACCCATGAACTCCATGTTAAATGTTACCAATTCCCCCTAACAAAATAAGAAGACAACTGAAAGTTATCACCTAGTCTAAAATATTAACAAAATAAACATAATTAGAAAATGAATCAGAGACAAAACCCATGTTGGAACCCTGACCCTGCATCGAACCCGGGTCTGCTGATCAGCCTGACAGAACACTGTGACAACAGATACAGTAGTTAAGAGAGCAGACTAGTCTAGGTTAGTCATGTAACACAGACACAATACCTACTGGCGGCAAACCACAATACTGGTAACAATTCTCAATACCGATTAATACCGTTAAGGGAGGACAATGGTGAAAAACCTAAAATCTACAATAAGAATGCAATGGCTGTGAAATTTTCAGGGTTTACTAACATATAAAAAAGGATTTAATTTAAATTTTTTAATTGAAAAAAAAATCAAAATTTTGGATTCTAGATAATTTTTTATTAAAAAAAAAGTGAGTTCCGTTGGTACAGTTTTATTTCCAAATTTTTTGTTATAACAACATTAAAAATTATTTTAGGCTGCATATAAACATAATTAACAATCTGGTAAGAGGAATTTTTGAAATAATTTTTTTTGCCTGCACAAAAAAATTATCAAAAACAATAATTAATTATATTGTAGCAACACTATTGGTTACACATTTATTGTAGAAGAATGAAGTACAATATGGCTAAAAGGCTCTGTCTAAACCTTTATAATCTATTCATGGACATCCAAAAAAAAAATGAAGACAATCGCACAAGAACTTTTTGAGATAAATACGCATAATCAAGCTAATTTTATATATATGGAATATATATATAATAGCGTATATGAAATATTGTACACCATTAGAAAGCATTACGTTATCACAGTAAAACAATTAAATACAGTATCTTACAAGGGAAAATACTACTTAAAAGAGTTAATATCTTTTATATAAAAGTTATATATAAAAAAATTGGAAATAAAAAAAAATTGGAAAATATAAAAATTTTGTAGAAATTTCACCATTGTCCTCCCTTAATACAAATATAGTTGATCTGTTATTTCACCTTTTAGGAAGAATCTTCATGAATAAATTAACATAATAATCAGCCAAGTTTGCATAATCGAACCCATAGCATGGAGCTGAAGCTCGACAGAAGACTCGGAGCTGTAGGGATTGTAGCTGTAGGGATAGTTTTTAGGGCATCTATAGGCACCGAGTGTTCATACCCCCAGCGCCACTAGCGAGAGAAATCGGCAAAACTGTGAGGCGAAGAATCAGCAATTTTATAGTCTCTCATTGGCCGTGGCCATAGCAACCGATAAAAATCCACAGATAACTCAAAATAGCTCAGAATTGAGGAGCAAACTAATAATTTTATCAGACTCAGTGGAATTTTTGTCACTTCATACATTTTGCACAGCGAAATATCATTTGGAGTATTATTGTAAGAATGCATACAATGAGTAATGTTTACTAACTGCTGCAACTAAAGAAAGGTTTCCAAGGGCGGAATTTCGCCGCGTTGCGGGAAATATTTCGCGACGGATTTGTTCCGCGGAAGTATCCCGTTTCCAAGCGCGAATTTTTCTCCGCCTAGTTTGTAGTGGTACCTAGCGGCCAAATTAGGCAGCGCTGATATAAGTCGATCTATCGAGATCGATATCTTAAAATCGTAAAGACAAGGATTGTCCTAGACCACTTCAATAAAATATTCTGGATCATATTCCATTATTAGTACATATTTTATTAATAAACAAATATAAACTTGACAACACATGTCACTACCTGACGGCAGACAACAGATTTGATTTATATCGAATATCGATATCGAAAGTCGACTGAAAAACGGAAACTATAACACCACGAACCTGGCGGTAATCGTGAGAAAACTACCAGCTTCCGGTGCGCGGAACGAATTTCGTCCCGCTAAGGTAGGAGTAGATTCAACTTTCTCGGCGGCGACTTCGCCGCTGGGTTTCTGGCTTGTGATTGGTCAAAGTCGGCCATTTTGCGGAATTTCTCCCGCAACGCGGCGAAATTCCGCCCTTGGAAACCTTACTTAAGGGTATGAGGATCATATATTCCACCAATGGCGCAGTTTCTCATTTTCATAAACAAAAGTGAGTCAACACTCGGTGCCTATAGGTGTAGATTTTATGCATATTTCACATCTGGCCTATACGTCTAAACTATCTAGGTATGCACAATGCGCCAAGTATATTTTGGTTTTTAAAACTAAGTTTTGACTTGGCCCACTTTTTTTGAAATCACTACTTTTCAGCGCTGAATTTGTAGATTTCTTATATTTTTTATAGTTGAAAAGACTAGGCTGGTATTTTTGCACGGAGTGGTTTTTATGGGGATATCACTTCTTTTTTCAGATTATTCTCACAATTGTAACACAAATCGGAGCAAAAACCATTTAGCAACAATTTTTTGATATCACTACTTTTCAGCGCTGAATTTTTAGATTTCTTATATTTTTTATAGTTGAAAAGACTTGGCTGGTATTTTTGCACAGAGTGTTTTTTATGGGGATATCACTTCTTTTTTCAGATTATTCTCACACTTGTAACACAAATCGGAGCAACAACCATTTAGCAACAATTTTTTGATGTCACTAATTTTCAGCGCTGAATTTTTAGATTTCTTATAGTTGAAAAGACTTGGCTGGTATTTTTACACGGAGTGTTTTTATGGTATGATCTACTCAATCAACATAACGCATCTGGTTTATTGCAAAAGCCATCTGTTACCTCCGTTGGCACCAGTTTGAGCCCCGACCTGCGCCCATACTTGTGACAACCACCACACAGCTACCGTCCCCATTAGATGCTAACAGCTTGAAGCCTAGTAATGCTGCAGCAATACTGAGTTAGACAACAGACAAAGCTCCGACCTGCGCCCTGTCCAGTGACGACCACCACACAGCTATTGCCTTTCTTCTTCCAGTTCAAGTTGCCTCTGAGGACAACGGAAATCAAATGCCGGGCCTGCGCCCACTAATTTGCCATCTAGGGTAGTCTTACGTCTGTTTTAGGTTTTCATCTTGAGTCTGCTTCGTCAGACAGACGGAGCCTTAGATGGCAAGTGACGCGATCGGGCGTGGATAGCGGTCAAACGGATTGACGGCTATCTGCCCGAGGCCCTGGATCAGCGGGTTCTCGTTGGCATTGAGGCCCTCGTAGAATGCTATGTTTAGGCCCAGCATGTGTTTGGCCAGGAGCTCGATGTTCAGCTCCTGGTGGATGTCCGTTGTCCTCGTGTAGACGGGCACACCAAGCGCGAGTCGCAGCGCCTTGTTCTGGACTCTCTGCAGGCTCTGTAGGAGGCTTGGCATGCACCCGCTCCACACTGGCGAGGCGTATGTCATAGTTGGTCGAATTATTGCCGTATAAACGCGAGCTTTGGTCTTGGCGCTCATGGCTTTTGCTTTTAGCAGTGGATACAGTGCAGCCATCTTTCTTGTTGCCTTTTGCTGGATTCTCTCGACGTGAGCCCGCCAGATCAGCTTGCTGTCGAGCGTCACGCCGAGGTATAGGCTGTGGGGCTCCCATGGGATCGTCTCACCACACAAGGAAATCACTGGTCTGTGCTTGACCTGCCGGCGGGAAAAGAGGGTTGCTGTTGTTTTCGAGGCATTGAGAAGAATTCTCCACTCGGTGTACCAGTTTGACAGGATGTTTAAAGCTGACTTAAGATTTCTTTCAATTTCTTTCCCGCTGAAAGACTGGGCAATGATGGCTCCATCGTCTGCATAGAACGCAAGCTCGACTCCAGGCAGTTCAAGTGGGACGTCGTTTGTGAATAGGTTGAATAAAATTGGACCTATGATTGAACCTTGTGGCACGCCTGCTGAAATGGGCTTTGAGGAAGACTTTTCTTCACGGAGCGAGACGTAGAATGATCTCCCCCCTAAGTAACTGGACACAAAGTTTACCAAGTAGTCCGGAAATTCAAGTGAAATTAGCTTGCTGATCAATCCCATTGCCTCCATGAGATGCCAACTTAAGTAACAGACGGCAACTTTTATTAGTGACCAATCGGAAATGTATTTTTTTTAAGGGAACTTTCATTGGTGCGATAATATGGGTTACAAGTCGTATGAATAATCTAAAAAAGCAGGGATCTCAAAAAGCACGCGGACTCTTCAACTAAGGAAAAAAATTATACATTTGAAAATTTAAAAATTCAAAAAAATTTTAAAACAAAAATCTAAAAATTTTAATTTTAAAAACTCCCCCAAAAAAATCGAAAAAATCTTAAAAATAAATTCGAAAAATTTCAAAAAAAAATTTATACAAAATTCCAAAAAATAAAAATAAAAATAATCGAAGTTTTGGAAAAATTACGAAAATTCGAGTTCAAAAATAATATGCGTTTTAAGTCGTATGAATATTCTAAAAAAAGCAGTGCTGTCCCAAAAAAACACTTAATGTAAAAAAGGATGCCAAATAAAATTCAAAAAAAAAATAAAAAAAAAATAAAAAAAAAAAAAAATCAGCACTGATAAGTATAATGATTTCAAAAAATGGTCTAAGTCAAAACTATTTTAAGGGTTAACCGGCGCCAGGCGACCGACCTACAACCTTTGATTTTTTGCCCTTTTTGGGTTCTTTATAGTTAGTTAAATTTTTGAGATATTCATGACTAAACCTTGTAGTTTTCCCATAAGCTATTATGTGCAAGGTCAAATATTTGTCAATATATCACAGATATCTAAAAATCCAGACGATGAATATTTTTTGAAAACTGTTTTTTATCATCATTATTTCCATATCTTCGCAACAAGCACTTCAAAATGTAGGGTTGACGGACTAACTTCAAAAATAGATCAAGAATTGTGTTCTTAATTGTGTGTGTTTTTCCTCTATTTGAAAGATACCATTCACGTGTGGCAACGTTGTATAAAGTGAACAGAATTACCTATTTAGTACCAAATTTACTATCTTGCATACAACCAGTACTCTTATGGGTAATATATCTACTTAAACATCCCAACAATATCAAAATAATATTTAATTTATGTATAAGATTTTTATCTTTCCAAAATCTATCAAATTATTATTAATAAATGTAAAAATATAAACAATGCATTCTATAACATCTTGAGACCCTGACTGTACGATCTAGGTGGCTGAATTGGATGCCGTTAGTTTTTTGTCCTCTCATTGAATTTCATAAGAGATCTGTTGAAGAAAATAAATAAGAAATGGAATAGTTAAAAGTGGTGAGGTTTAGACAAATCATTTTGACATTGCTTCTGTGTCTTGTGAATGGGATGCAATCTTGTTAATTACGTCTACTTTCAGGTAGGAAAATTGTGTTTAATCCGCCATTTCTAGCTCTAAACAATACAGAACTCTTGCCAGTGCTGGATTGCATGACGATTATTTTGCAGATATGAGAGAGAAATTACGATGAAAAGTCTAATTAATTCACACAATCATAGCCCATCTCGATATTAGATATCAATACAACCAGAAGTCTAAGGCCTTATAACCCATTATAAAGTTGAATATTGAAACATGTTTTATGTTCACACATGTCGGGAATAATTAAAATTATCTTTAATTACTCTGCATGAATATAGTCCTTCAAAGCGGGGGTTAAACCTTAAAATATTTGGAGCATCGTTTTATTTGTTATATGATTTCAGGCTTCACGTCAATATTGTATATACCTCTACTACACAATAGTATTGTGTAGATCTTAGTACACTATAAAAGTAGAAATATAGTGTACTATAGTGTAGTGTAGAAATGGTGTTGATTTTTAAAAGTTTTAATATCACATTTTTCAGTGCTAACAATTTAGATTTTTTTTATTTTTTTATCAGTTTAGACTTGGCTTTCTTTTCCACACGTTTTGTTTTACGTTACCTGTATCTCCAAAAAAAATTCTCATCTAGATGTATTATTTTACATTTATGTTTATAATTTAACTTAAATTCGCCTAATGTCTCCAAATAAACTCCAAATCAATTCATTAAACCCGTTTATTTCGTCTGGTTTATTTAATTTTAATAATTCGATAATTTGAACTTTTTTCTTAATAGATGAATATTTTTGAAATTTTCACATATTAAATTTTGGTATGTTTTCTAATCGGTGTTAAAATTCAGAATCCTATCTACCGCTGTCACCGCCACAGCCTAAACGGCTAAACCGATCGATCTGAAATTTTTACCCCATGTGCACTTTTGGCGTCTGAGGTGCCTTTTTATAAAACCAACCCGACGCCGCAATTTTTAAACCGGAAGTGACGTCATATCTCGAAACCGGCTAAACTGATCGGAACGAAACTAGCGTCAAACGATTCGGACGGTCATATATATGAAATTACAGTAGTCTAAAAAGATGTTTACTATTACCGAAATCGGAAAAGACGTCATATAAATGAAGAATCATACTTAAATCACCTCTTACTACAATTAACCACATATTACGAAGGTTTATAATAATACAAACATTTATATTAATAAATTCTAGCTGGCAGTGATTGCAACCGACATTTTGCTAACCGGAATTTGGAAACCAGGTTCCGGAATTTGGAAATTCCGGAACCGGAATTTTGAATTTGGAAATTTCTTGTCGAAAGTCAGCCTGAAGAATTTAATCGACTCTGCTGCATTAATTTCTGATCCAGCTAACATGATGGATGGAGATAGCTGCAGGATTCCTTGTAATCGGTTAAAATCAACACATGTAGTTTTTGTTGAAGAAAACTAAAAACCATTTCTTTCTGCCCAGCTAGCGAGACGATGGCAGTTCTCAAGAGGGAGGCGTCGAGGGTAGACGTGTCTGGCCTCGCTCTCCCCCGCACAAACTAGTTTAAACGATCAGTGTTCTGTTTTGTGTGTTCTGTGTTTTATTTACTCGTTCATATTTCTCTTATCAATGGTCACTTACGCGCAGAGCGCGGCGGTCTCGGGGCCTCGGCCCACATCTGTCCGCAGAATTAACACGGTCAAATTTCAGTTCACTCGAGAGTGCCAACGTACAACATCAGAGGAAATCCACGACTGGCTTTTCAACACCTTACAAATCAAACCGGAAACTGTCAACGCTCTTCAATTAGATAACACCACCTCCACTGTTTACTTAAAGTTCAATCAGGACTCTCTGTGTGACGACTTGATCACCAAGCATCAAGGTAAGGCCATCTTCAAACACCTTGATGGCTCTTCCAGTGAGGTGTCCTTATCACACTGTGATTTGGGCTACCGTTCCATCAGAATTTTTAATCTGCCCGTGGAAATGCCGAATGAAGCTATCCGCCATCAACTGCAATCATTCGGCATCATCCGCGAGATCGTCGACGAGACGTGGTCGACGGCGTACAAGTTCAACAAAATCAAGAACGGCGTCCGCACTGTTCGCATCGAGCTGAAAGCTCACATCCCCTCATACATCCTAGTGTGTGGGCTCCGTGGGTTAGTAACGTACGATGGGCAACCGCGGACATGTGCGTTATGTAACTCAGCAAATCACTTAAGATCGGATTGTGGCATTCGCCGCCCTCCACCCCAACTTCCATCACTTGACACTCAGAGGAATGTCTGGACCCCTCTCCAGACACGGTCGGCTGGCAGCGGCGAGGCGGGACCATCAGAGACGTTGCCGACGGTTGTCACACCCACCCCGAACCTGGCAAACTCTGAGGTCGTGACCTCTGCAGCACCCTTCTCGCTCTCAACATCTAGCGCAGGGGTGGCCAAAGAAGTCGCGACCGTGACTGTCGCTGAACACAACAATATCGTCGAGACCATCATGATGAGCGACGAAGCCACAGCGACGCCTGATGACACCAGGAAGCGCACGGTGTCTCCCCCCGCCTCCATGCCGCCAACGAAGAGGAAGACCACACGACGATCGCAGATACACGATATCGGGTGGATGAACGTAGCTTCCTTTCGTGCCGGGCTCGCGGCGAAGAAAAAAGGCGTCCCGCCGCCCGCTCCACCTGCTCCACCTACTCCTACACCCTCGACGTCCAAGTGGAGCGACGACGTCGAGGTGGACCCAGGTGCACGTTGCACCCGAGCCGTCATCCCGACCTCCCTGCCTCGGGGGTGGACATTACATTTGAACATTGAACATTGCTGAACTGTGTTTTTCCGATATAACCTATTAATTGTGCCTATACAAACTAATGTTCTTTACCTGTTCTTGTGCCCATACCTATCACATCATAATTTCTGGAATTTACATAAACAATTTGAAATCATTTTATAACTGAACTTACATGTAAACTCTGTACAACGGCTAAAGAGGGCACCTTTTATGTAGCCCTACACTAGCCATCCTGTCCTTGACAGGTAAAATACATTAAATAATAATAATAAGCGAGACGATTAACAGTCAGTTGGATTTGACGTTCACAAATACTAAGTCTATGAGAGTTAAAGTGAATAAGAAAATCATCATCGAAGTACATATTCAGAAGGCGTATACTAATACAAATATTTTATATAAATACATTCTTGGTGGCATTGATTTCAGCCGCCATTTTCTAAACCGGAAGTGATGCCATAACTTGAAAAAGGCTGCACCGATTGGAACGAAGCGTTTACTATTCTTCAAGGTTAATCATTTTAAGCATTACTTAGTTCCAAATGCAATTCTTCTTAGTATCTAAATCGGAAATGGCTTATTTTTTAAAGGAATTTGTCATTGTTACAACGATTTGTGTTACAAGTGTGAGAATAATCTAAAAACAGGAGTGATATCTCCATAAAAGAACACTCCAAGAAAAAATACCGGCCAAGTCTTTTCAAAAGAAATCTAAAAATTTAGCACTGAAAAGTAGTGATATCAAAAAATGGGCCAAGACAAAACTTAATTTTAAAAACCAAAATACAATTAGCGCATCGTTTTTTAGGGCATCTATAGGTGTAGATTTTATGCATATTTCACCTCTGGCCTATACGTCTAAACTATCTAGGTATATGCACAATGCACTGCCAATTTAAAATAAGGTTTTGACTTGGCCCATTTCTTAGTATTACTACTTTTCAGAGCTGAATTTTTAGATTTCTAATTTTTTTAAAAGTTGAAAAGACTATTGAAAAAGTATTTTTATACGAAGTATTTTTTATGGTATTTACTCAATCAACATTAAAGCAACAGTTTTTGTGCAAAAGCCATCTATTACATCCGTCGGAACCAGCCAGAGCCCCACCTCCGCCCAAGCCTGTGACAGTCGTCCAACTACTACCTCCATGAGATGAAAGGTCCAGTAATGCTGCAGCATTACGTCCGCTAACACCAGCCAAAGCACCGACCCCGCTTTGGCCAGTGGTAGTCAACACTCCTGCCTCCATGAGGTGCTAGTCCCGGGACCAGCACCGACCAGAGCACCACCTCGCACTGGCCAATGGCAGTCATCCTATACTGTCTCCAATAGATGCCAACATCAGTAACAGACAGCAACTTTTATTTAAAAAAAAAATAATAAAAAAAAAAAAAAAAAAAACATTTTGAAATTCTAAAAAAACATTGATTTTTTTTTTAAAAATGTCGAAAAAATGTCAAAAAATAGTATACAAAATTCAAAAAAAAATACAAAAAAATAAAAAAAAATTGGAAAATTACGAAAATTTGAAAATTTGAGTTCAAAATTAATAATATAAGTTTCAAGTCATATGAAAAATGAAAAATAAATAAAAAAATCGTAAAAAGCAGTGATATCCCAAAAAGGCACTCAGTACAAAAGGGCTGCTAAGTCACTTCAAATAAGAAAAAAAAATTAAATAATTCTATAAATTTAGGACTGAAAATTAATGATACCTATCAAAAAATGGGAAAGTCAAAACAATTTAAAAATATTAGGTGCATCGTTTTGTTTGTGATCATTATGATTTCAGGAAGTAATTTAATTTTTGAAGTGTTACAGCAAAATTAAAGACTATTTGAAAAAATGGTCGATAGACCCAGCCACTTTAAGCAATGTGTTAATTTTGAGCAATTCGTGGAATTTGGTCAGGTAGTCATTGCATAATTTCAGATTGATCAGGGAACCGGTTTGGTATTGCAACTGCAACCCGAAAAACATAATGATGGAAGGGGTGATAAAACATTTTCGAGATATTTGACATCCAACACGCAAAATGTCGTCTCTAAGTCCTCGTCTCTAAGGATTTAAAATATTTCGAATTCATAGTTTGGGAGTGATGTCATCTCACCATCTTGATCTCATAAAAATGAAGAATCAGACATGAATCACCTCTTACTGTAATTATTTTTTTTATTTATTTTTTTGGCGCTGAACGACTTGGTTATCAGCGCTATTTTTTCAATTTATTTATCAAAAAATTTTGATTCAAAAATTTTAATTTACATTTTACATGTTAACTTTTAATATCATAATTTTAATTTCTTCTAAATTTCGTCATATAGATTAGTTTCCTTTAGATATCTGATTACCTTATCGATGTTATTGGAGTTGTCATCAAGAATCTCTGCGATATCCCCTGACATATTCAGACTCCTACGCTTTTGACTATATTTATCACATTCGCATAATATATGCTGAATAGACAATGGCGCATCATACGCATCACATCTAGGTGGATTTTCACGGCACATAAAAAATCCGTGTGTACAAGTCGACTATGACCAATTCGTAGCCTGGCAATGACAACCTCTTCCCTGCGCGACCTGCGAGAAGAAGATGACCAGACCCGAATGGTAGGTTTAATTGTTCTTAATTGGTTTAATTGCTTGTAGAATTTATGCATATTACACCTCTGGCCTATACGTCTTAACTATCTAGGTATATGCACAATGCACTGCCAATTTAAAATTAAGTTTTGACTTGGCCCATTTCTTAATATTACTACTTTTCAGAGCTGAATTTTTAGATTTCTAATTTTTTTAATAGTTGAAAAGACTATTGAAAAGGTATTTTTACACGAAGTATTTTTTTTTGTTATTTATTAAATCAACATTAAAGCATCAGTTTTTTTGGCAAAAGCCATCTATTACATCCGTCGGAACCAGCCAGAGCCCCACCTCCGCCCAAGCCTGTGACAGTCGTCCAACTACTACCTCCATGAGATGAAAGGTCCAGTAATGCTGCAGCATTACGTCCGCTAACACCAGCCAAAGCACCGACCTCGCTTTGGCCAATGGTAGTCAACACTCCTGCCTCCATGAGGTGCTAGTCCCGGGACCAGCACCGACCAGAGCACCACCTCGCCCTGGCCAATGGCAGTCATCCTATACTGTCTCCAATAGATGCCAACATCAGTAACAGACAGCAACTTTTATTTAAAAAAAAAAAAAAAAAAAAAAAAAAATCGAAAATCGAAAATTCTAAATTTTAAAAACAAAAAAAATTAAATTTAGAAATTCTAAAATTTTTATTTTTTTTTAAAATGTCGAAAAAATGTCAAAAAAATAGTATACAAAATTCAAAAAAAAATAAAAAAAAAAAAAAATAAAAAATGAGAAAATTACGAAAATTTGAAAATTTAAGTTCAAAATTATTAATATAAGTTTCAAGTCGTATAATAAATGAAAAATCAATAAAAAAAATCGTAAAAAGCAGTGATATCCCAAAAAGGCACTCAGTACTAAAGGGCTGCTAAGTCACTTCAAATAAGAAAAAAATTAAATAATTCTATAAATTTAGGACTAAAAATTAATGATACCTACCAAAAAATGGGAAAGTCAAAACAATTTAAAAATATTAGGTGCATCGTTTTGTTTGTGATCATTATGATTTCAGGAAGTAATTTAAATTTTGAAGTGTTACAGCAAAATTAAAGACTATTTGAAAAAATGGTCGATAGACCCAGCCATTTTAAGCAGACAATGTGTTTATTTTGAGCAATTCGTGGAATTTGGTCAGGTAGTCATTGCATAATTTCAGATTGATCAGGGAACCGGTTTGGTATTGCAACTGCAACCCGAAAAACATGATGATGGAAGGGGTGATAAAACATTTTCGAGAAATTGGACATCTAACACGCAAAATGTCGTCTCTAAGTCGCTCGTCTCTCAGGATTAAATATATTTCGAATTCATAGTTTGGGAGTGATGTCATCTCACCATCTTGATCTCATAAAAATGAAGAATCAGACATGAATCCCCTCTTACTGTAATTATTATTTTTTATTTATTTTTTTGGCGCTGAACGACTTGGTTATCAGCGCTATTTTTTCAATTTATTTATCAAAAAATTTTGATTCAAAAATTTTAATTTACATTTTACATGTTAACTTTTAATATCATAATTTTAATTTCTTCTAAATTTCGTCATATAGATTAGTTTCCTTTAGATATCTGATTACCTTATCGATGTTATTGGAGTTGTCATCAAGAATCTCTGCGATATCCCCTGACATATTCAGACTCCTACGCTTTTGACTATATTTATCACATTCGCATAATATATGCTGAATAGACAATGGCGCATCATACGCATCACATCTAGGTGGATTTTCACGGCACATCAAAAATCCGTGTGTACAAGTCGACTATGACCAATTCGTAGCCTGGCAATGACAACCTCTTCCCTGCGCGACCTGCGAGAAGAAGATGACCAGACCCGAATGGTAGGTTTAATTGTTCTTAATAGGTTTAATTGCTTGTAGAATTTATGCATATTACACCTCTGGCCTATACGTCTTAACTATCTAGGTATATGCACAATGCACTGCCAATTTAAAATTAAGTTTTGACTTGGCCCATTTCTTAATATTACTACTTTTCAGAGCTGAATTTTTAGATTTCTAATTTTTTTAATAGTTGAAAAGACTATTGAAAAGGCATTTTTACACGAAGTATTTTTTATGGTATCTACTCAATCAACATTAAATCATCATTTTTTTTGCAAAAGCCATCTATTACATCCGTTGGAACCAGCCAGAGCCCCACCTCCGCCCAAGCCTGTGACAGTCGTCCAACTACTACCTCCATGAGATGAAAGGTCCAGTAATGCTGCAGCATTACGTCCGCTAACACCAGCCAAAGCACCGACCTCGCTTTGGCCAATGGTAGTCAACACTCCTGCCTCCATGAGGTGCTAGTCCCGGGACCAGCACCGACCAGAGCACCACCTCGCCCTGGCCAATGGCAGTCATCCTATACTGTCTCCAATAGATGCCAACATCAGTAACAGACAGCAACTTTTATTTAAAAAAAAAAAAAAAAAAAAAAAAAAAATCGAAAATCGAAAATTCTAAATTTTAAAAACAAAAAAAATTAAAATTCTAAATTTTTTTTTTTTTTTAAAATGTCGAAAAAATGTCAAAAAAATAGTATACAAAATTCAAAAAAAAATAAAAAAAAAAAAAAAAAAAATGAGAAAATTACGAAAATTTGAAAATTTGAGTTCAAAATTAATAATATAAGTTTCAAGTCGTATAATAAATGAAAAATTAATAAAAAAAATCGTAAAAAGCAGTGATATCCCAAAAAGGCACTCAGTACTAAAGGGCTGCTAAGTCACTTCAAATAAGAAAAAAATTAAATAATTCTATAAATTTAGGACTAAAAATTAATGATACCTACCAAAAAATGGGAAAGTCAAAACAATTTAAAAATATACGGTGCATCGTTTTGTTTGTGATCATTATGATTTCAGGAAGTAATTTAAATTTTGAAGTGTTACAGCAAAATTAAAGACTATTTGAAAAATTGGTCGATAGACCCAGCCATTTTAAGCAGATAATGTGTTTATTTTGAGCAATTCGTGGAATTTGGTCAGGTAGTCATTGCATAATTTCAGATTGATCAGGGAACCGGTTTGGTATTGCAACTGCAACCCGAAAAACATGATGATGGAAGGGGTGATAAAACATTTTCGAGATATTTGACATCCAACACGCAAAATGTCGTCCCTAAGTCCTCGTCTCTAAGGATTTAAAATATTTCGAATTCATAGTTTGGGAGTGACGTCATCTCACCATCTTGATCTCATACAAATGAAGAATCAGACATGAATCACCTCTTACTGTAATTATTTTTTTTTATTTATTTTTTTGGCGCTGAACGACTTGGTTATAAGCGCTATTTTTTCAATTTATTTTTCAAAAAAATTTTATTCAAAAATTTTTATTTATATTTTACATGTTAAGGCCAATACATATCACGTGACTTTATTTCTCTACATCCGATCAAAAGAAATAGTTACCTATGAGTACATAACTTACATCGTTCATGTTGAGTATTCCAAGGTGATTTATGAAGGAAATTCACTGCATACTGGAGCATATCAATATTTGCAGTCAATATTATTTAATTTTGCAGTGATTTTAATATTAAAAACAACACAAATATCGTGTATACGTACGCGTGTGAAGACTGTCAAAACCAAGTGCTGTTCGTTTAAACATTACATTCATAATAGTGGATATAATTAATATCTCAACATTTCGTTGGAAAGATGAAGAAAGAGCGCATGTTTTGTTGGCAAAATTGTGTCAGGTTTGTGATGCATATGTGACCTTTTATTAGATTAAAGTTTGCTGTTCTTGGCAACTCATAGGATTTCCTTAAACTTCAGGTCTTGATTTGAGAATATTATGGTGCAAGGAAGTAAAATCATCTAATAAGTTATTTTCGCAGTTCTTTTCTGCGTAGATAAGTTCCAACAGATATGTCCTAACTTATCTGATGAGTGAAAAGTATTTGCTAAACTAAACCCTTCCAAATGAAAATGTGTAGCTTTTTGGTTGAAAAGTCACGTGATATTCAGCCACCTTAACTTTTAATATCATAATTTTAATTTCTTCTAAATTTCGTCATATAGATTAGTTTCCTTTAAAAATCTGATTACCGTATCGATGTTATTGGAGTTGTCATCAAGAATCTCTGCGATATCCACTGACATATTCAGACTCCTACGCTTTTGACTATATTTATCACATTCGCATAATATATGCTGAATAGACAATGGCGCATCATACATATAGGTGGATTTTCAACACACATAAAAATCCGTGTGTAATTCGACTGTGACCAATTCGTGGCCTGGCAATGACAACCTCTTCCCTGCGCGACCTGCGAGAAGAAGATGACCAGACCCGAATGGTAGGTTTAATTGTTCTTAATAAGTTTAATTGCTCTTAATAGGCTCTATAGGTGTAGATTTTATGCATATTACACCTCTGGCCTATACGTCTTAACTATCTAGGTATATGCACAATGCACTGCCAATTTAAAATTAAGTTTTGACTTGGCCCATTTCTTAATATATCTACTTTCAGAGCTAAATTTTTAGATTTCTAATTTTTTTAATAGTTGAAAAGACTATTGAAAAGGTATTTTTACACGAAGTATTTTTTATGGTATTTACTCAATCAACATTAAAGCAACAGTTTTTGTGCAAAAGCCATCTATTACATCCGTCGGAACCAGCCAGAGCCCCACCTCCGCCCAAGCCTGTGACAGTCGTCCAACTACTACCTCCATGAGATGAAAGGTCCAGTAATGCTGCAGCATTACGTCCGCTAACACCAGCCAAAGCACCGACCTCGCTTTGGCCAATGGTAGTCAACACTCCTGCCTCCATGAGGTGCTAGTCCCGGGACCAGCACCGACCAGAGCACCACCTCGCCCTGGCCAATGGCAGTCATCCTATACTGTCTCCAATAGATGCCAACATCAGTAACAGACAGCAACTTTTATTAAAAAAATAAAATAAAAAAAATAAATAAAAAAAAAAAAATTACATTTTAAAATTCTAAAAAAATATTGATTTTTTTTTAAAAATGTCGAAAAAATGTCAAAAAATAGTATACAAAATTCAAAAAAAATACAAAAAATAAAAAAAAAATTGGAAAATTACGAAAATTTGAAAATTTGAGTTCAAAATTAATAATATAAGTTTCAAGTCGTATGAAAAATGAAAAATAAATAAAAAAATCGTTAAAAGCAGTGATATCCCAAAAAGGCACTCAGTACAAAAGGGCTGCTACGTCACTTCAAATAAGAAAAAAATTAAATAATTCTATAAATTTAGGACTAAAAATTAATGATACCTATCAAAAAATGGGAAAGTCAAGACAATTTTAAAATATTAGGTGCATCGTTTTGTTTGTGATCATTATGATTTCAGGAAGTAATTTAATTTTTAAAGTGTTACAGCAAAATTAAAGACTATTTGAAAAAATGGTCGATAGACCCAGCCACTTTAAGCAGACAATGTGTTTATTTTGAGCAATTCGTGGAATTTGGTCAGGTAGTCATTTCATAATTTCAGATTGATCAGGGAACCGGTTTGGTATTGCAACTGCAACCCGAAAAACATGATGATGGAAGGGGTGATAAAACATTTTCGAGAAATTTGACATCTAACACGCAATATGTCGTCCCTAAGTCCTCGTCTCTAAGGATTTAAAATATTTCGAATTCATAGTTTGGGAGTGACGTCATCTCACCATCTTGATCTCATAAAAATGAAGAATCAGACATGAATCACCTCTTACTGTAATTATTTTTTTTTATTTATTTTTTTGTCGCTGAACGACTTGGTTATAAGCGCTATTTTTTCAATTTATTTTTCAAAAAATTGTAATTCAACATTTTTAATTTATATTTTACATGTTAACTTTTAATATCATAATTTTAATTTCTTCTAAATTTCGTCATATATATTAGTTTCCTTTAAAAATCTGATTACCGTATCGATGTTATTGGAGTTGTCATCAAGAATCTCTGCGATATCCCCTGACATATTCAGACTCCTACGCTTTTGACTATATTTATCACATTCGCATAATATAATGCTGAATGGACAATGGCGCATCATATGCATCACATCTAGGAGGATTTTTACCGACTATGACCAATTCGTAGCCTGGCAATGACAACCTCTTCCCTGCGCGACCTGCGAGAAGAAGATGACCAGACCCGAATGGTAGGTTTAATTGTTCTTAATAGGTTTAATTGCTCTTAATAGGCTCTATTGGTGTAGATTTTATGCATATTTCACCTCTGGCCTATACGTCTAAACTATCTAGGTATATGCACAATGCACTGCCAATTTAAAATTAAGTTTTGACTTGGCCCATTTCTTAATATTACTACTTTTCAGAGCTGAATTTTTAGATTTCTAATTTTTTTAATAGTTGAAAAGACTATTGAAAAGGTATTTTTACACGAAGTATTTTTTATGGTATCTACTCAATCAACATTAAATCATCATTTTTTTTGCAAAAGCCATCTATTACATCCGTTGGAACCAGCCAGAGCCCCACCTCCGCCCAAGCCTGTGACAGTCGTCCAACTACTACCTCCATGAGATGAAAGGTCCAGTAATGCTGCAGCATTACGTCCGCTAACACCAGCCAAAGCACCGACCTCGCTTTGGCCAATGGTAGTCAACACTCCTGCCTCCATGAGGTGCTAGTCCCGGGACCAGCACCGACCAGAGCACCACCTCGCCCTGGCCAATGGCAGTCATCCTATACTGTCTCCAATAGATGCCAACATCAGTAACAGACAGCAACTTTTATTAAAAAAAAAAGAAAGAAAAAAAAATATAATCATAAAAAAATTGAACTTTTAAAAAAAATAAAAATTTAAAAATTTAAAAAAAAATGTAAACAAAAATAAATAACATTTTGAATTTTAAAAAAAATATTGATTTTTTTTTAAAAATATATCGAAAAAAATTTGGAAAAAAGTATACAAAATTCAAAAAATTGTACAAATAAATAATATTTTAAAAAAACTTGGGAATATTACGGAAGTTTGAAAATTCTAGTTCAAAATTGAAAATATGCGTTTCAAGTCGTATGAATCTTAAAAAAGCAGTGATATCCCAAAAAGGCACTCATTACAAAAATTGCTGCCAAGTCACTTCAAATAAGAAAAAAATTCAATAATTCTAAAAATTTAGGACTGAAAATTAATGATACCAATCAAAAAATGGGAAAGTCAAAACAATTAAATAATATAAGGTGCATCGTTTTGTTTGTGATCATTATGATTTCAGGGCTACACGTCAATATTATTTATATTCTACACGATGCGCATAGTTATTAGTAGATTTTTAAAGAGTTTTGACATCCCTACTTTCAGAGCTAGAATTTCAGATTTTTTTTTCGTTGAATAGACTTGGCTGCATTTTGACACGTTTTTTACTATAGGGATCCTTTCATGGGAGTCATAAAGCAATTTTTGCATTTTCTGGGAAAGTAATAGATGTAACAATAACAAACTTAAATTGAATAACTGTAGTGAATAATTGACTTCTTATCCTCCCGAAAAGAAGAATGAAAAAACCTATTTGATATTTGACATTATTTGACATTTCCTATTAGCCCGATGTAGCAACTGAATTAGCTCATTCAGAAAAGGTTCAGAAGTCCGTGATAAAAACAAATGCGTTTGTCAAAATGGTGATTTTGGTGAAATAGACGTCTAGTTTTCACAAGATGTGCTGAAATGAAATATGCCGATTGTATTTGAATGTTGACACGGAGGTAAGAATCAATTTCTGTTATTTCGCGATGTAATTATAACTTTTACTGAACTCATTAAGATTGACATTTAAGTGACTTGGAACATGCGCACTTAAGGGTGGTCACACATAGTGACACGCCTTTTTTTAGTTCGCTTTGAGGGCGCCACTAGTTTATGTTTTGGTCTATTCGGAGCTGCGCTCGGTAGTGTATTTTAAAAACTATTGGTAGGTGGGTAACTATCCCATACCTGGCAACTATCCCGGATTTATCCTACTTTGTTTCTCCGCATGGTTCACCTAACAGGTGTACCAAGCTGTGTGGCGTCCAACCACTCAATAACTAGGAATAATGTGCAGTGTATTCTCAGTTTACATTCATTTCGGTGTGGAATCATTCTATGTCTTGGCAGTGAACAAAACAAAAACAAACATATTTCAAAAAGTCATTTCGAGGTAGATAATTAAAAACAAACTTTCTATATTGTATACTAAGAAAATGTAATGTAATACTTTAAAATATAATTAACTTATGTAACGGTGTCATCAGAATTTAATATTTATACGTATGACATTATTTAAAGAGAAAATTAAAATAATAATATATTCTGAACTAGGGTTGTTTTAGTGAAAAAAAACACAAGGTGCCTGGATCGATCGAGGCATAGACTCAGACCTTCATAATTTTGTGTGTACTTATTAATATTCATACCATACACAATCCCTGAAAAAATTATATCTCATGGAAGCCAAGTAAAATTGGGACATTTTAAAGCTAAAATGAAGGTCTTATTTGTTTGTGCCGATAGATTTGAACAAAAAAACTTTTTTTCTTGTAGATATACGAACATACTATCAGCAAAAAATTGAAAACAATACCAACGTGTGCTACTTTAAAAGTTATTTACCAAACTCGCAATGATATTCCTATACTTCCAATGTCAAAATTTTGTTCATTTTCAAAGGACATAAAATTGAAAACTCATTAATGGGCGGGATTTGCAAACTACAGGACATTAAAATAATATTTTATACTTAAATGCAGTTGAAATATTGGAAAACGTTTTTTGAACTTATAATATTAAGGAAAAATGTGTTTGTAATATATCGATCGATCCAGCCATCTTAAATTAAAATCAATAGAAATACAGCTCAATAGTTTCTTAGTTTCACTCAGTTATTCTGCAGATCAATTTCTCACAATAAAAGCCTTAGTAACAGCAGACTTTTTCACTTTTGACATGTATTTTAAATACATGTATTTTACATGTATATTACATGAATTTAAATTGTATTTTAAAATCCATTATGTTGTGTAGTATACTTGTTTTGAGAGACATTAATATTAGTACCTCACCGGCTTAAATTTTAAATTAAATGTGTTTGAAGTTGGAGATTTTAACATAGGCTCAGATGGAAGACGCAGGAAAACTTACACATTTTGATCATTTATTTTTTTTCTGCCCGACATTTTTTTTTTATAAAACTGATTCTATGTTCATTGAATGGTAATCAAGCCATTGAAATCGTAAAACACATATGTCACCGACTTAATTACTGAGATATTTCGATAATAGAAGGTAATTTTACCGAAAAACAAGGAGATATTGACCATTATTCACGCCACTTCTTCAACCTGGCAACATTGACATTATGAATAATCAATCTACAAACTTCGTGTAAAAACATTATTTACTCTAAAACACATGGAGATATTGTTTATTTATCTCTGCAACCGTTATAAATGTCTGAATCTAGTATAGCAAAATATAATAATTTTTCCAAAAAACCAAAAATCAAGACATTTAGCAAGGCGTGAACATATTTTCTTTGATATAATATCATGAGACCATGACTGAGAAATCTAGGTGTGTACTGTAAGTGATTTGTTTAATTTTGATCTGTCAGTTGCAATGTCATAAGAGCTTCTGCAATACATATACACAAGGATGTAAAAGTAGACGCTAGAAAAATGATTTGATTTTGCTTAGGTAACTTGTGAATTGGGATTCAATCCTGTTAATACCTTTGATGCACGTCTCTACGTTCAGGTATGAAATGTGTGTGTTTCATCCGCTATTTCTGACTAAAACCATGGCTAATGCTGGATTGCATTACTCTTATTTCACTGTTGAAAAGTCAAATTAATAACCACAATAATAACTCGTCTCAATATTAAATATCTGTTCTACCAAAAGTCTAAAGCCTCAAAACACGTTATAAGGTTGGATATCAAAGTATGTTTTAAACCTTAACAATTAATGTCTTGCCATCATTATTAATTCAAGCTCAAGTGAGATACTTGTGGACAATAGGTACGATTCAAATCATTATTATATTTTAATATAAATATTGTGGGCTGATATTTATTTAACAGTGAGTTCTTGTTAATGTTTATAACCGAAATATAATTTAATTTGAGAGGATTTCATATTTATTTTGAATGAAAAGAAAAAAGTTGTAATTTGGAAAAGCTATAGCCAACTTAAGGTGATACTAACGCTCGGCCGTTTTAGAAAATTGAAAGAGAAAAATTATTTCATAAATGAGTGTAAATTTTACAGGATGTTCACATGATCAGTCTGATTGTATATTAGTATCACTTTTTCATTTTTGCTTATTGCATCGTTAATTAGGCGCCGGTTATTCAACAATACAGCGCAAAACAATGAAATTTGCGATACGATTGGAGACCAAACCCGTAAACCAATTGATTTCAAATTTTAATAATGATTAGGTAGCTAGATGAAAGACAAACTTAGGGTTATCCCTTGGCACATTTTTGAAATTTAATTTTATACGGCGCCCAGAGAGAAAAGAAAATAGCTAATTTTTCACCAAAAAAAACAAAAAATTAAAAAATTAACCAAAGTTTGTCTTTTATCTAATCACGATTAAAATATCAAATAATTTGGTCTACCCATTTCGTCTCCAATCGTATCGCAAAAAGTGTCTACAAAAAGCAGCAAAATCGCTCGCGCTTGCAGCACCTTAACAATTCAAAACCATAACATTTATAAAACTTTTATCACATACAATTACATTATTTAGACCTAAGAGTAATTTATTTATGTTTAGATGACATGCTTTTGATCACATAAATGTAAAACAATTTGATTTAGTCGCGAATTACTGTTTTATAAGCATATTATTCGTATGATTGCCAACATACAAACTGCAGAGAGTTGGTTGTAACATTGCTCTTTCGTTGCCAGGGAGACAGTTGTTTATTAGTAATGTAGAGAAGTGTCATGGTGCTGTCATAAGTGTGGAATTCCAGTTGTCAGGAGGCATTTTATTAAAAAGATAGATGATGCGAGATGAATGTCCAAAGTTCAAGATAGTCTGAAGAATGTCGCGAAAACAGTGCCCGAGGAATAACTTGATCTTTATTTGTTAGCAAATGACGTATAAACTGAGTGTAATCCAACCACTAACCCTCAAAAACCAAATATCGAGAACATTGTGTAATTATTAAACTTGCTTAAATTGCTTCTATGAATCGAAAAAAGATTACTACATTCTATAATTGAAGACATACTATTAATTATTATTAAAAGAATCGTGAAAGTATGTTGTTCAAATCCATGTTTTAAAACGGCTCGCTTCAAATCACCTTGATATCTCATCTTTGCAAAGATCTCTGTTGCCAGATGTAAGGCTTGTAATTCAAAAATACAGGATTCCATTGGCTTTATAGTATGGTGACACATATTTTTAAAACGGTGATTCGATTGATAAATATGTCGAATATGTCGATTTGAGTGTGTTAGTAATCATGATTACCATGTTATCTTATGAGAAATGCCATCACATAAAAGATGTCATATCTCAAAAAAGAGTACCGCAAGGTGGTTTTTTGACTTCAGATATGCATTTGTCTATGTTCAGTGAATCCCAGAAAAAAACACTCCGTGTAAAAAAGGCAGCCAAGTCTCTTTACTTTAAAAAAATTCAACACCGAAAAGGAGTGATATCAAAAAAGGAGCCAAGTCAATGACATTTCCAAATATTTAATCGTATCTTTGAAATAAAAGTATAAACACCGAGAAATACTTTACAAAAGGATTTGGCGCATCGTTTTTTTAAAGACATCATTCTATCCTAAAAGTGGAAAGAAATTAACAAGTAGGTACATTTTCCTCTTTCTATTAGAGCCAGAATCTATGAATCAAGCTACTTTTAGTAATGACTATTTTATAGTTTTGTCAATGGCGATAGAAGCATGATTTTATGCTGTAATATATAAGTAATATAAGGGTGAAAGAATTACATAACAATTGGAAGTGGTGAGAATGTAGGTTTCTTTGGAAAACTTCCATGGAGTCAGGAGTCAGGATCCTCATCAGTGTCTTGTGTCTAATGTCCGCCCGTCCGATCGGGTAGCTCAGTTGGTAGAGCTCTCGCCCGGCAAGTGAGAGGTCCCAAGTTCGTGCCCCGGTTCGGTCGGATATTTTTCACAACACACATCCCTTCATATCAATTGGAAGTGGGCTCATACATATTCTTGCAGTACTGTTAATATGGCGATATTAGACTGGTATCTTTTCATAATTTGATCTTGACTGAAGGAAATCATGAAACGTTGTCAAATAATTACTAACTAATGGAACACAATTATATATTTTTGAAGTGTCAAGTGTATAAAGTTAAATTTTTTAAAAGAAATTCAATATGACTGTCTTCTTTGTGAAATGTATTTTTATAAAATGTGTATTAATAGAAATTGTTACATGATGAGAAGGTATAACGCATGAGACTTAATTATATTCACCACGAAACAATATTACGAAGATAACTATTGTGTATATTTATAGAAAGCATAGACAACAAGTTTCATAGCGTATATATTCATATAGAAAATATTTTACAGAAGGTATGTATAATATGTACCTAATTGAAAGATGTTTCCCTATTATTCTAAACATTCAAAATGACGGTTGTATATAAATGGCACATGCTTATGAATAGAAAAATGTCTTTAAAAAAACGATGCGCCAAGTCCTTTTGTAAAGTATTTCTCGGTGTTTATACTTTTATTTCAAAGATACGATTAAATATTTGGAAATGTCATTGACTTGGCTCCTTTTTTGATATCACTCCTTTTCGGTGTTGAATTTTTTTAAAGTAAAGAGACTTGGCTGCCTTTTTTACATGGAGTGTTTTTTTCTGGGATATCACTTCTTTTGTTAGTTTATTCATACAGCTTGTAGCACAGCTTGTGTCCGTGCAAGAACTTATTTCTTTAAAAAAATACGCCTATGCCGATTTGGATACTTAGAAAAGTTGCGTTTGGTATATAAGATTAAAATAATTATCCAAGAAGAATAGCTTTAAGTTTCGTTACAATCGGTCCAGCCGTTTTCGATATATGACGTCACTTCCGGTTTTAGCAATGGCGGCCGAAAATAATGTCGTCTTGAATTCATAATTATTACTCCTACACATTTCCAAAATTTGGTTGCAATCGGTACAGCCGTTTTTGATATATGACGTCACTTCCGGTTTTAACAATGGCGGCCGAAAATAATGTCGTCTTGAATTCATAATTATTAGTACAACACATTTCCAAAATTTGGTTGCAATCGGTACAGCCATTTTCGATATATGACGTCACTTCCGGTTTTAACAATGGCGGCCGAAAATAATGTCGTCTTGAATTCATAATTATTAGTACAACACATTTCCAAAATTTGATTGCAATCGGTACAGCCATTTTCGATATTTGACGTCACTTCCGGTTTTAACAATGGCGGCCGAAAATAATGTCGTCTTGAATTCATAATTATTAGTCCAACACATTTCCAAACTTAGGTTGCAATCGGTACAACCGTTTACGATATATGACGTCACTTCCGGTTTTAAAAATGGCCGCCGAGAACACTGCAACCTTGAATTTATAATTATTTACAAAGTACGTTTACTTATATCTATTTTAAAGTATAAAGTGGTGAATTTAGCGTCATTTAGCATATTTATGACGTCATTTCCGGTATAGGTCATAAAATGTGTGACGTCATTTCCGGTTTCGATATTTGAATCATCAAATATTACTGATTACATAAAGTTGACCGTCTAAATCGTTTAGCGCTGGTTTTGTTCTAATCTGTTTAGCCGTTTTTGAGACATGATGTCACTTCCGGTTTCAAAATGGCGGCTTCCGGTTGGTTTTATAACAAGTCAAATGAAATATCAAAAGTACAAACGTTACATAAATATCAAGACAATCGGATCAACAGTTGTTGCTGAAATGCAAATCGATGTATATTAAATTTCATGACGTCATTTCCGGTTTATTTAAAATAATGTTCAGTCTTTTGATATTGATAATCCATATAGATGACCGTCTGAAACGATTGGCGCAAATTTCGTTCCGATCGGTCCAACCGTTGACGAGATATGACGTCACTTCCGGTTTCAAAATGGCGGCACAAAAAATTCATGGGGACAAGGTTAAATCAGACGCCAAAAGTGCACACGTGGTAAAAATGTGAGATCAATCGGTTCAGCCGTTTAGGCTGTGGCCTGTTTACCGGATTTTAGCTCCAGCCTACTACTATGATTACTGATTATGAAAACCGCCCTAAAACACTGTTTTCACGGCCCTCTAGCGCGCAAAGGGCGTAACCTATTGTTCCTAAATTTGGTATATGTTGTAGGGTGGGCCATAGCTCGAAATTAAGATATTTCGCAACAATGTGAGATTTCTCAATTTTAAGATCCAGTAGGCCGAAAATGCCACTTTGATGCTTACAGTAAAAGTGGGTTTGCTCCAGCCTTTATATGAGAGTGTGCGCGCGCCGTACAACTTGGCTGGCGTGGAGCGACCGCTCCACTAGATACCTTGACAAAATTTCGAAGATATTTTGAACTTTTCGAAAATGATGGAAATACTTTAAAATCAGCAAATCGATTGGTAATGTAGTGTTCCTCAATGTTCAAACAAAGAATCAACAGCTGCAGATGGACTCTCCTTTCATTTATTCCCGAAGGATACTGTGCGGGAGAAACAATCATCTGCAATCTGCTTTCAAGATTGGGAAGAGGTTTCCAAATGCATGTTAGTGTGTGGGGAACATTTCAAAGCAGATAACTTTTGTTTTGATAAGTCTGAAATAAGTTTATAAATCGACAATGCAGGCTGCTCTAATCTGCAAACACAACACCTATACTAGTCAGGCGAGGCAACCATTTCAGGAAAAGCTACGGTGTTGCCGCCCAACCTGGTTTTAAACGCGAATTCTCAAGGCTTGCCTATGCATTGCGTAAAAACCAAAACGCAACTGTCGAGAATGCTGAGTTTCACTTACTGTTCACAAACTCCTGTTTGTGATACACCGTTGCCAGGATCCTCTTCTCTCTTCTACACATGGGTGCGATCACAAAAAATGAGAACATGCTTGTCACGGTGACAAGCTTTTCATCTCAATGTTATTCACGGCCTTCTATAGGGTCTAGTCACCGTGACTAGAACGTTATAATTTTATGTGATCGCACCCCAGATCTTAATTTATCACTTTTCAGGTACCTATAAACAAGACAATTCTTTGGACTTGTACGTAAACTTATTTATTATTTATTAGATAAACAATATTTCGTCCTGTTTCACAGGACTTCTTCAGGTACCTAGTTTGAAAAAATGGAAGAAAACAAATAAAAAATTGACTAATCCAGGTATCGCATTGTACAAATACGTCGAATGGGCCAAGACAAAAAGATTGTGGAAGGAAGAGAATTGGGGAAAAAGGAGGTTCAAAGAAGCTGCATCCATGGCCTGCCTCAACGAAGACAGAATAAGCATAATCAGTCAACCAAGCTGTGATTTCGACAAAGTTTGGCTATCAACTTTAAGATGTCAAATGCAAGAAAAGTGGCAACAGGTTATTTAGTTACCCGCCTTGTTTATAATTTTTATCCATGGTGTTTAAATGTAACTTTATTATCTTGTTTTTTGATATTTTTAGAATCTTTGTACAATGCGATACCTGGATTAGTCAATTTTTTATTTGTTTTCTTCCATTTTTTCAAACTACCTGAAGAAGTCCTGTGAAACAGGACGAAATATTGTTTTATCTAATAAATAATAAATAAGTTTACGTACAAGTTCAAAGAATTGTCTTGTTTATAATTTATCGTGAACTAAGATCTGAATAATCACAAAGGTACCTATATAATTTTGTGTCATTTAAATTGTTTTTACTTCTTAACATTCGCTGTTTTTTTTCGAATTATATGTTACTACTGCGCCTCAACAATTTGTTGACCCAGCGAGTATGTAGCCTTTCGTTTCATGAGACAAGTATTGTTCGACAGTTAAGCTCTGATAAGATACAGTCTGAGTAATGACCGGCCACCCCCTTCCACCTACACTGTTCCCATTTTAAATTAACAAAACAACCCTTTCCTGAACGCGAGATTTTTTTCTGGCAAGATTTCGTAAATGGGACGAAAAAACTCTAATAACTTATACTTATTATTTATACAAATTGAACTCTGATATTGAAGTACAGTATACATACTGTGTTCTGACAGCTATTACATGAGTAAATTGAAGGATATTAACAATAAATATGAATTTTTTCGAATTAAAAAATCAAACATTTATTACTCTAGAAGGTTTTCAAGACCCCAACTCCCAGAACTATCGTGAATGACATTTGAAAACATAATCTAGTTGGATCAACCATTGATTTCACTTAAAAAATGTTAAAACTGGAATTTTATAAAATAATTTTTTCTTCCGTTTACGTCTTTGCCAGAAAAATATATGTTCCCGGACACCTGCAGTTGTTGAGAGATATTTGCAACCAGACACGCTTCAAAACACTCAGAATTACAAGATGGCCCTATTGTTGAATTTAAAAAAAAATTGTTGAAATAGCTACCTACACACTCGCTGGGTTCACTCATGTTGATGAAGTAACTGTCAAAATTTCTGGTCGTTTGCCCTCTGCGTTCTCTAATGATGATGTACTGTCATGAATATCGTTAATTTAGGCCCCTAGCCTTCGACCGATATCAATGCAAAAGTTGTTTGAATGTGATGCTAACGCATTATTTGTCATCTTCTTTTCATCTCAGATTTATCAAACCCTGACGAAAAAATAAATTTAAAAAAGTATTGTATTTGATTTTGAATAAGACGACAAATAAATGATTTTATGAAAAATTACGCACAAAGTCTGTTTGCATGGGGCAAATAGGCAGGTATATGGTCCAAGTAGACAATGGGAGCAACCTCGACTGATTCAAGACTACCTGACGTCAAATCCTAGAAGCACCATGCTAACAAACTGTGCGATATTAGGTAAGGGTCCTGAGCAACTGCCGTGTGCTCGAGACAACTTTAAAGACTAGTAGAATAGTAAATGATGAGGTACTTGTATTGCTGCTGCCTGCATGGCTGCTTGTCGGTCTGGATCTTAACGGGCGTATCAGGGTCTCGCAGCTTCCTCTCATCTGCAGTCTCGTTCCGGGATGTCTCATTCGGTCACATTTCCTCATTCCTGAACAAGTGAGAAGTGACAATTAGTGACAGAAATCGACGACAACCTTGGTTTTGTCACTTGGCCGATTGCTCTTCTTGAGATCAGAGTTGTCGCCTCGAGTTGTCGCTACCTAAATAGGATAGTGACTCAGAAATCACAAGTGACAAAAATTAAATATTGTCCGATTGTTCTGAAAATTTGCACACATGTTCCCAAACACCTTACACATCTTTCATACCACAATGTCCCAATGGTTCCAATGGCCATGCAAAGTTTTAAGTTGATCGGTCATTCGGTTCACATATTAATTTAAAAAATCACATGAAGTATGGTTTTAAATTTTAACCAATTAAAATAAAAAACTTTAAGAAGTACTATATTTTTAAATTCTTGTCAAAATTTCACATTAATCGGACCAAGCAACAGATTTTTTTTTTTAAATTTGAACCAATCAGCGGATTAAAAAAACAATAGTGTCTGCAACGCCCAGAAATGGTCTGTACATGTGTGCAAAATTTCAGCTCTATCGAAGAAAACATGTAACGTGTATAGCCTCAGTAAAAGGAAAAAAATACAGAGAAGCCAAAACAGCCAAAAGGAGTCGCTCGCTTCGCTCGCGCAATAATTGAAGGGTGGCAATGTAATTAATATTGCCATTTTAATATATTTTACACAAATTAAGCAGTCTGAAAATTCATTCACAACACGAAATAAAATGTTACACATCATGAACAAGAAAACGAAACTAATACAACAAAAATTAATATGCGTATCCACTTCAAATTTGACAACAAAATTCCTAAAAGGATAGGTAAAGGAAGTTCAAGAGATTACTAAAAAAAATCACCTCGTAAATGCTGCCTATTATTCTGGAACGCGACTATTTTCACTCTATGGAATTAAAACGACCTTGAAATGTCGACACAAAATCACAAAATCCATGGGAAGGTGCTTGTCAGTCCTTTTACTACAAGTTTTTGTTTTTGTACAACATAGGTACACTCGGCCAAACCAAAATTGATCGTTGAACAAATTTGAATGACTGCTGGTCATGTCCCATAACCAATCAAAGCTTGTTATTATCATTGAAATGTGAGGTCACCTACTAGAGTGAGACAATGAGATCGCTTAGACTGACTTCTGATGGAGCGATCTTACATTTATCAGCCTATCAGATTTATTGGACAATTGAATTTTAGTTAACTGTCACCCTACACAAAATGCACGTATATTAAAGTTTCAATGTTTAAAAAAATAAAAGAGTCTATTAAATAGTGAATATCAGATATATAAATAAAAAAAGCCGTACCCAAACCCTCCCACGCATCCCTTCACCATTGGCAAATCGTATTCAGTCAGGACGTAACATTCTTATTCGTACATCTAGACGTTCGAATAGGTTTAAACTAATTAAAACATTTATTTTGTTTCAAATAAATTTTGAATTTTTGAATAAATCTTTCAGTGCACATTTTTTTAGATTAGGTATTTAATTTTTTTCTAGTTAAAAAGATTTGATGGTATTTTTACACGGAGTGTTTTTTATGATGATTAACCGAGCTAATTTACCTATTATTTCTATAAATTCGCATACTAAACATGAAAATACGAAGTAATAGCAAAATAATAAGTTAAAACTTCAGCTGCAATTTCGTCTATTTGAAAAATGTGATTTCTTTACCACAGCTTGGTGTGCGTTATGAAGGTAATTTGAAATAATATTTGATTTCTATCCTAGAAATGATCGCAAGAAAAATCTTCTGTAGTAGGTAGACTAGACCAAACGCATGGCATAAAATCTCTCGACACGGTTATTTGTAGCAAAATACTACCTACCTACAAGCTTTTCGCGTAAAATTACGAATTTATAAATCCAATGTTGAAAATTAATACCTATTATCAATTATAAATGTAATAAAACTCACGAATTTTTGAATTCTCCCCATGTTTCAGGCAGTTTGGCAAGAAGAAACTGAAATATTAGAGAAAAATGAGCTTCCGTCCGATCTCTTCGATGGCTGGACAATGAATGAACATTCTGTTGCCAGCGAAACATATAAAAAATAATTATCCAAAGCCTTCTAAGCAACATCACGGCAGACAAGAATCAAAATAATCACGGTCTCAAGATATTTCACTGCACATTATTATAATCATAATTGTAGCAAGATTCATGGACACCATTTCTACATTCATACTAGTACGGCATTCGTTTCTCAGATGGTGCAGCTCCATCTATTATCTCCATAGTGAACTACTTGCAATGCATATGCAGTGTAAGTTCATATTTTTACCACCAGTAGCTGATATAAGCGCTCATCCATCCGAGTGACGAAAATTGCTGAGTACCTGGGACTAGGCTTCACTTTCATTGGTCAAGTGAGCGAACCGTGTCTTACTAGTGTGAACTAAGCTATGATACATGAATCTTGCTCTGGATATCCCGCGGGGATCGAACAAGGTTCACCAAACATAGACAGCTTATCGTCAGCTTTATACGTTGCGTCATCCGCATCCTCATTGACTTTAATCCTTGCGACTTGTTCGCTTGTTTCATAATGACTGAGTTGAACTACTTGTGCTGGATCTCTCAGTATACGACACTAAGGCTGCGTTTCACCAAGATTCTAAACCCGGGTTAGAGGCGGTAAACCTGGTTTAGAGGCCCCTAAACCAGGTTTACCGCCTCTAAACCAGGTTTACCGCATCTAAACCGGGTTTAGAATCTTGGTGAAATGCAGCCTAAAAGTTGCAATGTGCGCTCTGACGGCAGAAAGTGGCACTAGAGGTTTGAGGACAGAATACATTTCTCATAAGCAACATGCTAAGTTTAGACACCTCTACATCAGGCACTAATAAACATAGAAACTTAAAAATTATTACAGTTATAGAAAAGATTATGATTTTTCGATCTGTCACCTCAGAATTTTTCTCCGAGTTCAAATTGCAGTCTCAGAATGATGCAAACATGAAATGCGTCAGCCAATAAGAAGCTAGCTCCGCCCATCGACCAACCAATCATGTCACTCTAGAAGTATTATTACTGACAATTTTAAGTTTTATTTAAAAATTATCTATTATCCATCAACGGAAATGAATAGTTACTGTATGTACATGCATTCATAAGTTTACATAGTATCAGGTTAAAATGGACTTCAATTGTCTGAATAACCTGTTAATTGCGTGTTTTTGAACCATGTTTTGCCATAAGAAACCATGTTGGACGTGAACAGAGTCCGCTCTACTCCCGCCATCTTGAAAATATTCACAGTGACCGCAGCGCCATCTATTGATACTTTTAGTGTCGAATAGTCCAGTAATTGTGTGATTATACCCACCACTAAATGCAACAGAAGGTTTCAATACATGAATCGATTCAGAAAAATTTCCTCTACAACATATCTAAAATCGACCAAAATCGCTGTACGGAAAAAGGGTTTTAATTACTTTTTAAGATAATTTCCCATGTTAATTCCATCTTGCAAAAGAAACTTTTTTTCATGTAACTTCGATTTTAACGAAACTTGGCAGAATTGTTCACCATCCTAAATGAACACAAATAGCTCTCTTAGCGTTTTCCTCAAAATCTCATCGTTTGGGAAATATGGACCTCGCAAAACGTCAAATTACACTCAAATCGACGAAAACTTACTAAAATATGACTTTTCAATAGCCAATATTTCCCAAACGATGAGATTTAGAGGAATACGTTAGGAGAGCTATTTGTGTTCATTTAGGATGGTGAACAATTCTGCCAAGTTTCGTCAAAATCGAAGGTACATGAAAAAAGTTTTTTTTTGCCAGATGGAATTAACATGGGAAATTATCTTAAAAAGTCATTAAAACCCCTTTTCCGTACAGCGATTTTGGTCGATTTTGGATATGTTGTAGAGGAATTTTTCTGAATCGATTCATGTATTGAAACCTTCTGTTGCAATTAGTGGTGGGTCATGCTGATTTTTTCACTAGAATTACTGGACTAGTACCTCGTGTTCTCCTTCTCTCTCTCTCTCTCTCTCTCAAGATGGCCGCCATGCGCAGACCAGCGACACAATGAGCTCGGATGTTTAAAAAAAGACATGCAAATGTTTAGTGCTTGAAAGTTGCAAAATCGTTACTTTTGTGGGACCAAATCTGTTTGAATTTGGTTGTGTAACTATCTCAACCTATAGCTCCACGTTGGTCTTCACTATTGTAACTATTCCTTTTTTAAAGCAATAAACATCTTCGAAGTATTACAATGGTATAATTAGGTAGAGATCATGCACATACATGTTATGCAATCCTGGTTTTCCTGCAATTAATACTGGCCAATTACTAGCTACCTAACTTTGACAAAGTTTACAATTCTCTTTCTTAATATTTATAAATAGTTATTAGGTATTATTTAACATTAAACAGTCTTATTTTGTACTCATTCCTTCGCCGGCAATGTTCCGTGGTTCAATCAAAGGTTCAAAGTTTCAACTGTCCATGTTCTGCTTTTCTTTCTATCACACGTTTATATGGTCAATTCTTGTTCTTCATTCCTTTCTTGTTTCTTGAAATAGTTTATAATAGATAAGAATTACTATTATAAACTTTAAAATGAAATTTGATTAGTTTCATCCAAGAGAAATAATGTTTTACATCTGACTTCTTCAAAATATTTTATCCCACTGATTTTTATCATCTCTTTTTCATTGTTGTAAAATTTCAACCTGTCTCCACCAATCACCACTCGCCACGAAATCTCTTCCATTGTTGTCACACATAAAATTCTTCTCTGCACTCTAGTAGGCTTTGGCATTAAAATACTTCTTTATACCCCTCTAGGAACTAATGAAACTACCTATGTTGATAGCCTTCTATATTTATATACTATTTTCTGTGATCTTACTTAGTCAATCAACGAGTCATTTTTCTATTACCAACTGCCACTTGTTGTGTAGTGTTACAGTTGTCGAAAAGGCATTTATAAGACGCTCAAATAAAGCGCGTCTAGATAATATGCAAAAGCCGATACAATGATTACTCAAAACTTCTTACGATTTCATGCTGCAAATCAAATTAGATTCAAAATAATGACTGACGAATGTGTAAAAACATCAATAAATTTGAATCAATGAAATGAAAGTTATGGCAGTATCTTGAAGTTGAGCTTAAAAACAGATAATTCGGGGCGATATATTTGCTTCTCAAATTGGCTTGTACATAAATCATGTGAAATTATCTACCGCATGTTCTGTTTTTAAGTTCATCTTCAATATACCATAACTCTAGTTCAATTGATTCCAATATATTGAAATATTTCAGGAGGGATGCCCCAGTAGATTTTCCGAATATATTTTTTGTTGAAAATTACAATTTATATTAATTTTTTAACATTTCATTTTCAACTATATTTGTATGTAATAATGTCATCAAATGTCTTGTAACTTGCAACTCTCGATTTATATTGAGTTTTCAATATGATGTCTTCAGAATATGAGGAAATTTTAACACAGAAGGTATAGGATAATTATTTAGAATTTGGCGTCTAACTTCTTAAAACGTACGGGTAGGTGTATATATAAAAATCATAATAAATACCTGAATGCCTAATACACAAAATATTAGTTATTGGAAAAAATCTATAGGCGGAAAATAGTTTAAATCTTATATACTAGAGGGTCCCGTCATGTAAAACATGACCAATGTGCACCAGTGAGGTATGCGTAAATATAAAACGACAGCAATATTTGTCAGCAGAGTGTGCGTCGTTAATACACTTGACGTCGTTGATGACCCAATCTTAACAGAATACGTTAACAAATGAGGAACGAAGAAAAGCAATTTGATCATACCTATTATGGTGAAACAATTTCATATAAGTTTCCAAATTTACACCAGAGTATTCGTACTAAGTAAAAATAAGAAGAAAAACAATGTATGCGCCGTATAAAAAATATATTATATATAATACGTTACGTTGATACCGTGACCTGATGCCCACGACCTTTTCTTCATTTGTGATGCTATGTTATTACATGGTATCTACGGTTTCATTATATACGTTCCTCAGATGTAGGGCGGAAGTAAATTTGTTTGATTTTGCGGTGCACAATTTTGGATTGTAATCAAGCTCTATCAAGTACCATTTCACTGATGTTAACAAATAACGTTATATTGAAGTATTCTCTTACAATAACTCATGTCACCATTACAAATGATTGGTTGATGTCAGAAATACTGTTCTCTGACCTCACTTCAAGAATATTGAAATGGACTTCAGCCCATCTACCTCTAATTAAAGTATAGATATTCAGTTGACAATGTAAAACTTAAACATTGGTGCTTCAAACTTTATCAACAGCAACATGAATTCGTTGTCAATACGTGACTCAATACAGACCACTCTACGAAATAAGAAAACGACTGAAAATGATTAATCTAATAACATTATTTAAAAACTTCGTCGGTTAGTTGGTTTGAGGGCTACAGTCTACAGAGCCGTGTTGATTAAATGTAGGAAGAAAATAATACGTTTGATCGTTTGCAAATTGTATCTTGAGGCCAATGTTAAAAATCTATCGGCTTTGTTTGGTTTTCATGGCCCTCTAAAATGCAGACGAAATGAAAAATTTTAAAAATTACACTTTGACGTTTCTTGGAGTAAAGAAGTTTTCTATGTTATGTCTCTTTGAAACGGTTATTATGTGTTATAGTAGATTTTTTACACACTCAAAGAGATAAGGATTACGTTTTAGGTAGGCTATGATTATTTCTTTACTTTGTGAAGGCAAAAGACGTATTTTTAGACACGATTGGCAATGAAAGGCCACCATTTTAAATACAAAATAGTCCCGTTTTCAATGTAATGTAAAGATTTGGACAGTTATTCTGTGTTAAAATACATTTCTTATAAACACAAAGGGATAAGGATTGCCATTTAGGTAAGTTTCAGTTATTTATTTATGCACAAAGAGCAGTAGATGTATTTTGGACATGATTTTGGGCAATGTAACGTCGACCATTTTAATTTTAAATACAACATAGAGAGTGTGCGCGCGAAATTGAGAGGATGCGCGCGCAGGCGTTCCTGACACACAGACAGAACTGGGTAACTATAAGTAAGATACTAGGAAAATTACTGTATTTTTTTCGACTTGACATGTTAAAGATAGGGCTAACTCATATTTATAAAGTGATATATCTTGGAAATTAGTTCGGCTACCCAACTTTCTCTAGCGTTTATATTCACAAGGATACCTATGATCTATTAAATAAGCGTATTTGTTCAGATATCTATCAAAGACCTCTACTTGGGCATCCCTCCTCAAATAATCGATAGCACCATATTTTGAATCAATGACCCGAATAACGTTTCCTTCTTCTTGATCAACATCACTGCCACAATGATCCACGGCACCCAGGCAATCGCATGCGGGAATCTAATGACCTTGACATGCAGGCCACGCTGGTGTTTCCCTTGCAGCTGTTGCATCCGCTGCAACAGCGCATCTGCTCGGTGCATCATCATCATCTGATGGCACGCAGATGACAGCGGCAAGGGCGTATTCATGGGGGGGGGGGGGGGGGGGGGCGAGGGGTCCATGGCCCCCCATCAGGGTTTCATCTAAGAAAATATGCACAATTAAAATAATTTGGGAAAAAAAAACACTTACAAACAGACAGGTCATGTCAAAAACGTTCCAAAATGGTTAAAATTGAGTTAAAATTCCAAAAAATTTCCAATTTTTGGATATTTTGTAATTTATAATTTTCCAAAATAGCTATACAGTGCGATTCAAAATTGCACCTAAATGAATGACCTTGATCCAAAATTTTCTCATGAGCACCTGGTTTTACACTGTGGTTTTTCAAGATATTAGTAATGTCCGCCCCCCCCCCCCCCCCCCCCCCCCCCCCCCCCGCGAAATTAAATCCTGGATACGCCCTTGCCGTATTGACGTGCAGACAGAGTTCGTCTGTCGTCATTCGGGTCCAGGAGGAGAGGATGTGGATGCTGCGGATGATGAAGACTTCGAAGAGTTCGTAGGAGATGAGGAGTCTTGGGATGAGGAACCAGAAGCAGCCTTTTGCATGTGATGTGGGCCATAGTCCTGGAAAGTGGAATCGATCTGTCGATATGAAAATGTTTCAGAGATGATTGCCATACCAGAGGTCGAGGGATTTTAGTGTATACTTAATTTATGATTTTTTTTTATTAATATTATGATCGTGTGAATATTTTTTGTGATTATTTTTGTGTTTTTTTGTGTTTTTTGTACATTTTATTTTGTAATTTTAAACTTTTTAATTTTTTTTATTTGGCAGCGATTTTTTTTTATTATACATTTACTTTTTAGTTGTTAACCAATGACTAGAGATTGTTAATAGATTTTAGCAAAATCACTGTTTGGTTGAAAAGAAAAATTAACAAATAGGGAATACACTTATCAATTAGATTTCAGAATAGTACCTAGTTATTTTGTTAAAGTTGAGATGATGCTGAACACAGATACAGTATTATTTTTGTTGTGGAACAAGTAGTTTTCGAGAAATTCAGTAAAATGTTTGATAATTTTCTTACAATTTTAAAACAGGAAAATTGACAATGACATCACAATCCGCTATATTGCCATAGCAACAAAGGAATCACCATGGCAACACATTGTTGGAGACTTGGAAATGACATCACAATCCTGATTCTCGTTGCCTACCGTTTTTCCCGCCAAAATATCCCATGACATTTGTATTTGATTTTTATGAATGAAAATTTTAAATTTCGCTGGTGATAAGTGTGTTCGTCATTGTTATTTGTGTTGATATTTACAAATTAACAAGAATAAAATTTCACGTGACTGCCCTATTGCATGGTCGTTGAGACTAAAAATTTTATCTGAGCAGAATATTAACTGACATTTCAAATATGTGTTGAGCTTTTTGCAGAAGTAATTCGCACTCAGTATTTAGATGTGACTTAATAAACCAATGTGTAACACATTTCCTGGGCTGTAAAAAATATTTACATACCACTACGAATTTAAATATTCATAATATTTTGTTTTAATTTTATACCAAATAAAGAAGCCCCTGGGCGATCTAAATAATATTTCAAAAATTCAATTATATCCGTTACAAGTTTGACGTTTTCCACTGAAAATATTATACATTTTTAACCGTTAAGCTGGGTCCACATAGGCCGTTTTTCCGTTTTGCGTTTTCCGTTTTTCTCTCTTGACCAATCACAAGCCCGCCGCACGCGGATTTTCTTCTCGCCGCGCCGCATAAACTTCAACGAGGATTTTAAAAAAGACGCACGGCGGAAGTGACGTAAAACTTTTAATAACCAATCACGTACGACTACGTCACATGGTCAAATAACATGGCCGATCTGACACTAGATGCATTATTTTAAATTTACATACCTGTGAAGTATATTAGTCCGCCTAATTACTAACAAACTGTCACTGACAGATATAATGTTGAATGAACAATTTTGTTTGCCACGGCCTCCTGACATCTCGAAAGTACTATTTAAACAAGGCTGTGATCAAGGTGCTTACAAACGTTCTTGTAGAAGACGCAAAACGCAAAACGCTCTATGTGGACAGTCCTACTAAAAACGGCGATATTCAAAGAGTAAAAACGGAAAACGCAAAACGGAAAAAACGGCCTATGTGGACCCAGCTTTAGAGTCCCTGGAATTATTTGTCTAAGGGAAGCGAGATTTCAACTTATTTGACATCTCAACCTGCTTTTTGACCCTTGTAAAACTGATTTAAAATACAAATGAAAACAGAGGCGATTGTCGAAAGATATCGAATGCAGATGTCACATAAAGTAGAGCAATCGATCGATACAAAAATATTTTTTCTTGAAATGACAAGTTCGAAAAACGTTTTTATACATTTCAACTATATTTATTAAGTATATAAGACTCATTTAATGTCCTGTAGTTTGCAACTCCTGTCCAACAATGAGTTTTCAATTTTATGTCATTTTGATGAACAAAACTTTAACATGGGAGGTATAGGAAAATCATTTCGAATTTGGTTTCTAACTTTTAAAGTAGCTCTCTTTGGTATTGTTTTATTTTTTTTCCTGATAGTATGATCATATGTCTATACCATAAAAAAGATTTTTGTTCAATTCTTCGACAAAAGAAAATAGATCTTCTTATAGCCTAAAAATGACACGATTTTCTTTTCGAAAAACTAAATTTATCTCGGAAATTAGACACAATAAGTGTTTAATTTTATCAGGGATTGTATATGGCGTGATTATCAATAAGTCGCCAAATTTTCAAGTAAATGGGAAATATTGAGGTTATGGGGCTTCAACCAGAAAAACTAATACATATTGATTTGGTTTGACTGAATATCAAGTCTTGCCTAGAAAGTGTAGTAGTCGGATGCTGTTGTTGAAAAGTTGAACATCTACACTTCTGCTGCCTTTAGAACACATCCTAGCACTGAGAATCTGAATTTTCGAAGAAAGCTACATCACTTCGTATTCACGTAAATAGCAACTTTTACACTCTTATTGAATACACTTCTGTCCCCTTCTAGCATAGAGCTTCTAGCTTCATAGAGCTTCTTCTATGCTTCTTGTTCAGTCAAATCAAGCTTAAAAATTTCCAAACCCAAAACAAATTGCAACATTTGGTTTTTTGGTATCATTCTCTTCAGAAAAATGCCCCCCACAACATATCCAAAATCCGCCAAAATCCACGCACCGGAAGTACTTTTTAATCACTGTTTAATTTAATTTCCCATGTTAATTTAATCTTGCAAAAAAATATTTTTTTCATGTAACTCCGATTTTGACGAAACTTGGCAGAATTGTTCACCATCCTAAATTAAACAAATAGCTCTCTTAGCATTTTTCTCTAAATCTCATCGTTTGGGAAATATGGACCTCGCAAAACGTCAAATTACACTCAAAGTGGCCGAAATCGTCGAAAACTGACTAAAATATGACTTTTCGATGGCGTTTTCCAAACGCTATATTTCCCAGCAACTAAAATGTCTTCCACACAACATCGGCACTTTCATGTGGCAAAGAATTAAGGGTACACGGGAATAACGATCGAAGTCGCATACATTCAGACAATTCTAAGATATACTTTTATTGAAAGTGAAAGTTAGCTATACATGAATAGTGAGCACATGTTTAAATATTTATTTAATAGAATTTGATTACTCTTTCATGCAAACTGAAAGCATATTTTGAAAGTTACACAATACACCACTATCATTTAAGGTGGTGTACTAGCGGGAGCGATTTTGACGCCTTTTGCAGGCACTTTTTTTGGATACGGTTGAAGACGAAATGGGTTGATGAAATATTTTGAAATTTTAATCATGTTGAGATAAATGAAAAACGTAGATTGTCATTTGGTACTTTTTAATTTTTTGCTTTGTTAAAATATTTAGTTGGTTTTTGGTGGAAAAGTTTCTATTTTCTTGTCTCGCTGGGTGCCGCATGAAATTTAATATTAAAAGTGTGCTAAGTGATAACCCCAAGTTTGTCTTATATCTAATCATGATTAAAATTTGAGATCAATTGGTAAACGGCCTAAGTCTTAATCATATCGGAAATTTCATCGTTTTGCGCGGTTTTGTTGAAGCCTAATTAACAAGACATGAAACAAAAATGAAAAAGTACTAATAATACACAATCAGACTGATCATGTAAACATCCTATCAAAGTTACACCCACTTATGGAACAATATCTCTCTCTGAATTTGCTAAAACGGCCGAGCGCTAGTATCACCTTAACTTTATCTTGAAATGGTCTTGTAACTTTTTCCCTTGTACAATTCGAACTATTCAATAAACTGCCGTTGTTGAGCATCCGCTTTGAATAATATATTTGTATATACATTCATTTCCTAATCAAGTGAATCAATAAGATCGTCAAGTATTCTTCGAATTTTGTTATATTGCTAAATCCTTACTTAAAATATTCTTAGGGTGTACAAAATTGATGACATTAAGACTGCGTTTCACCAAGATTCTAAACGCGGGTTAGAGGCGGTAAACCTGGTTTAGGAGCCTCTAAACCAGGTTTACCGCCTCTAACCCGGGTTTGGAATCTTGGTGAAATGCAGCCTAAGTATGCTCATGAAAACGTGCTGGGAAAACGCTCAGTGTACCGCGTTGATATGTTTAACATAACAATAAAACACGAACCACGATACGACACAATTCATTTGACGATTTCATGAAGTATCTGAGTGGCTCTGGTTTATGAGATCATTTCACTTGCTGTTCGATTTCCACCTCAACAATGAGTTACACACTACAATAGGTATCTGGGAATCAAACTTCATATGAATTATTTCAGAAACCAGAGCCACTCAGATATTTATGGAATCTTTTATTTGCTTTTCAACTTTCCAGTTTCTGTGTGTGCAAAGTTTCAGCTCGATCGGAAAAAACTGTGACCTGGCGTCGGGCCAAATACAAAAAAAAACAGAGAAAGTGTCCAAAATTGCAGAATGGAGTCGCTCGCTCAAATAATACCCAATCAGCAGTGCCGTTTGAATGTATTTTGGTAACTAAAAATGGTATTATGCAGTCCCAAAATCAAAATAGATTCTGCATTAATTAAAAAAATGTCTTGCAGTATCACAAATAATTTGATGTTTTTTCATTAGACGAAATAATTTTTTTAAGACGTGACTAATTGTATAGATCAGATAAAAAATCGTGATTGTTTCACAAGTTTATGATTGGGTTTGATCGTTTTTAAAATGATAATTTTGTCATGTATTATTATTATTATAAATACAATACGTAACTACTGTTAAATGATTTATTCTACTTTTAAATTTATTATTTTCACCAGTCATACTCATCCTTATTTGTGAAAAAAATAAAAAAATTGATAATTGATAAAAATTAGATTTTTTTTATGCAATTCACAGAAGAAATTATAATCTAGTTCATTCAATTTTTTTCCTTGTGATTAGAATGTGTTGCCGTTTGATTTTTAAATTTGATTAGTAACACAGAGCAAGTCGTATGAAGGTTATTACATTCGTAATCAAAACTATTAAACAATCGTTCAAACAATCCTATGTGTTATTCGATTACATTGTGATCGCTTGCCACTTTTACGACAGCAAAGAAAAATAGGAAAACCCGTAATAAATTGATTAGCTTAACTATTTTGTATTTTCTTTTCAATTATCTTAAGTCAAATAGCAATGGTTAAATCAGTCATGTTTGTTGTGTTTAGCAGTGGGGATTTGATTTCTATGTAAGTACTCTTCTATAAAATAAACCACAGTGAAGGTAACTTAAGGGGGGATGCCCAAGTAGAGGTCTCCGATAAACATCTGAACAAATCTTATTTAATTGATATCTTTCTTGTGCACCATATAAATGCAAGAAAAAGTAGGGTATCCGAATTAATTTTTAAGTTATCACATTATTTTTAATTAGCCCTATCTTTAACATCGCAAGTCGAAAAATCACTGTATTTTTCATAGGAAATATTAGATTTGAACTTTTTTCCGCCGATAGATTCTAACCAAAACTAATATTATGCGCATTAGACAAACATGTATTTATTAAAAATTTAAATATACACTTACCCCGTGCGTATTTAAAAGTTAGAAACCAAAATGTAAATAAATTTTCCTATATCTCCTATTTTAAAATTGCCTCATATTCTGAAGACATAAAATTGGAAACTCAACTCAATGTAAGTCTACAGTTGCAAGTTACAAGACATTTGATGAATCTTTTACAAAAATGTAATTGAACAAGTAGATTTTTTCAACAAAAAATATTATCGGAAAATCTACTTGGGCAATTCCTCCTTAAACCTTCACTTGATTTGAATGCTGCTAAAATGTTTTACTAATCGACCAATCAAAAGTGTACAATGCCTCGTTCTTGCGATAAACTCACATCGCATGGTCACCCGATACAGTTCATGAAGTAAAAGCTTTTCTGCAAATCGCAAATCTCAAAGAAGACATATTCAAATTTGATTTTTTAGTTGAGATCAGATGCTGGTTTAAAGAGAAGACTTTATGTCAAAATATCAGTGATGATTGATGAAAGATTATGCTCACGTGGATAAATATTAACGTATCACCCGTATCTATTTTTTTGTTTTCTCATTGTATTTGTTAAAAATAAGTATAAAAAAGGTAAAGCTACTCATGTATGGAGTTTCAATTAAAATTGTTTGTTATTCTGAAATACACAATAATATATTATTTTAAGCTGACGAATAAAATATAATTAACAAAATAATAAAAAACTAATTCCTCAAACTGTTTTAATGACACTTGACAAAATCCAATCCAATATATAAAATAATGGTAAATAACTATTCAAATTCTAGAAGTAAAATAATAAACTTATCTCGAACTCCCAATGACTCCAGGTGTCACCATGCGTTCTGCAGCGACCATGCGGCTGTGTATAGCGGCCATCTTGAATCTCCTGCTGTCATCTGTCATCCATCAAGTCAACCCAGTAGTATTAACTCAGGAAGAAAAGGACTTGTACTTAGTCAATGTGTATAAATTACTCTCCACTTACGAAGTACAAAGCCACAGAAGCTGGTACAACGTTGCCAACTTGTCGGACTGGGGTCAAGAAGGCAAGCCTCAAGGAATCTATATTGACAAAAATAACTTTGCTAAATTCAGCAAAAACATTGCAACACTGCAAACAGCAAAACAGTTCAGTAACATACAAGCAACGAACGAAATTCATAGTGTTGATAAGTTGAACAAAATCCTGAACGTAACTCTGAATTCAGAGAACGTCGTGACTTGTGAAAAGGGGGTTTTAAACGTGAACGGCAGCTTCGTGATGCTGAGTGACGTCACTGAGGGGAAGTATTGCGAGGGAAAGATTGAGGCCGTGGTGATACAAGCGTTGCATAAGGTATTCATTGACGTCAACGTGCATCTTGTGCAGGAGAGCGCAGCGGCAAGTGCAGCGGCGGCGGCCGGAGAAGGGAAATCAATTCCGAATCTTCCAAAACACACCAACAATCCATCAGACCAACAGCGCGATACCACGAACCTTGCGACTCATAGCCCGATTATCACTACACAGCCTTCTCCAACTGCCACAATTGAGAAACCAAGTCTAACAAGAAGCCGTCTTTCAAAGAAGAATGCGCAATCCAAATCCTCTGAGAGTCAAGAAGCCGCTGCAGATCAAAACCCACAGACACAAACTACAGACATTGTGGATGATATTTTAAAAGGTGAGAAGACTGGAGCTCCTGAAGTATCGAAGCCACCAGAAGAAGTCGGTGAAACAGAAAGTACTTCGGGTCCCAAATCTACAAAGCCAACATCACCGACGACACAAAGGACGACGAAGAAGCCAAGTATTGGAACTACTGAAGGACATATTGCGACTGAGAAAACAACCACAGATCCAGAGAAAGATGTTAAACAACATAGTACTACGGATATTGTGGGTGGTATACTGAAAGATGAGACATCGGACGTAGATACTAGTGAAAACACACAGGAAACAAGTGAAGAACAAACACATGACGTCACAAGCACGCCGTCTGATGGAGGGGAAGTCCAAACAGAATTCGACTTGAATCAGACGGAAGGAGAAGTAACCACAACGTCCGATGAGGTAGTAACGTCTACAACGGGCAAAGTAATTTCAACAACAGAACCGTTATCTTCAACTCAAGGACAAGTTACATTAACAACAGAAAAAGTAACTCCAAATCCAGAAACATCAACAACGGACAAAGTAGCTTCAACTACAGAAATATTAACTTCAACAAAAGGACAAGTTACAACTATATCAGAAAAAGCAACTCCAAATACAGAAACATCCACTACGGAGAAAGTAGCTTCAACAACAGAAACATTAACTTCAACAAAAAGCCAAATTGCAACAACTACAGAAAAAGTAACATCAACAACGGACAAAGTAACTTCAACAGCAGAAACATTAACTTCGACAACAGGACAAGTAACTACAACAACAGAATCAATAACATCAACAAAGGGACAAGTTACATCAACAACAGAAAAAGTTACTTCAAATGCAGTAACATCCACAACCGAAAAAGTAGCTTCAATTACAGAAACATTAACTTCAACAAAGGGACAAGTTACATCAACTACAGAAAAAGTAACTCCAAATCTAGAAACATCAACAACGGACAAAGTAACTTCAACAGCAGAAACATTAACTTCAACAGCAGGACAAATAACTCCAAATGCAGTAACATCTACAACGGACAAAGTAGCTTCAACAACAGAACCATCAACTTTAACAAAAGGAAAAGAATTAAGGCTGACCAGCAACATACCTTACATCGTCATCTTAGCACCTGCGTGGGAGATCGTGGAGTCAAGGGTCATCGACCTGGACAGTGAAGGTCAAGGTCACGGCGGCAGCTTCCTTGGACTCGGCGCGGAGTTCACGAACGGAACCCATCTCAAGGTCGCAGCTAAAGGTCAAGGCCAAGGTATTAAGGAACCTGATAATGATTTAGATGACCTGCATAATTCTCTTCAGAACGTGATGGACTGCATGGTAACGCAAGCGTCGGTGCTCTTTTATGCTGTTGATAAGGGCGTTGTTCAAGAATGGGCCACGAGCAACATGGATGTGATATCCAAGGAGCCAACAAGTCCGACGTACTTCAGCGCCTTTGTTGAGTCGTTCAGAGAGACATTGGTATACAAATTAAATAAGAAGTCATTTCCAACCTGCCTTCAAATGGGAATGTTTTCAGGACTCTGTCTAAATCCAAGGACAGCTGAAGTATTAAAGTCGATGTACGATATTGAAAGATTCTTTAAGGATTTTACTTACTTCAATGAGAATATGAAGTTGGATTACAAGAAGTACGCTTTGATTCCGTTGTACGAGGCCCTGAAGAGGGATCTACGGACTTATTTGAATCAGCCCAAAGCAGAAGAGGCGTCCAAACATTGGATGCATCTGGGGAAGTATCTCTTGACTGCCGTTAGCGGTTCTGTTTACAGTCTAAGAATCCAAGGCCAAGCGGACTTCAATACTAGTATATTAATCGAGAAGACACTGAAAGAGATCAGTGATTTGGTAAATCAATTGACACCAACGAGTATTGCCAACATGCAGGAGAGGCAGTGGTGGGAATTAGAGAAAAGAATTGATTATATTGAGAAAGTTAACTTCAGTGAAACCGATCAGAAAAGTATCAGCAGTAAGCTAAAATTAACTGAGGATAAGCTTCCCGGAATGAGAGATGAATACATTAAACTTAAGAACAATGGCAAGAATGATGATAAGTCATTGATTGCTAAGTACGCAAATTTACAAAAGTTGTCGTTGGTGAATAGGCAGTTGGGTTTCGTTGATGCTATGGGTAAGTTGTTGCCCGACATCAACGCCGTTGGAAGAGCTTTTGGTAAGGTCGTCTTGAACATTGCGAATGCTGGTGGGAAAAGCAAGGGTATGCCTGATACACCAGATGCATGTAAAATCAGGATAACAGAAATTCAGAAGGAGTTTGATGATAAATTGAAGACAGCTGAAACGAGGAAGGACGAAGAAGAGTTCAGAATTGTGGATGAGACTAGAGGTTTGAGGCTTTTCGAGAAGAGGCTTGCTCTCGGGGTCGTGCCGGCTTTGAAGAAGATGTGTGACGTAATGAACAGTTCTAAACCTAAGATCCCTTCTAGAGACTCTGTCGCTGCGGACTGGAGGCTTGTGACAACTCTTCAGCAGATGAAGAACAACATGCCGCCGATCATTCAGACATTTAACCAGAGTGGCGCGCAGCAGCTGGTGAGGCTATCACATATTGTGGATTCAGCGCTGACGTCACAGATCGAGATGTTCAGGAAGATCAGCGAGGTTTTGGAAAGCGTGGAACTGACGGATTCAATCGAAGCCGTCAGTTGCCCGACATGCGAGATGCCGAAGGAGGCCAAGTCATGGAGCTCGAGCGTAGTGGATCTGACAAGAAACATTCTGATCAGAAACAGCTTTGATGCTTTCATGAAAACCTTTCAAATGTTTATTTTTCCTTTTGGAAATCATTACACAGAAATCTACAAATTTCCGCATGGAAAGACATTAATTCATCCAATTCATGAAATTGCGAATGAGACACAAAAGAAACTGCTCGAATTGCAAAGTATGATTGTTGAGAAACGCCTTAAGCCAGGTAAAGAATTGAATCAAATTGAAGTTTTTCTTGAAAAACAATTTCCTTTTAATGATTCGTTTTACCATTGGACGAAGAAAGACAACGAAGATGCTTTGATGAGGCTCATGTCTGGTAAAAAAGTGAGATTCTCAACAGATATCTTGTCTCCAGATATTAGCTCAGCAAATCAGTTGGACGCTTTGAAGTTCACAGAGGTTCAGATTTACCTTAAAGCGATCGACGAGGACAAACAAGATAAACTGGACGGCTATTTGGAGAAGTACAGTGTCACTTTGGTCCACCTTGGTGACAATCGGTTTAAAATCAATACCACATTCTACATTGTGTACAGCGACCCTATAACAATCCGGTTCACATTTGAGAAGATATCAACCGGAAACGGAAATGAAACAAAACCTGTGAAAATGAACAAAGAGTACAAACTTATTAAGACGAGTAGACCATTGTTAAGTCCATATGCTACGTGGCTGATGCAAATAAATTGTGTAAATAAAGATTGCACGCACGGGAAGTTAAAAGACTTTGCAGGAAAGGTAGAAATGTTTTTGGTTGGAGCTGGGCAGTACGTTAATTCTGCAATAAAAGATTACTGGGGTCCTCACTTAACTGATTACTACACTGTGGATGTGCCTACAACAGAGATGTTCAGAGCCAACTTGGAAGTAGAGTTGCCTGACAAGTAAAAGAATCAGTTAAATGTTGGGCAATATGTTAAACCAAAGAATCAACTACAACATTTTGCAAATTAAATATTTAGCAATCTTGATAATATAACAACATGTATACTACCTATTTATAATAGCCATTTGTATTTGATGATCCATCTATTTTGAGCGCGGTATGCTTCCATACTGGCATTTTTACCGTTGTACTAATCATTAATAAAATATTTATATTTTTCTAAAACGATATTTTATCGACCTGATATTCATTTCATATTTAACTTACTTTAAAGCTGATAATTTTTTAAATATGTTAAGTTAGCTGCGTACTTAGTTAGCTTAATGAGTAGGAGAAAGTAAGTACTTGGTGTATCAGCTTTAATGACAAGACTGAATGAATGTGGCAATCGAATAAGATAATTCTGACATGAACGTCTTATTATGAGAAATGGTTGTTTTGATCAACATTTATGTATTTTCTCTAATGTTAATAAATAAAATTATTAGTTTATTTATGATTGTATAACTTATTCCTTGTTGTCTCCCACAAACAGTATGTATGCGTAAAGTGGGGTATATTGTATTTTTTAGTTTTCTCAGTTACAATGGTGTAATTCTAATTCTTCTTTAAATAATGAGAAGAAAAGGTTAAACTTTAAATAATAACTAGAGAGCCCCGCCATGTAATACATGACCCTATTTGCTATCTCTCTGGGCAAGGCAATGCATAACTGAAGATGGACCATCATTAAAATAAAACTCTCTGCTATGCTGGCAAAGAATTGTCTCTCGTGACAATTTTTTTCAACTCACGGAATGACCGATCATAAATGCAAATCAATTGGCTTTTTTATAGTTATATTTGTGGAAAGTGCATACTTACCCCACACTAACCCCAATGCACACCTGTAGTGTACAACGTAAATTAGAAAAAAAGAAAACATGTGTAACTATTTTTAAAATATTTAAATATATCGTGAATAACTCAATATTATTATTTTAAGCATTTTAAGCATTATAAAAAATATGAACAGATACGACTCAATGTTAAATAAAAACAAAAACTTCAGTTGCATGGTATATAGAATTAAAATGATTTTATAATATTTGAAACACAACAGAATAAAATGTATCTATATGATGATCGAATTCAGGTTCCAAAATTTTATTTAATCGAATCCTGTTAACAATTTAATTATTGTGTCAGGAGATGTACATCATAGTCTAAGGTATTCTTCTCCGCAACCGATCAACGCGACTGGCCAAGTTCATCACGGGGGGGGGGGGGGGGGGGGTCAAAATAAGAATAAATATTTGAAACTGAATTAAAACAAATAGGCGTGATTGATATTAAAATGGAATATGATTTGATTTGCAATTATGATGAACGAAAAGTGGTATCGAGATTTAATCGAAGTTCGTCACTTTTTATGTAATAACTTAAAAAATTACGAAATTTACTATATACAATTTTATGCATGTTTCCCCTTTCTAACTTATCCTATCGCATATTCTCTGCACACATGAGTAGATAGCAAAAGCGGGTTCTGGTGCAGGATGAGGAAGAGGAGGAAATCTTACACTAGAGTGTGAGCCTATTGTATGACGTCACACCTTGTTTTCGCGCCATTTTGTCACGTGTTTCCGGTTCCCGCGCTCTAGTGCCAGCATATTTTAACCATTTCCGCCATTTTATCTACCATTTTGTTCCGCCATTTTGTCTGCCATGTGCGTTTGACAGGGCGGCATTTTCAAACGTATTTCCGGTTCCTACACTCGAGCTCGAGCATATTTCCGCCATTTTCTTCCTTCATGTCACGTGTGTTCTTCTGACGTCACTTTTTTTTAAATTAAAAATGTATCTCGAGGTGGATTTGAACCTGCTACCATTGGAATACAAATCCAACGCCTTAACCTCTCGGCTAACTAGGCGATGAGAGAAAGACGTGCAATTGGCATATACATAGGTGGTTAATGACCTGTGCAGCAACGTCATCCAGTTGTCAAGGTAGGTATTGGCGCAAACATTTAAACTTCGCGCTCGACTGCAGCGCTATCTAGGTGATAATAATTACATTCACGAAAAGCGGCACAAATTTTTGAATTTAAACTTGACTCGACTACAACGCTATCTAGGTGACAATAATTGTATTTACTAAAAGCGGCACAAAAATTTGAATTTATATTTCGCGCTCAACTACAACGCTATCTAGGAGACAATAATTGTATTCATGAGAAGTGGCGCAAAAACTAAATCATTTTGTATGTCGACTGACTTAAAAAAAATGTAGCCCATGTGGGGATCGAACCCACGACTTTTGCACGATGAGCACAACGCTCTAACCAACTGAGCTAATGAGCCAACGAAGGTATGTTGCAATATGTCGTCACTTATACGGGGACATTATAATTTTTATTAATACACAGCAGAATCAAAACCGGGTATCTAGCCAGGATGAGGATGTGGATGAGGATGTGGATGAGGATGAGGATGAGGATGAGGATGAGGATGAGGATGAGGATGAGGATGAGGATGAGGATGAGGATGAGGATGTGGATGGGGTGGGGGTGATGATGAGGATGAAGATAAGAGAAGGTGAAAATATGTTTACTCTTAATAATGGGTCGGTTAAGTTTGCTTATAAATAAATACCAAGTTCTTGACAATTAATTTAACTTCGTTTCATATAAAAATTTCAAATAGGATTCTAGTCACAACTTGATATTTTTTCATAAGCTCCCCTAAAAGATCTCGGCACATGTTTTTCATATTGTGTTCACTATTGAAAGCATAATATAAAGTGATACATTCAAAATATTATAAATTTTACGTCATATCAAATATTGTTACAATTTACTTTTTTCTTAATTGTAGAGCATAACTGTTGGAGTGATCTTGTCCTTCATACTGAATTTGATATAAACGTTTTTCGTTAATTTCCTTCAAATCATCATCAGTAAATACATCGTTGAAACGTTTTGGTAAAAAAATTTTGATTGCATAATGTTGCTCTTCTCCTATTTTTGGTTGCCATTCCGAGACAAAGGAAACTGTTGCCAGGAGAGATGAACCATATTTTGTCTTGACACGTTTCATTTCTTCGATGGTGTACCACATCAGGTGCTCCATTTCACATATTTTCTTCACTGGAATCATAGCTGAGATGTTCCCGCTTCCCACATTGTTGAATTTCTCTACGAACGTCTAAAACAAATCAACGAAAGAAAAGTGTTTTACGAATGCTTTGATTTAAATTTAATACAAATATATCCTAATATTGTAAATGTAATTACCCACCATTGTTATGTTGAGATGATTTACTGCAGCGAAGAGCAAAGTGTTGAACGATGTCGACCGTTGAAGGTTGAAGGCTGTACTGATGACGACTCGTGAAATGTCAAGAGACATCCGCTTCTTGATGTTGTCAATTCATTAATTTACAAACAAAATATTGATGACGTATTATTCTCACGAAACACAAAGTTGGGCAATCACTCACTGAATATTATACAATAGTTAGCATTTCTTTGAAATTTCAAGATTCATTTCTTTTAATAAAAAATCCATTCCTAATTCAAACACAACTCTCTGATTGATTTTATCACGTTGATTATCCATTTTCACAATAGTTTTAACAAACTGGGACAAATCATCTATATTAAAATCAGATTTTTTAATTAATCGTGTTTTTAGATAATTATTTAAATTTGTTTTCACAAATCTACAATACGCATTCTTAACACCACTGCTTCTATCTTTGACTTGTGTAAGAGTAAAAGTGATGGCTTCTGATTGCTTCAGAATTTCTCTACATGTCTTTTCACTTAAAATCACACCGAAATTCACATTACTTATACTTTTTAAACCGATATATTTCCCATGAACATTTTCTTCGACAAACATGGTATGATTATCAAACACTTTTTGAGGTGAATCTCGAACATCGATGATAAACGCATATGTGGTCCACATCTTGAGTTCTTCAAAAAATTCTGTCCATTCCAAAAACGATATAATCACACCAGAACCATTTATCGATGAAATTATTTTAACAAACGGTGTAAATTCATCTTCAGCATTAAGCCCAACGATAATCAGTTTTGATCGATATGGATTCACATAGAAAAGTGATTGCACAACACCGAGAAATGGTTTTTCGTCTATTGCTGGAGTGATTTCCATTTTTTTTTTAAATATACAATTTCAACTATCTTCGATAAATCTTCAGAGGTAACTGACCTCTTTCATGGTAAATCGCAAATCAAATTGAATCTAACAAAATGTAATCGTCAGCATTTTTACTTTGAAACAGGACAGGTTTGAACAGGAATTGCAGGACATTGACCTCTCCTATGAAATGCGCATTATTTTTTGATTGCACGTGCGCAACAGCACTGTCCACCATATCCGGTGTCATGTTTCATGCAGTGGCCGAATATTTTAAAATAGGTTGATCTCACGAGTCGATCATTTTTTTCGGGCGATTTTTTATTAAAATGTTTGAGAAACGAATTTAGTGTTTTCCCTCTAGCTCTATGAGCTAAGAAAATAGCGCAATATTCACCGCAAACATTTGATGTAACGCTTTGTAGTGGTATATGATTATAAGTCCAGCTTTTACAATGTTGATTTAGAAATTGACGGTGTCCACGAATGAGTGGAGGATAACCAAAACTACAAAAAAATTCCCCATTTCCACGAGTATCAATGTGACAAGCGACCCAATGTTGACCCTTGCACCTTGCTATATCGGTATTGGCAATCAATTGAATCGGACGACCCACATGTTTAGGTAGTGTATCAGCAGCAAAAACACCAATAAATAAATCTTTAGAATATTTATCTTGAGAAAGTGCATTTTTTAATACATTTGCATACATTTTAAATTAATCCTTAACAACAGTACTCTTCGCATCCATAGGTAAACCTCGAATGAACATACAATCAGGACTCCAGTGTTTATGTTCATAAAACGGGATGTCTTGAGGCAACCATTTATGTATCACGACCCCACATGATGGACAGGCAGCTTTGTCTCCATGAAACGTGTAATATAACCCGGCCTCGGCCAAGTCGCGTGCGGTGACATTGTCATTCGGGAATGATGCAAATGATTTCAATCTTGGCTCCAGTTGAAACATGTCGGTTTTTTCACTGTTTGCAACACACCACTGTGACAGCTTCATTGCACTTTTCAGAGAGCACATTTCACCCGCAAAACCAATATGCACACCATGGACGTAACACTTTATTTCTTCGTATGGAAATGATGACGATGAGTCATACTCGAAATCATTCAAATCAATAACATTTCTCCAGAAGATGTTGTCTAAATATTTCACATTTGTTCTGCCTCTGGTATATTTTAGTTTATAACCCAGACAGTGAGTGAAAACCATGATTTTTAATGCTTCATCTCTAGCTCTGCAGTTTGCGTACGTGAAACCAGTAAAATTTGTTTCACTAGAGTCATCAAATACCAGAATCGACGGACTTCTTTCGCCGTACGATCCATTTTCTAAAATCCACTGTTTTGATTTTTTGGTTATGTTGTCAACAACAGCAATTTCTTTCACAACATGAGTATCGTAGCCGACAGCCACCGTCTCGAAATCAATAGTACAACTCATGATGAGGGTTGGGCTAAGACTGAATAAAAAACACAAATACATTTCAATATATCAATTTTATTATACCATTTCAAACACTACAATATTCAAACAATATTAATTACTATAGTCGACAATCACATTTCGATTGCGATCTATCTCTAGAATAGTATCAAACTCTGCATATACAATCACATCGATAGCTTCTTTAAGTGCTTCTTTAAAACGAAGATCGATACGTAAATTCTTGTTGTGTTGCAGACTATAATGATTTTCATTACAAGAGAGGTCTGGACTCAGGTCAAAGGCCAATAAAAAGATTCCATTTGGATATTCTTCACGAGAAATATCAATACCTCGATCCTTAAAGTGAATACCATTCCCAGAAAACAATGTATGATAGCAGGCGACATATTGGTTAGTATCAAAGTCGGGTTGCAGTGGTTTAGCTGGGATTTGTTGACCATCCGCATACATGCAGAAGTGGTTTAATCCAAAATGTTGAAAGTTGAAGGGATTCTTTGTATAGCTCCCGTTAACAGCTGCATTGGAGACAAGTCCAATGATAATTTTCTTCGGATTACCTGCCATGAATAAATTGCCTATTGCCTTGCTTTGTATTCCTGCTGGGATAGTTACCAGCTTGACATCTACTCTTGTTAGAGGATATTTTGCATTGGTTCCTTCTAAAACAATATTTTGTGCAATCATAACAGACTCATTCACGCGAACTTTTCGCACAAAAAGAGTAGCATCAGTGATGATTGTCTTGAAGGATGCATTGGAGCCGGCCATGAGATGAAACGAATCTCTGCTCTTGATAAACTTCATGCGTAACTCCACACCATTTGGTATGAGACGGTCTTGATTGAACAAATCGCCATGAATATTTCCAATCATATCCACAATTTGACTTCCATCTGGAGGCCAATTCTTGAGTTTTCGTGTTTAAACCATGTGTGGTTTCATTGTTTAAAACGTAAAAAAGTTGACAACTATTGCTTAGCCTTCAACTTTTTTACGTTTTAAGCAATGAAACCACACATGGTTTCAAAACATGAAAACTCAAGAATTGGCCTCCAGTATACTTTTTTCGTTTCTGAAGCCCTAAATTCTTATCAAAATCCTCCATAAATCCAGCAGTATCTTTATACCAAAGTTGACATGTTCTATGTGAACTCTTAGCAGAGGGACCAAAGTGCATACAATTCTCAAAAAATGAACGATAGGCATAGTTATTATTTGATGAAGGGAGAAGTTTTCCGTTTAAAGTCATCTCAAACTGAGCAATCAGAGAATGCATGAAATTATTGACGGGCGCCACCACAGCAGCAGCCGTTTGAACAGCACCATCTGATTTTTTGACAAGAGTTGCAAGCGGCGAGCCATCTGCATTCACAATTTTTGCTTGAAGTGCAAGTAGAGATTGACCTATATCTATGTATTCCTCACCTTGTGCAGGAACAACAAATTCAAATGGGGCAAATTCTGTCATTGCAGCAATGGGTTTATAAGGATACCAATCACCTCTCTCAAGACAAATTTGAGTCGATGGAACTTCAAAAATATTCAATTCCGATTTCATCGCCTTTTCGGATTCTGCATGCATAAGAGACATGATTATGCAAAAATGTCTGTAAAACAACCAGGTGTATTTGTCGTCTTCTTCTTCTTTGTCTTTTTAACCACCTTCTTCTTTTTAGGCTTGATGTTTAGAGATTTTTTCGGAGAGATCTTGTTCCTCTTACGTTTGCTCTGACACTGAAGAATGCGTAACCTCTTCAACCTTTTTATCCCATCACCAGTCATATTTTGAAATTTGTCTTCTACTTTTCGTTTGAGATTTGCACCTGCTTCACCGGCTCGCCTATGAAATGATTCTTTCACAGGTTTATTCTCAACTAAATCACCCAGAAAATTTGCTCCCGTTCTAGCCGTCTAGATTTAAACAACCCTTTGAAGAAGCTTGCAAACCCATGACCACGTTGATAACTTGCACCATGATAAACATTCAATCTTCCTCCAGCCTGGTCTCGGTAAAATTTTGTGTAAAGTTCCACATCCATTATGATCGGTGGCGAAAATGAAGCACCACAGCAGAAGTTCCAGCTTGAAATGGTAGCGAATCACCAGTGTCTCCTCTTAAATCAATTTCGATGCTTCTAATCTCATGAATCATAACCGGAACGTAGAGTAAATTTAAAAATCTTTGAGTGACTTGTTCACCAAATTTGTGAGTTTTATATTGTGTATTGACAATACGTAATAGCGGAGCAACCACGTCCCCTACGATTTGAGGTTCTATTACATTACAATACACAAAGATAGATTTGGGAGAATGGACACACGCCATTTGTAATGTTGTGTTCATAACCCAATTGAATAGCGAGATTAGGCGCAAAATTTACTTCATGCTCTTCATCTTTACTATTCTTCACAGAAATACAGCCGCTTGCATTCAAATCGCTGAGCGGTGCAATGCTGATATCCAGGTGTTTTATTGCATCATTGATAGTTTTCAACAACATGTCATCAGTTTCATAGTAGCCTAGCTTTATGTCCACTCTTTCATATACCCTAGTTTTTTTCTTTCCTAGAATAGTTTTTCGTGAAACACCAACATAATTTTGACCTTTAGTCACATTGAACAGCGTTTGTGGGTAATGAAGTTCAACCAAAGCCACCTCCCAGGGACCTCCTGATAATTTTACAGGTTCCTGCAATTGAGTGACAAAATTTGCTGTCGTATTATCCTTATACATTTTTATCGAACTGTTGCTAGGCAACGTCATGTAGAGAGAACGATTCATATTTTTTGAATGTCAGAAGCTAATATCCAAGAGTTGAATTTGGCAGGCAGACCCTTCCACTGAACCAAAACTTTCTCACTGACGCCCTGCCCCGTTTTGCGTATGATTTTATGTATTTTGTAAAGAGAATTATCACCCTTCGTAACTTTTTGCAATTCTTTTTCATAAAACGTTCCAACAATTTCCTCGCCTTCTAAATCTTCAATTCTATACACCACTTGGTGTCGATCAACAATACAAATGACTTTGAATATTTCATCAGACCAATTTTGTTCGTAACCCTTATCAAAAATTATTTTTTCTCTGCTGATACGCACATAATCACCTACCTTTAATTTAGGTTTAGATCGTTTCCTACTCTCAATTTCATTATCTTTATAAAGATGACGCCAAACTTCAAGAGCATTTTTGTCACTAACCGCAGCTGGCATCATACCAATTGACCTATGCACTCGATGATTATAAGCATTCATCAGTTTTGGTAGTACATTTATGTAGCGATACGTGTTCTTTAATGTAAAATACTTCCACATCATTTCCTTGATTGATCGGTTGAGCCTCTCAGCTATACACGCTTTGGTGTCAGGGTTATTTGTGTAGTAAAAATGAACATTATTTTTGGTGAGAAATTTTTGAAAATGTAAATTTTTAAATTCTCGGCCTTTATCGGTCTGTATGCGAACAGGTTTACGCTTACTTTGTTTGAAAATCTTTGCGAAAGCCTGAGACACTTCTTTACCTGTCTTTTGTTTAAGAGGAATCAACCAAGCAAATTTACTGAATACATCAATTACAGATAACAAATAGTTGTATTTATCATTAAATTTACTGAGTGATCTCATATCATTTAAATCAGCCTGCCATAGTTCATCAATGCTGTTGACTATGTATCGGTTACGTTTAAATCTTTTTCGAACAGGTTTATGTAAACTATAAGTATCTTGAGATTAAAGCCATTGCAAAATAATTTTTTTAGGAATCTCTTTATTAGTTGCCTTCCACAGTGCATTTAAAGTAGAAAATCCAGCTGGATGCCCAGGATCATTATAAATACGAGACAATCTTTTACATATTTTAGAATTCATTTAAACACAAATTCATCCCAATCTCCCATAGAAGTTGCTCCTCTTGTTCGTTTTGATGGCTTCTCCGAAGGTGATGGCTGAGGTCTGTTCAGTTGACGGTATCGCTGAAGAATGTCTTCTCTTCTTCGAATGTTCCCTATAAGTGTGAGTGGTAGATTTATGTCGGTGAGAATTTTGGCAAACATGTTCCAACCAATCGGTTCTGTTTCTCCTCGACGATTGCGAACAAGATCAGATATCAAATCTGTGATTGTGGAACCAAAAATTTTCACACCGTTCACACTGACAAGTCCCGAATCATCCCATGAAATAGCATCAGATGATGCCAGCTTATCGAAAATAAGTCCAGCTTTTCTTTTAAAAGTGCCGGGAACAGCTTGTAACACTTGCGTTCTCATGGGTTCTTCAAAAACTGCATCATCTTCATCCTCTTCCACCATCTTCTTCACAGGGATTCCAGGGTGAGTTTCAACTTTTTCAGGACGTATCTCCATAGAAATAGGTTGACGGGCTTCATTTACAAAATATAAATACCTTTGTAGAACTTCATAATATTTACGCCATTTTTCGTCATCGGAAATTTTGCTAGCGTGAAGTATTTGATGTTTATCTCTATCAAGAGATGATAATGTATCATTGAGAGGATGTATTTGCGGTTGTTGAAGTCGTTGCATACTCTCTGGGTTTACAAGAATCATCTTTTTAGTATTATCCATAATGATTATGATGATGATGAGTTAAAAATACTTCCCAAAAGTCCACTAATAAGCGGAGCAATCAAAAGTGGGAGAAACGCACCACCAGACTGAACCAAATTTTTTTTCTTAGTTTTCCAGCTATCACCCTTGCGTGCAATTTTTCGTAAGAACTTCTTATGACGACGAAGTTAATTCTTCTGCCTTTTAATGTGTTTAATACACAAGCACAAATCGATTGAGTCAAACCTTTATCTGCTGATTTTAATATACTCTTGCGCAAAGCAGGGGATGCTTTACTCAATGCCTTGAGGAGTTCACTATACCTCCTCGTTGAGTCAGTCATCGTGATGAAATGAAGCTTTTATGCCAATGTAGTGTCATTTAGTAGATTTTGGTGTGTATACAACACAGGCCGCATCATCAGGGAAAATATGAGTACGCAATCTCATGCTCTCAGGGCAAGTCTGTGTAAAATCAAATAGAATATAACCGTGAGGTTGACTCGTTGCATCTTCGAAAGATTCTTGCACATGTTTTATGTTCCTTGGGCATACCTGCCTTGCGAGATGTAAAATTTGAGACTTATCACGAGGATTTTTAAAAAGAATAATATAGTGGGCATTCAAAGAGATATCACGTCGTCCCTTACCTTGATTAAAAATATTTTGAGAAATGAGAAATACACTCACTTTACGATGATGTGAGATTTTGGTAAACAAGTCCACAACTCTATCATCTGCTTCTCGCATTAGATCATCGATAATCAAAATTTGAGCCCCGGAAGATGCAGTCAAGTCGGCAGGATTAATAATTCCCTCGTGGAACTTAACTCGTGGATCTTGAATAGATTCATATAAACTCTGCCACTCGGCAAAACACCAAATAATATTTATTATAGGTTCATCTACCATAGAATCCAAATTTGTTAAAAAACGGCGTATAAAATAAGACTTGCCACATGATGTGGGCCCCGCAATCAAAGCTGTAAAAGGAACCTTCCAGGTTGGATCCATTTTGTTGAATGAGATTAAAATATATTTGTTGAAAAATTTATAACATTTTTGAGAATCATAAATTGTCAATGAATGAGGATTGAGAGTGAAGAAGGGAACAAATTATTCATAAAAAACATAAGTTTAGAATAAAACATGTATTTTACAAACATGTGTCATGTTTTATTACAGGGTCATTGACATTGATGTGATGTTGATGTGATATTATTATAACTAATTCTAAATTCTCTAATCTACGTCCATTTCCGTGTCTATTCTAAAATGACCGTATGCTAGGGTGTTGAAACCATCATGTAGAATGTATCTCTTGTCGTCGAACGGTGATAGTGTGCTCTTCCTCTGACTGACAGTAAATATTTCATGTTTGAAGCTACGGATAGACATCATTTTCTCACTCTGTACACATTTTTCGAATAAGGCGTCTCTATACTTTTGATGAGTAACATATTTTTTCATTGTGGCTCTAGTTATACCTTTGCCAACCTTTTTGTTTCTACCGTCCAACTCCAAGAGACTGTACATTTTTGCTCTTAAACCCACAAATTCCTTCACAATTCTACCGTCCGACTCGTCTTTCATTTTTCCCAACACCTTTTTATTAGTGTTGGAAAAAAGGAAGTGATCTTTCGGCAAATTGGAAGTATCAAATAGCGAAATGTCATTGGCCATGTCTTGATACAGATCATCAGTCTGGATCTCATAACACAGTGAGTCTGTGTCTGTGAATAATAATTTTGAATTTTGATTGTATTTAGTTTTTACATAATTATAGTGAAAATCATACATGATGTTTTTACTTAAATCTAAAATACTGAAGCCTGCATAGATTGGTCGATTTAGTTTCAAACAGATTTTCTTACACTGTACTGCAACTAGATTGTTGGAAAATATTTCAAATCTTTCGAATGCAGGGTTTGCCGCATATTTTAACATTTGTTTCTCATCATTGATGAGCGTAACGTTTACCCGATTTCTGACATTTTCCATAGTTTTGCCGAAAACAGCGTTGTTCATTAATTTAAAAAAGTCTTTTTCAAAATCATTCTGTGCCTTCACACGTTGCGCTGTATTGAAATCAATATATTGTTTCAACCATTGCGTTTGTGTGAATTCTAGAACGCGGTGAATTTTTGTCAATTTCAAGCCAAGAGAAGTGTATTGCTTCAAGTTCTTGTAGTGTACAATATACTTTTCTTTGTTTTCCAAATTTGGAATCAGCTTTTTGATTTTAGAATTACCAAGTTTCAGGTCGTCTGAGAGTTGCTTGGCATAAGGCGAGAGTTCACTCTCAGAAACACATTTTCGCTGAGGTGCCAAAGGGTAATCGTTGTGCTTGTCATGTAATTCTTTTGGATATTTGAGATCAACCTCCAAAATATATCCTTTATCAGAGTCATCTGCAACAGTTGTAAAGTCAGTTTTCCTGATTTCTGCTGGACTCATCCACTTGAAATCACGGATGGGGAGGAAATCTGACATTGCAACACCGTACAAATTATTAACATCCCAATAAATGATATATTTCGAAGGTTTCTCAGCATCGAAATCATCCATATATTTATTATTAGCTTCCGAAAATCGCGTCGTGATCGTTGCCACACCGCCCCTGACACCCTCCTCCATGAACAAATACATATCGGGGTCTGTAAATAACTCTAACTCTACCTTAGTCATGCGGAGGCAAGCTTCCCATGCCAGACCCGGAGCGGTGTAGGTGTGGCAAGGATCAAGTTGGTAGTTGGCGAGGCAAAGTGTTCGAAAGTTTTCAAACACATCCGCAAGTAGCAGTACGTCAGTCAACACATAGAGATCTTGATAATCTCCCATGTGTTTCATTTCAAAACTCCTCCAAACATTTTGGGCGTGTTCGTAATCATCGTCACTGATGTCCTCTTCAGTGAGGTCATTCTTAAAGGCAGATTTAGGGGGTAGGCAACCTTCCATCAGCTTTTCTTCTGAATCAAAATAACTGTATGGGAATACACCTTTCCTCAAGAGTAGAGGGAGAAGGTCTTCACTGAAAAATGATTTTAAAATTTTGAATCTGTCAGAACCATAGTTGACAAGATTTTTTACCAGAGAATCTAGAGAAGTGCTCATGAATTGAAAAGAGTCAATGAATCTTAACTGCCCCAATGAGAATGACACATACTTCTCTGTATTGTTGGGGATTACAATGATTTTCTGATTTTGAATTTTGCCAATGCCTTGCATAATAAGATGCGAATCGTAATTTCGAAGATTATGAAATATAACAGGAATATGCTCAGCTTGAGGTGCATTTATATTACATTCATTATGTGCTGCACCCCTAAATTTGCCAGTTATGTGATCATGATCACGAACACGATCAACATCGTCCAGAGGCTTTTCACAAATGCTACACATGGTGGCCTGTGCAAAGGAAATCTCGTCTTCATCTGTCATCTTAAGAGGGATAATTTTGAACATTATTTTCAATAATTTCTCCTGCATGACCAGAAGTGAATTAAGAAAATGATCCACAACATTATCACCACTGTACACACGAGGTGGCTCGAACGCTTTTCCCTCCGCATCAATCACAACAAAGGCATATCCCGAAGGATCATGCAGAGCAGTCTTATGCGTATGTGATCGTGCATCATCAGGTTCACAACCATTCAACTTCCTCACAAAACACTCAAAATCCGCATATATAGTAAAAGGAGTTTTAAACGAATAGCCCCTTTCACTATACGTCATGGAATTTTCCCCCTCTGGAGGCATAACAATTCTTTGAGGGTCGTGTGAGTCGCAGAGGGTGTGATGCGCTTTACGCCTTTCCTCTGTGGAAAATCTATGCAGGCAACGATGACAATAAAACACTCTACCTTTATGTTTGGTCAGTGAACCAAGAAGACGATTGAGGTCCTTGATGAGGAAGTAGTGACTATTTTCCTCGTCAGACATGAATAACAAATTAATATGACTATCTCTATTTTCTTTACTAATTCTAAGGGGGTACACTATTTTATAATTGCCGAATTAATCGGGCATTACACCATACACATTCACGGAAATGGACTCGTTTTGTTTCTCAAATCTATCTATGCTACTAATTTTTACAGGGTATTCTATTCCACTCATATTTACACTAGATTCTAAATTAACATAATTATTTACACGTTCTGCATTAAATGCTGGAGGGTGAAGATAGGCTAAAATGCTCCATAAGAAACACTTTTGGTCGTCGTTTTTTACATTTATAATCGATTTTGTATAATATAATTTAGGTGGTAGGAGCATATAACTACTTGCAGCTAATGGAGCATATTTGACTGATTTTAATTCTAATTGTAAAACTCTATCTACAATCCAACCGCTCCCTTCACGTTGGAAATTCTGACATGCTTTAGCCATTGATGAGAAAGCTACATTAAATTGTTCGTCAAACTCATCCATATTATAAATTAAAACACTATTCTTACTTCTAAAACATGCTTTTGTGATGACCTCATCCTCACCCGCATTTTTTTTAAATTGAACCACTAAACTTAAGTACCATTTTACACCTTTAAACACTTCTAAATCTTTTGCTAATTTCACTCTCACCGTGTCCATTCTGTCCGAAACAAATTTTAAAACATCTAAAGAATCATGTTCAACGTCATCACTGTCTTCACCTCCTTTATACGTATATGATTTTACGTTTCCTCTGAGAGCACTACTCACTTCACACGTGTACTGGTCGGGTTCTTCTGCAGGCAGCGATGATGTTGACGGCCCAGGAGTTGAAGGTGGTGGATCAACAGCTGAGTCGTCGACATGTCGAACCCCCGCGTTTGAAGTACTCGGGGGCTTATGATACTTGACATGGGCCTGCAGATTATCCCTGCGGTTGAACGATGCGTTGCAGAGAGTACACGTGTGAAGAGCTGTTGAAGTGTTGCCAGCAGATGGAGGAGGAGGATGCATAGCCAGTTTGTGACGTTTTAAATTTGAGTTTAAAGTAAACTTAACGCCACAAATTGTACAGGGGAACGTTGACTTCTCCCCCTTACTATGCACCCTGGCATGCCGCTTCAGGTTGTCCTTACGTTTGAAGCTGGCATTGCACTCCTCACACTTGAAGTTATCCATCTTTCTATAAAAATAAAATAAAAATATTTGTAAATATGTATGTTTCCAATATGGAAATGTATTATCTAATTGCTATTCAACTTTCTCTTTAAAATTATCATTTAAACGTACCTTGATTAAACTGTTGGTTTTCTCCTATGAAGACAGAAGACGAAAATGTATCGCAGCAAATCCAGAAACTGTAAATTAAAAAATGATAATTAGTTTACCTATAATGTAGAAATAATTTAATTATTTTCCAATATAGAAATGTATGACCTAATTGCTATTGAACTTTCTCTTTAAAATTATTATTTAAACGTACCTTGATTAAACTGCTGGTTTTCCTTCGAAGACAGAATATGAAAATGTATCGCAGCAATTTCGGAAACTGTAAATTAAAAAATGTTAATAAGTTTACCTATATTGTAGAAATAATATAAAGACATCCATTTAACTTCTTTTAAAAATTAAGAATAACTCACCAGAATGTGTGAAAGACGCTGTTCTCTCTCGCTCCACAAAATGACACAGATTGACAGGAAATCAACTTTGTGTAACCTGTAAAAAATAAAATGCAAACATTAAATTCTATTCATAAAATTATATTTGTTATAAATATATATTTTACTTGAAAGTGAAAAAACTTACCTCAAATCTTTGTAACACGCACTTGAAGAAATAAAAAACTGTGTAATAATAATTATAATTAAATTAAAAATTAAAAAACACTTGGATGAAACACACCGCTTGAAAATTCACTTGACACACACTTCAATTCTTATGATGCAATATGAAGATGAACCGCACTGGTCAATTGATTTGAAGAGAATGATTGATTTGGCAATCAACACTTATTAATATTGTAACAAGAGGTCATACACCTGATATTAGTCTCGTACGAGGTACTCACTTACGGATGAACTAGCCTTAAACCAGGTGCTAAAATTGATGATGCAGCGATTTCATTTCCGTTCAACTATGAGATGCAGGGTCCAAAGTCCAATATACGTCGCAATTGTCTCACGAATGTGATGATGCAGGTGTTCAATTGCGTCTTTAGAGTATCTTGTTACCTCAGCAGTATAGTGTATTTGATAAATGCACTTGACATGAGATGCATTCATTACAATGCTTTATTTAATATTTAGTTCAATAGTTGGAATATGTGAACACAATTCAAAATTTCATAATAATAATAATTAAAAAGATGCTACCATCCACATCCTCATCCACATCCACATCCCAATTCTTTATAAGATGTAGGATTCAATGTCCAAATATCAGTTGGATTATGTGAAAACAAAACAAAATTTCAAATTATCTTTACATTCTAATTATTTGCGTTAGTTTTAAACTTTTAATTAATACAATTATTGACACCTAGAGAGTGCTACAGTCGAGTATGAAATACAAATTTAAATTTCTACACCACTTTTAGTAAATACAATTATTATCACCTAGATAGCGTTGTAGTCGAGCGCGAAATTTAAATGTTTGCGCCAATACCTACCTTGACAACTGGGTGACGTTGCTGCACAGGTCATTAACCACCTATCTATATGCTTTTTGCGTCGTCTTTCTCTCATCGCCTAGTTAGCCGAGAGGTTAAGGCGTTGGATTCGTATTCCAATGGTAGCAGGTTCAAATCCACCTCGAGATACATTTTTAATTTAAAAAAGTGACGTCAGAAGAACACACGTGACATGAAGGAAGAAAATGGCGGAAATATGCTCGAGCTCGAGTGTAGGAACCGGAAATATGTTTGAAAATGCCGCCCTGTCAAACACACGTGCCAAGAAGCACATGGCGGAACAAAATGGAGGATAAAATGGCGGATAAAATGGCGGAAATGGTTAAAATATGCTGGCACTAGAGCGCGGGAACCGGAAACACGTGACAAAATGGCGCGAAAAGAAGGTGTGACGTCATACAATAGGCTCACACTCTAGTGCGAGATTTCCTCCTCTTCCTCATCCTGCACCAGAACCCGCTTTAGCTATCTACTCACATGAAAACATCAACGAACGATACAGTATTAGGTATGTAGGTGTACCAATTAAAATCTTTTGATAAAATGCTAAATTGTGAAGTTAGCAGAAAATGTATGTTCTTGCTTGCTTGATTTTTGTTTATAGAGTCATATCAAATGAGAGACGTAATATTGGAAATTAGGTCCAACAAAAGGTAACAATAAAATACACTCTGGACAGAAATGTTCCCTTGTGCCCCCCCCCCCCCCCCCCCATAACCCACTCCAAAAATGTCAGGATTTATTCACATGAAATGTTGGTTTGCCGTGATTCTAGTCAAGGTCTCCAGTGGAAATTCCAATATTTTCTTCACTGCCAAATGGATTCACTCCTACATTTGGAAAGTTTCGAAAAAAGTGACTTTTTCAATGACAATTTGGTTTATATTTAGTATCTCTCTAAATACTTATCGGATTCAAATGAAACTTTTTGCTTGCCAGTTCGCTTGAAATTATTAACAGGAAAAGTCATGTTTCGTTGAAAATTGTGCTAAATTCGCGATGTCTATAGACGCGAATCGTAACGCAACTTCCGATCTCCGGATTTCATGGCCAAATATTGTTCAGGTCGATTTGTGAAAATTAGTTTCACTGCCTACTAAAATTGATTTTCACTGCACAATTGAAATAGACCATTTTAAATATTATCTCATTGGCTCTGCTTTCTAATAAAAATCATATGCAGTTTGATTTCCAGACACCTTAGTCCCTGTTTCAACAATAGGTAAAACAGGGACTAAGGTGTCTGGAAATAATACTGCATATGATTTTTATTAGAAAGCAGAGCCAATGAGATAATATTTAAAATGGTCTATTGACGTTTAAAATTAAGAGATCAGAAAAGGCGATGTTTTTCACGAATATCTCGGTAAATACTGAACAGAATGTCGCGAAAGTGTTACCATAAATCAAGTCACGTAATTTTGTACATTACTGGAGAGTTTCAACTTGATCGGTGGAAAATTCAAGATTTGTATAAAGAACCAAATTTTCAGCCACGTTGCTACGGGGACGACGTTCTTCTCTTTTAAGCGTATTATAGTAAAGGATACATCACAATGGATTCAATTTTGAATCAAATTTAGACTATCAACACATCAACTGCGAATCACGTCTCTTGAATTGAGGAGTCAGCAGCATGTACGACACAAATGGATTTGTCCTGTTCATGCATGCTCCGCGAGCCATCGGTCTGCTGCAATCCGTATCGTATATCGCTACATTGTATAGTCTTAAGTATAGTCCACAGTTATTTAGTCGAAGGTATAGTCCATTTGCACAATTGCTTTATCAGATCCAAAATAGTACACTTAGTTGTAATATTATAGTATGTTAAAGAGCAATTCAGCTAAGGAGAGATGCCCAAGAAGATAGCTATCTGAACAAATATGTTTATTTTATAGATAATTTCCTTGTGCACCATATAAACTCAAGAAACAATGTACTTGCCGAACTAATTTCCAAGATTTATCACTTGATAAATTTGAGTTAGCCCTACTATCTTTATCATGGCAAGTCGAAAAAAATAGTCAATTTTCCTAAGAAATATTGAATTTAAACTATTTTCCTAGTATATATTCTAACCATAAACTAATATTACATGAATAAGACATTAAGGTATGTAATAAGATTTTTATATATACAACTATCCGTACGTTTAAAAAAGTTAGAAACCAAAATCTAAATAATTTTCCTATACCTCATGTGTTAAATTTTCTTAATTTTTTTTTATTCTTAAGATATAAAATTCAAAACTCAATGATGTCGAGAGATTCAAGTTACAAGATATTTGATAAATCTTTTACACTAAAATATAGATGAAATGTTCAACAAATAAATAAAAATTGTAAATTTCAACAAGAAATATTTTCAGAAAATCTGCTTGGACATCCCTCCTTTATAATATGATGCACACATTTCCTTTTCATTTCACTTGTGTTTTCATGTGAACATACAAACTCTAGGTTACCCTGAATATCTTAGAACCAGTTTCTGGTCAGTCGGCCCCTCAATAATTGAAATGTTTAAGTTACAATTTAGTATTTCCTTTGCACTTGAAAAGCATAGTAAAGCAACTGTAAACTACCTGTGTAGGCGTAAGAAATTGACTTAGGAGTGCGAGATAGAAGTGGATAATGGTTTTTACGAAGATTAAGGCGTCCTATACACAGCTGTTTGTTGAGACTCACAAATACATTCCATTGGTTGGTAAGAAAAATAAGATTAACAACTTTCAATGTATGGTATAAAGAAAATAATATGAAATAAATGGAATTATAATTAGTAATTATATCGTTGAAGTGTCAACATAATTTAATTTATTCCAAATAATATTCTCAAAAATATAATATATTTTATCCAGTAAGTACTATGTAAAGTAAGTTCACAATGGTATCCTAGGTATTACAAATAATTTATTTTTAATACAAGATTATCGTGTTTCACTATTCATTTGTTTAATGGGCATCATATTTAAAGAGGCAATAAAAGCGAGTAATTTTTTAAATATCACACTTTTTTTAAATGTTGTACTATGGTTGTTTTTTGTAAATGGCCCCCGAATTTGTAGTAAATAGCTACACAGTACATTTGTAAATGGTCCCCCGCAAGTCTGGCTTCAACACTGGTCTCAATGCTGCATTTCTTGTTATCGTTGAAGAATCCTCTCAGATGATCGAAGTGTTCCAGGAAGCCAGTTCAATCGTCCAAGAGACTTGTCAGTCGAATACACAACAAGCCAAGTGGACGAATCAAAAAGACCCCTTTCCATAAGCAACAAGCCTGTATGCGGGTCAATCTCCAAGCTGTAAGAGACTGGGTTAGACAGAAGATATACACTTTAGAGGGCCGAGTAGTGAAATGTTCAACTAGGTCATTTAAGTAATACAATGTAAAAATTTGAGAGAACATCAAGAATTGCTCAAAACTAAAATGTAAAAATGTGTAAATTGAGTCTACAGTTGACTTTTGTATCACACTCTACCTCGTACGTATATTGCCAAAACAATATGTACACTACTGGCAAAACACATTATATTTTTTGTTGTGATAATAAAATAAAAATATTGTCTATAGCAAAAAAATTTGATTTCACCATATTTTATCTTCAGCCATTTGCCAGTATAGTTTAATAGGCCAAGTTCAAGTTCAAGTTCAAGTCCAAGTTCAAGTTCAAGTTCAAGTTCAAGTCCAAGTTCAAGTCCAAGTCCAAGTCCAAGTTCAAGTCCAAGTTCAAGTCCAAGTTCAAGTCCAAGTTCAAGTTTTTTATTAATATGAACCTTTTAAAAAAAATCAAGCTTATAGAGGAATACTTAAATACTACATAAATTTACGTTTATAAGAGCTCGTGAATTGAATAAAAAAAAACTGAATTAATCATTCTTTCAGCGATGATTTAAAAATTTACAATCAGCTCTCATAGTCAATTTTAGATTTTACTGAAGCATTCAATTTATGAAAAAGTCAGACACCCATTGAGACTGGACACTTATTTATAAAACTTGGGACTAAGAGTTCACTGAACATACTCTTAAATTATCATTGACCTGGTATTATGATCAACCTCATTGTTGTAAATTGTTAAATGCCAATTTTCTATAACAACATAATAGTATAATACATTTTTTGTGGGAGTAGAAAACATATATTTTGTTTCTATACAGAATAGCTTCAAAGAACAATGTGAAATTTCATTATGTTTTTAAAATCATATTATATTTCCCATATTTCCCATAATTAATTGATTAGTTTTCGACATTTCACTCCTCTGCAAAAACAAGCTGTACGTCACACGCCGTGTTCCCTGTGTTACGGGATGCATAGAACCGGCTCTGGCTAACATTATCTATACGGCCCGACTCGGCGTGTGACGTCAAGTTGTGTTTCATGGACAGCTACAATCTACCAAACGTTGTAAATCCGTTCCTTGTAAACTATTCATCACATAACAAAAATAATACCACATCTGTCTTCAAGAAAATCTTAACTTTCATTAAATATTATATTCTAAAATCTAAACTTCACTTCACTTCCCAATTACTGTTATTGAGCGAGCGTAGCGAGCGTCTTCATTCTGCACTTTTGGACACTTTCTCTGTTTTTTTTTTTTTTGTGTTTTTTTTGTGTTTGGCCCGACGCCACAGGTCACAATTTTTTTCCGATCAAGCTGAAATTTTGCACACATACTCACATCATTCTTACTTAATCGTGTATAGTTTTTGGGAGCTGTCATTTGATTGGTTCAAAAATAAAAATATCTCCTGATTGGTCGAAAATCAAAATGTTCCGATTAAGTTCATATTTTGCATGGACATTAAGACTACTATTTTCTATTATTTTACAAATTTTCAGCCCAATCAATAGATAACTTATGCACTTAATGACATTTTCCATGTTTGGAACTGTCAGAATTGATGGAATGTGTCAGGAAATTCCACCGCTTTCTGGATTGTTTTATTAATTATGTACCAAAGATGTATAGATAGCTATTCTGAGTTTCAATGAAAAACATAGTCTTGTTGACTGTGTGGAATATAATACAATTCATATGGGATGTATATTATGTATAAGTATGCCTTCATAGTTTTTTTTAAATATTGATCGTGTTTCACAGTTATGTTAGAAGCAACGATTTGACTAGACAGTACATGTAAAAACTCATATTTTACACATTATTCCAGTCCAATCGGTAAAAATATTACATACTTATTTCTACTTTAGGTGTTTTGAATATCTGTTCACAGAGATTGATGGAAAAGTACCTATCAAATTCATTGTACATTGACCTGATATTAAATGTTTCCAGAACGTTTATGGAAAGAAAATCAGTAACGATGTATAGTAAGGTATCTTTGATTGAAAGGATCGTGCTCGATTGACTATGTTGCGCGTGTCGGTGCTCCCTCATCAACGCGTTACACAGAGCGTTTTCCTAGTATTAATAAATCTGCTACTGGATGTTTATCGACTTCTCAGTCTAGATCCGTAGTGTTCTGCATGAACAGGACCACCTCGAGTAGGCCATGACTGCTCGCCATGCACTACGGTCTTGACGAGGGAGAGGCTGTGTGTTGCGCATCATCTCATCCTGTGGGAATGTCCCACTAGGTCCCGAAAATGTGTGTGTATACTTCACTATTAGGTCCATATGCGTCGGCGCAGTGGCATCATCTTCTTTTCTTCTCAAGCAAATCACTGAGTCACAACGAAACACGGAAAAATTCGCACGGTTTTAGTCACAAAAGTATCGAAATTGACTCTCCAAAACCAGTAGGAGCAATTGGAACCAAAATCAACCTAGTTTACTTATTACCACAGAGCACCAAAGTGGGTACTCCAACAAGTGGCTTGGCTATTTATCATATCAGGAGGTCTATTCTACTTATTACCACAGAGCACCAAAGTGGGTACTCCAACAAGTGGCTTGGCTATTTATCATATCAGGAGGTCTATTCTAGAAGGTTTTTCCAATTCCATTCTGGGGGAATTCGGTAACGGCCATAATGATTAACATTGCATGGAATTGAATTCCATCAGAATTGGGAATTCAAAAGTTCTAGAATAGGGCTCCAGTTAAAATGTACCGATCACTGACAATTCCTGAGGATTGTTGAAATCCCTTGCGCCAGTGAGAAAGCCAATGAAGTCAAATGTCACCAACAGAGCAGTCTTGTTAAAGTTGTGTTTCCAGCCAATCAGGTCCTTGATTCTTGACAGACGCATCTCTCCATTGACCTTGGATAATCCCGTCAGTTCGGTGTAATTCCCGATTTCTCTCCACTTTGCTTCAAGCTGTAACAAAGATCATGTATAGCCCAATCCACACGAGCAACTTCCGGTTGACCAAAGTGGTTCTGCTCGTGCGCAGTGCCACTTCGGTGACGATATGTGCAGAACCAAGTTGTTCAACCAGAAGTTGCTAGTGTCCGCCCACGCAGAACAAAGAGCAACCTACATCCTATCTACATCCTATCTGCATCCCTAGTGCATAACCACGCACATCTTACCCTCTACAGTGACACTCAGAAGTTGTCTCCCAGATCTCCGTACGTGAACACGTGGTTGTGGAAAACTACTCCTGACTGTGACTGTACATACCATTATTCGTGACGTCATGTGGAGTCCAGATGCAGATCCGTGACGTCATCTCCATGTCCTGGAACAATAGAGAACATAATTAATACAAGTTGCGTTGTCCATCGACATCCTGTTGCACGGAAGTACTTCAGGGGATTTGAATAATATATGACAACCAGTGTTGTGACTTATCGAAATTAAATTATATAGCTAATTATCTAGATAATTATTTTTTTCTATTATCTTATATAGATAAATAAATAATTGGTTATCTTTATCTTTATTTAAATACAAAAATATTGTTATCTATTGGCAATTATCTATATAAAAAATGTAAAATTCGAAATACATTTGTGTTTATGAACATAGACGAATCTCAAATGTCAGATGATATGAAAAAGGAAAATCATCTCCGTTTAGTCGTATTAGTTGGCTTGTTTTGACGACCCCATTTTTTAAAAACTCGAGGTTCGAATTTAGGATTCAAAAATAATTAGGAAACAGTAGTAATTGGTAACAAAAAATTATCTATTATCTATACAATTATCTAGATATTTTTTTATTTTTATCTATTATCAAGATGATTTCTTTGCGTCCTTTATACCGCAGCCCTTATGCTATTTTCGCCGGATATGAATGATTATGATGATGATTGGGAGATGATGATGAAGAATAGGTGAGGATGGACGGTGGGAAGAAGGGAACCTTCCCATAATTTGCCTCTCGACTGAGGGAAAACACAATAAACCTCAGTCAAAAAGGAATCGAACCCGGGACCTCCTGCCTGAGCCAACTGGCCCGCTAAACTACTGAATATGTCAATAATGTTCTAGATAAATAGAAATGTTGTTGAAACTAACCAGATGGTCCTATGGTGACGTCACGAAGCCCATGTCTCGACGCTTGCGCTGTAAGGACGCACGGAGAACCTGGGAACTCGAGTAAAATGAACATTAGAACAGAATCGCTGACACAAGCGAACTTGACGACACTTGGCAATTCAGCTCCCTGCCTGAAACCTAACCCGAGAATCCTAGCACACTGTTGCCAAGCCTCGTCAACGTTGAATGAGCTGGAGACGGGCGCATGGGAGATGCTGCGACGAGGTCCTAAGTCTCTGCTCAATCAACACGGCAACACAGCACTTGCTACTACATGGGACGCGTTGAGCGCCTCCTACCGTTGCTGCGTCCCTGATACGGCGTCTCGAAGTTAATCCACTGCGATGACGCAATCCAAGAGCCGATGACGTCATCCATCAGGCGATGACGCAACACACTTTGAATTGACTCTCTACTTGTGCAGAGTGGCTCACACGCGCTAACACTTGGGCATTACGTCATAGAAGTCCGTGGTGACGTCATACCCGTTGAATTTACTCTCAGCTTGTGCCGAGCGGATCACTGAATCTACAACTTGACTGTTTAACGCAAGGCGCGCATGCGTGCAGCGACGACCGCGACGAATACGACGTCCACGACGACGCCCACGACGGAGGTCACGACAGCGACGGCAAGTGTTACTGGAACAATGAACACAAAATGATTACAAGTGTCAAAGTCCTTCCAAAACGTAACACATATGGGACTAATAGGAAGTCTTACAATAAGATATAATTACTAATCTACTCACCATTATGAAGACGCTGGATGCACGAACCCTGGCCCGCCCCAACCACCCTGCCATGGCGAGCCAGATGTGACTTCACAGATGCACGAGTACAGCGACCTCTGTAGACAAGAGAAACAAGAAAATGATAAGTCAAGCAGATTTAGAACAAAGGAAATTTGTCAAATTGACATTGAAAATAATCAGTAGTCATCAAGTTTGTTCATCAATACATTTTTAGTGCTGAGTATAGCTAGGACACTGTAATTTACATAATAAAAAGTATTTGAGAGTACAACAGTCTAACAAAGGATATAAATACTTAAATTGGTCATTTAAACTCAATAAGACGAGCATTAAGACTTATTTAAAAACTAAAATGTGTTCAGTTTCTATGTGACAAGTACAGTTTGAAAAATAAGTGATAGATTAAGTGGAGAATAAGTGATACCGAAAATGCCACTTCGATGCTTGCAGTAAAAGTGGGTTGCTGCAGCCTTTTTAAATAAGAGTGTGCGCGCGCCTTACGACTTATCTGGCGTGGATTGACCGCTCTACTAGATACTTGAAAAGATTGAAGCTAATGCAAGGCGTAATAATAACTGTAATGTAGAATAGTATATATTCTAACTAAAACAAACTAAATATCAAATGACAGTGTCCCAAGTATAGCAGGCTTCACACTGAAGTTTAAAGGTGGATTCACACGGCCGTTCCAAACTTGAGTTTCAAACTCGAAGTTTGGAACGGCCGTGTGAATCCACCTTAAGACACAATGACTCACTCTGGATTGAAGCTGGTGAACTCAGTACATCACTCAGCTTCCATTCAGTACGTCCAGATGGCGGTGGCGTCTTGCATCTTGACCGGTCCATAACTACACTCACCCTAAGTGGTGTCTAAGTGAGGCTAAACACCACGTTCTGACCATATCTAGACCATGAAGATCTCTAAAGGACTGTTAGCCCTGGGCCTAGACCATAAAGATCTCTAAAGTGATACTTAAGTGTAGCTTATGATCACGGGCATTTTGCCCAGTACAGTTACATTCAGAAGTTGGCTACCTGATCCCCGTGTGTGAACACAAGGGCCTGGGACACAATATATGAAAGTGACTGTACATCTAGACTATAAAGATCTCTAAAGGACTGTTAGCCCTGGGCCTAGACCATGAAGGTCTCTAAAGTGATACTTAAGTGAAGCTTATGATCATGGGCATTTTGCCCAGTACAGTCTCATTCAGAAGTTGGCTACCTGATCCCCGTGTGTGAACACAAGGGCCTGGGACACAATATATGAATGTGACTGTACATCTAGACCATGAAGATCTCTAAAGGACTGTTAGCCCTAAGCCTAGACCAAGAAGGTCTCTAAAGTGATACTTAAGTGAAGCTTATGATCACGGGCATTATGCCCAGTACAGTCTCATTCAGAAGTTGGCTACCTGATCCCCGTGTGTGAACACAAGGGCCTGCGACACAATATATGAAAGTGACTGTACATCTAGACCATGAAGATCTCTAAAGGCTCTTGGCCGTGTTCCTAGACCATGAAGATCTCTAAGGGCTCTTGGCCGTGTTCCTAGACCGTAGAGGTCTCTAAGGGCTCTTGGCCGTGTTCCTAGACCATGAAGATCTCTAAGGGCTCTTGGCCGTGTCCTAGACCATGAAGATCTCTAAGGGCTCTTGGCCGTGTTCCTAGACCATGAAGATCTCTAAGGGCTCTTGGCCGTGTTCCTAGACCATGAAGGTCTCTAAGGGCTCTTGGCCGTGTTCCTAGACCATGAAGATCTCTAAGGGCTCTTGGCCGTGTTCCTAGACCATGAAGATCTCTAAGGGCTATTGGCCGTGTTCCTAGACCATGAAGATCTCTAAGGGCTCTTGGCCGTGTTCCTAGACCGTGAAGATCTCTAAGGGCTCTTGGCCGTGTTCCTAGACCATGAAGATCTCTAAGGGCTCTTGACCGTGTTCCTAGACCGTGAAGATCTCTAAGGGCTCTTGGCCGTGTCCTAGACCATGAAGATCTCTAAGGGCTTTCGGCCGTGTTCCTAGACCGTGGAGGTCTCTAAGGGCTCTTGGCCGTGTTCCTAGACCATGAAGATCTCTAAGGGCTCTTGACCGTGTTCCTAGACCATGAAGATCTCTAAGGGCTCTTGGCCGTGTCCTAGACCATGAAGATCTCTAAGGGCTTTCGGCCGTGTTCCTAGACCGTGGAGGTCTCTAAGGGCTCTTGGCCGTGTACCTAGACCATAAAGATCTCTACGGGCTTTCGGCCGTGTTCCTAGACCGTGGAGGTCTCTAAGGGCTCTTGGCCGTGTTCCTAGACCATGAAGATCTCTAAGGGCTCTTGGCCGTGTTCCTAGACCATGAAGATCTCTAAGGGCTCTTGGCCGTGTTCCTAAACCATGAAGATCTCTAAGGGCTATTGGCCGGGTTCCTAGACCATGAAGATCTCTAAGGGCTCTTGGCCGTGTTCCTAGACCGTGGAGGTCTCTAAGGGCTCTTGGCCGTGTTCCTAGACCATGAAGATCTCTAAGGGCTCTTGGCCGTGTTCCTAGACCATGAAGATCTCTAAGGGCTCTTGGCCGTGTTCCTAGACCATGAAGATCTCTAAGGGCTCTTGGCCGTGTTCCTAGACCATGAAGATCTCTAAGGGCTCTTGGCCGTGTTCCTAGACCATGAAGATCTCTAAGGGCTCTTGGCCGTGTTCCTAGACCATGAAGATCTCTAAGGGCTCTTGGCCGTGTTCCTAGACCGTGGAGGTCTCTAAGGGCTCTTGGCCGTGTTCCTAGACCGTGGAGGTCTCTAAGGGCTTTTGGCCGTGTTCCTAGACCATGAAGATCTCTAAGGGCTCTTGGCCATGTTCCTAGACCGTGAAGATCTCTAAGGGCTCTTGGCCGTGTTCCTAGACCGTGAAGATCTCTAAGGGCTCTTGGCCGTGTTCCTAGACCATAAAGATCTCTAAGGGCTCTTGGCCGTGTTCCTAGACCATGAAGATCTCTAAGGGCTCTTGGCCGTGTTCCTAGACCATGAAGGTCTCTAAGGGCTCTTGACTGTGTTCCTAGACAATGAAGATCTCTAAGGGCTCTTGGCCGTGTTCCTAGACCATGAAGATCTCTAAGGGCTCTTGGCCGTGTCCTAGACCATGAAGATCTCTAAGGGCTCTTGGCCGTGTCCTAGACCATGAAGATCTCTATGGGCTCTTGGCCGTGTTCCTAGACCATGAAGATCTCTAAGGGCTCTTGGCCGTGTCCTAGACCATGAAGATCTCTAAGGGCTCTTGGCCGTGTTCCTAGACCATAAAGATCTCTAAGGGCTCTTGGCCGTGTTCCTAGACCATGAAGATCTCTAAAGAACTGTTAGCCCTGGGCCTAGACCATGAAGGTCTCTTAAGTGATACTTAAGTGAAGCTTATGATCACGGGCATTTTGCCCAGTACTGTCACATTCAGAAGTTGGCTACCTGATCCCCGTGTGTGAACACAAGGGCCTGGGACACAATATATGAAAGTGACTGTACATCTAGACCATGAAGATCTCTAAAGGACTGTTAGCCCTGGGCCTAGACCATGAAGATCTCTAAGGGCTCTTGGCCGTGTTCCTAGACCATAGAGATCTCTAAGGGCTCTTGGCCGTGTTCCTAGACCATGAAGATCTCTAAGGGCTCTTGGCCGTGTTCCTAGACCATGAAGATCTCTAAGGGCTCTTGGCCGTGTTCCTAGACCATGAAGATCTCTAATGGCTCTTGGCCGTGTTCCTAGACCGTGAAGATCTCTGAGGGCTCTTGGCCGTGTTCCTAGACCATGAAGATCTCTAAGGGCTCTTGGCCGTGTTTCTAGACCATGAAGATCTCTAAGGGCTCTTGGCCGTGTTCCTAGACCATGAAGATCTCTAAGGGCTCTTGGCCGTGTTCCTAGACCATGAAGATCTCTAAGGGCTCTTGGCCGTGTTCCTAGATCATGAAGATCTCTAAGGGCTCTTGGCCGTGTCCTAGACCATGAAGATCTCTAAGGGCTCTTGGCCGTGTTCCTAGACCATGAAGATCTCTAAGGGCTCTTGGCCGTGTTCCTAGACCATGAAGGTCTCTAAGGGCTCTTGACCGTGTTCCTAGACCGTAGAGGTCTCTAAGGGCTCTTGGCCGTGTTCCTAGACCATGAAGATCTCTAAGGGCTCTTGACCGTGTTCCTAGACCATGAAGATCTCTAAGGGCTCTTGGCCGTGTTCCTAGACCATGAAGATCTCTAAGGGCTCTTGGCCGTGTTCCTAGACCATGAAGGTCTCTAAGGGCTCTTGACCGTGTTCCTAGACCGTAGAGGTCTCTAAGGGCTCTTGGCCGTGTCCTAGACCATGAAGATCTCTAGGGGCTCTTGGCCGTGTTCCTAGACCATGAAGATCTCTAAGGGCTCTTGGCCCTGTGCTTGGAATGATCCGTAGAGTGATTCTTACGTCATGGTTATGAACACGACGTCTCGCGGCGTCCAGGGGAAGAGGCGTCGATCCGTGACGTCATCTCTATGTCCTGGAACAACAGAAAGCGTCGTGAATACAAGCGTCGCTGTGCCGACAACCTGTTGCATCTTAACACCTGCACAGGAAATCATGAAGTATCATGTTGCAGTTACAACGTACCATGTTTTTGTGCTGAATTTACTCTGATTTGTACGCTACCAGGATACGGTCAACTTGATTCACATGGTGTGTGGTCAACTTTGCCAATAACTCTTGGTTGCGTGTATACAGCTTCTTTATCGTCAGTTCATGTACAGTTTATTCCATTTCGAAAGGGAAATGGAAGTTCCAAGAAGTTTGCCATTCTCCCACAGATGGCATAGTTTACAGTACCACTGCCATAAACATTTTGCTTATGTGATTATCACTCATGTGTTGGAACGACCACTAGATCTTAAATCAGTCATAAAATAAATAATGTATCACTAGTTGCCATAAAATCATCTATTTAATACTGTAACGGTTTGAACCTGCCGGGTTCACCCCCACCAGGGTCACTCCGTTGCATACTCCGTCGGACAAGCCAGGCAGCCCCGTTTTGCTCTGTCTCTGTCTGTTGATGGACTCGCCGATCTTCTCTCTCTCTCGGAAGCACGTTTTGACCGACTGAGAGCAATTGCGGAATTGTGACGAGAGATCGTGGCCTTTCAACCGACTACCTTTGACCTGAGTGGACCTGTCGCGGAGTCTCGTGAGTTATTCTCTAAGGGAGTTGAGATTTGTCTTACACTCTTTGTGGACTTGTGTTCCATGGCTTCTCCATGGAACTATAAGACTTTTCTTTTGCTGATACGAGTTTGGGGGTTTTAGCCGCGGTTAATATCGTTCGCGTAAACTTTATTTTGACATTTCTTACTTGCTCTTTGTCTGGGGACATGCCGTACACATTTTCTCAGGCTTAGTCGTACATGTTCCACTCGGTCTTAATTTGTTGGTTGATTGAGTCGCATTAGCTACTGGTTTATGTTAACCTCTTATAAATTAGCTTTTTGGAATATTCAACCTACCTAAATTCACGAAGCTAGGGACCACGTATTTGTTCATTTGCGCTAGGGACTCTAGCCATCTATTTGAAGAGATTTTGTAAGTACGTACCTACTAGTTATTATTCCTATTGCATTACTATTTGTATATTTCATGTTATTTCGATGTTACTTAGACATCAATTATTTCATGTTATTTTGGCCTGACCTTGGGTCCGCCAGTCCTACCATTTGATTGAGGTATTTGACCTCCACCGAGTATTTCACTATTGCACTCTCTGTGCTGCATTTTTGTTACTATAGAATCTAATCTTATGTTTGCCTAGCATTGATATATTCTGACTTATTTGTTAGCTCTTATGTATGACTTGGTCACCTGCTATCATTGCTTCATTATACTAGCCCTCAGTTGTACCTGAGTGGTTTAAAACCTATACTACTGCTTTGTTCTTGCTTGGATCATTATATTATTTCCTCACTCTCATCCCTCACTATTTCTGTTCGGAAACATCGAGTTCATGCACGCTAGTCTTCATCGCCCACGCCCATCTTCGACTCATGCCGGCCGGACAAAATAGTCGCGTTCAAGGTTGAACCGTGGCAATACCCTAATTTAACCAAATACATTTAAAAATTAATTTAAATCTGGTGTAATATGTTAGTACTTCTTAGCTTAGTTGGCAGACCTGTTTTTTTTTTTACTTGTCTTCTTAGAATTTGATTCCCACCTCCAACCAACCAACCAATAGCGTGGTAGATGTGGTAGGAATGTTCGTGGTTCTCATTCCCTTTTTGAAATGGAACACACTGTAGGTTGGGTTCATTTGCAACAGGTGCTTCATACAGTGTTTGTGAATTGTATACTCACAGTGATGCACAAGTTGGAGTTCCCGCTAGACGGCGCGACGCTCACCATGTGGATGATGACGTCAGCATGTCAAGTCCAGGAGTCGAACCCCGGTCTGCAGGACGCAAGCGCTGCGAGGACGCACGGAGAACCTGGGAACTCGAGTAGAAGGAACATCAGAACAGAACCGCCGAGGCCCAGTAAACACACGACACATCCACCTCGAACATTGGATGTGAGTGAGCTTGGATTTCAGAACGCATCTCTATAATGTTATTTCACGCGCAAACACATCGCGCATGTGTGGCCTTGAACAATTTAACAATCCACGCATCCAATTCGACCGAAATACAAAACAAAATAAATACCTATAAATATACATAACCATACTCACAAAAATAAACTTTTTAAACATACAAATCAAAATAACTGAGGGAAATCATGTTCTAAAATCCATGTTTTGAGAGGTTTCTTGAAATCGGAGACTTTATGAAAACCATGGAAGACATCTGGCAATATATTAAAAAAGTGAGGGACTAAAAACTGTTTTTGCTGCCGTCCATAAGAATTTATCACATCATTCGACGCTATAAATTTGTCTTTGCTCCTCGTCTCATAGGAATGCTGCGATAATCTCTTATGTTCGTCATCAAAATAATTACATAAAATAAAAATATAAAAATGTAGTTGCTGGGTTGTAAGCCACTCGCAACTTGAATTTTTTCCATATATAATACTCCAAATAGATTTTTGCAATATAGTAATTTTTTGTAAATATGACTTAGTTGTGTAGCCCCATGCTAAGATGCCGTAATTAATCAATGATTCAATTAGAGCAGAATAAACTAATTTCAAAATGTTGATGCTAACAAAAGGTTTTAATATGCGAATGCTGAACATACCAGATCTAAGTTTATTACATAGTTTGTCAATATGCCTATCCCATTTAAAATTGTGGTCAATTATAACTCCCAAATAAGTATATTCAAACACATTGGAGACGAGATCACTGCAATTACAGGTCACGCCTTGAGAAGTAGAATTAATGAGAACATCGTAATTTGTATGTAAACACGCGTAATCATGAAAAACTAAATTAATCTTTTCCGAAGCTTTCCCCGTTGAATGTATATGTAACACTTTAGTTTTTTTTGAGTTAATTGTTAAGCCATTATCGTGGGACCACTTTAACAAGTTACAAAAATCACTTTGGAGTTGACTATTTGCAGCTTCAAAATCTTTATGAATGGCAACCAAAGCTGTATCATCAGCATAAAGGAATATATTACAATCTTTAACTACTTTAAGCATATCATTTACATACAATATATACAACAAGGGACCTAATATAGAGCCCTGCGGGACACCTGACACACATGGCTTTAAATCGCTTAATAAATCTCTATATTTAACAGATACCTGCCTACCACACAAATAACTTCTAAACCATTCTAACATAGGTCCCCCTATACCAATTCTTTTTAATGCATTTAAAAGGCGATCATACAAAAGCGTGTCGAACGCCTTCGAAAAATCTATAAAAACCACTGCAACATGTAAGTTCCTGTTTAAAGCACCCGATATAAGATCGGCGAAATCTGAAAGAAGTTTACCTGTACTCTTCCCTTTCTGAAATCCGTATTGTTCATCATTAATCAAATTAAACTTATTTACATAGGCAATTAGCTGCATCGAAACATATTTCTCCATTATTTTTTCTACCACTGACAATATTGCTATAGGTCTGTAATTTTTGAATAGCTTATGGTCACCATTTTTAAAGATTGGCCTTATTATAGACTGCTTCAGGATATCAGGGATAACTCCTCTTTGTACTGTTAGATTTATCAGCCTTGCCAAGCACGGACTAATTTCTTTTGACAATAATTCAATATCTTTCATCCTGATTCCATCAATACCAGGACTCTTATTAATATCTAATTTACTTATTATAGTTTCTATTTCATTTGGGGATGCTGGTCTAAAATGCATTGATTGATCATTCTGAGTATAGTTGCTTGGAATCGTTTTAATGACACAATCATGCTATAGCTAGGACACTAAAATTTACATAATAAAAAGTATTTGAGAGTACAACAGTCTAACAAAGGATATAAATACTTAAATTGGTCATTTAAACTCATTAAGGTAAGATTGTACTAAAAAAAAAATTTAGGAATATTTTTTTTTATTTTTAGTTTAATTATATTTAAATCGTTTTGTGAAAGAGTATTGCCGTGGTTACAATCTAAATAAATTATTTTTGATGTACTATATTTTCGTCGAAAATGAGTCTCCTGCATTAGTAATGCAATATCAACTTGGTCTGTATATTTCAAATGCGTTTATCTCTTTTATATTATTTTTCAAGGTCATGTTCCTTTTTCTTGGAATCCATTGGATATAAAGAGCTGAAATTTTTACTGTACCTTCAGCAAGTTAATTAGAACAAATGAGTCCACTTTGAGTCCACTTTGAATGCAATAACATTGTTATTTATTGTTATAAAAATTAAAATGTATTGAAAAATGTTGTGATTTTGACAATGTAAAAATATTTGACCTTTACAAATTATTAAAAGAGAAGTACACAATCAAATTGAACAAAAGTGGACTTAAATAAATCTCTATTATGTCCTCAATACATGGTAAAAATTTCAAACATGTAGGTCAAGTACTTCCTGAGAAAAAGGTACATCAACAAACTCAAAATTAACATTGTTAGTATAGGGCGTACAATCTTACCTTAAGACGAGCATTAAGACTTATTTAAAGACTGAAATGTGTTCAGTTTCTATGTGACAAGTGCAGTTTGAAAAATAAGTGATTGATTACGTGGAGAATAAGTGATACCGAAAATGCCACTTCGATGCTTACAGTAAAAGTGGGTTGCTCCAGCCTTTTTAAATGAGTGTGTGCGCGCGCCTTACGACTTATCTGGCGTGGATTGACCGCTCCACTAGATACTTGAAAAGATTAAAGCTAATGCAAGGCGTAATAATAACTGTAATGTAGAATAGTATATATTCTAACTAAAACCAAATAAATATCAAATGACAGTGTCCCAAGTATAGCAGGCTTCACACTGAAGTTTAAGACACAATGACTCACTCTGGATTGAAGCTGGTGAACTCCGTCCATCTCTCAGCTTCCATTCAGTACGTCCAGATGGCGGTGGCGTCTTGCATCTTGACCGGTCCATAACCACAGCCCTTCATTCTAAACTCACCCTAAGTGGTGTCTAAGTGAGGCTGAACACCACGTCCTGACCATATCTAGACCATGAAGATCTCTAAGGGCTCTTAACCCTTGGCCTAGACCATGAAGATCTCTAAGGGCTCTTGACCGTGTTCCTAGACCATAAAGATCTCTAAAGGACAGTTAGCCCTGGGCCTAGACCATGAAGATCTCTAAGGGCTCTTGGCCGTGTTCCTAGACCATGAAGATCTCTAAAGTGACACTTAAGTGAAGCTTATGATCACGGGCATTTTGCCCGGTACAGTTACATTCAGAAGTTGGCTACATGATCCCCGTGTGTGAACACAAGGGCCTGAGACACAATATATGAAAGTGACTGTACATCTAGACCATGAAGATCTCTAAAGGACTGTTAGCCCTGGGCCTAGACCATGAAGGTCTCTAAAGTGATACTTAAGTGAAGCTAATGATCACGGGCATTTCGCCCAGTACAGTCTCATTCAGAAGTTGGCTACCTGATCCCCGTGTGTGAACACAAGGGCCTGGGACACAATATATGAAAGTGACTGTACATCTAGACCATGAAGATCTCTAAAGGACTGTTAGCCCTGGGCCTAGACCATGAAGGTCTCTAAAGTGATACTTAAGTGAAGCTTATGATCACGGGCATTTTGCCCAGTACAGTCTCATTCAGAAGTTGGCTACCTGATCCCCGTGTGTGAACACAAGGGCCTGGGACACAATATATGAAAGTGACTGTACATCTAGACCATGAAGATCTCTAAAGGACTGTTAGCCCTGGGCCTAGACCATGAAGATCTCTAAGGGCTCTTGGCCGTGTTCCTAGACCATGAAGATCACTAAGGGCTCTTGGCCGTGTTCCTAGACCATGAAGGTCTCTAAGGGCTCTTGGCCGTGTTCCTAGACCATGAAGATCTCTAAGGGCTCTTGGCCGTGTTCCTAGACCATGAAGGTCTCTAAGGGCTCTTGGCCGTGTTCCTAGACCATGAAGATCTCTAAGGGCTCTTGGCCGTGTTCCTAGACCATGAAGATCTCTAAGGGCTCTTGGCCGTGTTCCTAGACCATGAAGATCTCTAAGGGCTCTTGGCCGTGTTCCTAAACCATGAAGATCTCTAAGGGCTATTGGCCGGGTTCCTAGACCATGAAGATCTCTAAGGGCTCTTGGCCGTGTTCCTAGACCGTGGAGGTCTCTAAGGGCTCTTGGCCGTGTTCCTAGACCGTGAAGATCTCTAAGGGCTCTTGGCCGTGTTCCTAGACCATGAAGATCTCTAAGGGCTCTTGGCCTTGTTCCTAGACCATGGAGGTCTCTAAGGGCTCTTGGCCGTGTTCCTAGACCATGAAGATCTCTAAGGGCTCTTGGCCGTGTTCCTAGACCATGAAGATCTCTAAGGGCTCTTGGCCGTGTTCCTAGACCATGAAGATCTCTAAGGGCTCTTGGCCGTGTTCCTAGACCGTGGAGGTCTCTAAGGGCTCTTGGCCGTGTTCCTAGACCATGAAGATCTCTAAGGGCTCTTGGCCGTGTTCCTAGACCATGAAGATCTCTAAGGGCTCTTGGCCGTGTTCCTAGACCGTGAAGATCTCTAAGGGCTCTTGGCCGTGTTCCTAGACCATGAAGATCTCTAAGGGCTCTTGGCTTCCTAGACCATGAAGATCTCTAAGGGTCTTGGCCCTGTGCCTGGAATGATCCCCAGAGTGGTTCTTACGTCATGGTTATGAACACGACGTCACGCGGCGTCCAGGGGAAGAGGCGTCGATCCGTGACGTCATCTCCATGTCCTGGAACAACAGAAAGCGTCGTGAATACAAGCGTCGTTGTGCCGACAAACTGTTGCATCTAAATACCTGCACAGGGAAAGTATCATGCTGCCACTAAAGATAATTAAAGCAGGAAGATGTTTCACATAATGTTAAAATCTGTCTGTGAGAATTTGCGAAATAAATCAAAGTCCCATGTCTCATAATAAACCTCACCAATAGATGTCTCTGATTCATATATGTCTGTCTCTCTCCCACTTATGTTATTGGACTTCAAAACCCTCAAATACAATGTTGCAATGTCTATCTAATACAATTCACAGTTTACCTTGAAGTAGTCCAAGCTAGTAGTCCAGTAATTGGGTGATTATACCCACCACTAATTGCAACAGAAGGTTTCAATACATGAATCGATTCAGAAAAATTTCCGCTACAACATATCCAAAATCGACCAAAATCGCTGTACGGAAAAAGGGGTTTAATTACTTTTTAAGATAATTTCCCATGCTAATTCCATCTTGCAAAAAAGACCTTTTTTAATGTTACTTCGATTTTGACGAAACTTGGCAGAATTGTCACCATCCTAAATGAACACAAATAGCTCTCTTAGCGTTTTCCTCTAAATCTCATCGTTTGGGAAATATGGACCTCGCAAAACGTCAAATTACACTCAAATCGACGAAAACTGACTAAAATATGACTTTTCAATAGCCAATATTTCCCAAATGATGAGATTTAGAGGAATACGCTAAGAGAGCTATTTGTGTTCATTTAGGATGGTGAACAATTCTGCCAAGTTTTGTCAAAATCGAAGTTACATAAAAAAAAGTTTTTTTGCAAGATGGAATTAACATGGGAAATTATCTTAATAAGTCATTAAAACCCTTTTTCCGTACAGCGATTTCGGGCGATTTTTGATATGTTGTAGAGGAAATTTTTCTGAATCGAACGGTACCAAAAACGCTTCTGTTGCAATTAGTGGTGGGTCATGCTGATTTTTTCACTAGAATTACTGGACTATAGTTCTGAAGTTGTTTCAAGTTTCATGGCTCTGGTAATCGTCATTGACTAATTAAAATGTATCTTTTCATATACACAATTTTGAGCTGAATAAAATGCAATTGATCTAATGTAATTTCGTTATGTATTGAGAGAGAAATTTAATAAAATCTAAGCTATCATGGCAAAGAAACTTTTGTTTGCTATTTTTAAATTTTAGCAGGCTATGAAATATTTCATAAGTAAATGCTGGTAGAGATAGTTGAAAACAGCCTATGCACCTTGAAATGTTGAAATACAGCGCTGCCAGAATGATCCTAGAGAGCCTATATATATCATTTCATTTAAGAGAGTCGCCATTCAAATGCTTATCGATGATTGGCTTACAACTTTCCCATTGTTGGGTGACGTCAATGACTGTGCCAAGACGTCACTGCGGCCGCCATGAGTGATCCAACCAATCAGAGCCGTGCCAAGGCAAAAACAGGCTAACAGCTGATATTGTTTATGTGTCATGACGGACTTTTTTGTGATTATGAAGTGCTTTTCTTTTCTTCTTCACGTAATTAAATTGTCACCAGCATTGTGATATCACTATATTCTAATTATTAGTGAAAATAGTTTATGTGAAATTAAGATAGCTTTATTGATCAATACAGAGATTGTTTAGTTTATCAGATTTTACCTCACTTAATAGGTCGTACATAACCAAAACAAGATTTTTCCAGCTGGATAGTAGGAAGTTTTATTATGTTTCTTGGCAATTAATACGATAGGTACCTACCTAGTAGTTAAATGCAAGCTAGGTACTCTTATATTATATTCTTGATTATTTCCTTCCGTAAATTTAAGATGTACCTATGTATGAAAGCAAATAGCAGTTATCCTTCGTCAGGGCAGGATGATAAAGCTGGTACCTACCTATTCCCATCGCAAATTTACCTTTCCTTCAACTTTCATATTAAGGCTGGCTTCTGAGCCTTGAAATCATGCCTGTCTGATCGGCCTTGGGCTGCAAGAACCAGAGTGAGGCCAGGTTTCTGATGAAAAATTTTCCCAAGAAACCGGCCCAAAGGGAAAAATGGTCTTCGTTTGTCAACCGACCTGGATGGAAGCCACAAAACAAGTCATACCTGTGTGGGGTTATTAGGTACTAGTACCTTACAAAATTCTAATTGTCTAAGGAGACATTCTTTCAACACTATGCTTACTTAGAAATGGTTGATTAGTCATTTCAAAGCTTTAACGCTGCCAAAAAATAAATTGAAAGATACCTAATTAGTTAGCAGGTAGGTACCTAACTAATTTGAAGTGAACTTACATAGCTTCATGTAGAAGCTGAGGCGACTAAACGCTCAAATTACAACTTTCGGATCTAGTCTACAATCAATTGGGATCTTTTGAAACCGTTGGCTATCTGATTCATCCATCCCCATGCTGGGAGCGGACAGGAAGCCCGGAGTGCAGTACGCAGACATCGGTGGCATGGACATGCAGAAGCAGGAGATCAGACAGGCCGTGGAGCTGTCGTTAATGCACTACTAGCTGTACAAGCAGATCGGCATCGACTCGCCACGAGGCGTCCTGCATGCGGCAAGACCATGCTGGCCAAGGTATTCACTCATCACACCACCGTCGCGGTCATCCGTGTGATGGGCTCAGAGTTCATGCAGAAGAACTTTGGCAAGGGTCCGCGAATGGTGCGCAACTTGTTCTACCTTGCCAAAGAGAATTCCCCCCCCCCCTCCCCCGATCATCTTCATTGACAAGACTGCGAGTGCGACTAAGTGATTCGACCTGCAGACGGGAGTGGACAGGGAGGTGCAGCGCATCCTGCTTGAACACCTAGATCAGATGGACAGGTTTGATCCGAACACCAACTTCAAGGTTGTGATGGCGATGACTCTATCATTATATTGACAGTATCTACTATAAATTCCAATGTGACAATTAAACTTCTACTTTTGGGCTGAACAAATTCTACTTATTTTCTGCTAAGTAACTAATTATTATTCCATAATCTTATTCAATGATAATTATATTTATTTTGGAAGCCAAACTAAAGTCTACAAATGATTTTGATTTAAATTATACCAGTTTCATATAGGTATCAAAAAAGAAATCATGTGCAGAACTGGAGACAACAATCTCTGTTTCGACGAGAGTAGAAGGTTGGTACCTAGTAGAGGTGACTGTGTGAGTGACTTGAGTCGTGACTCACGAATTAAAGCGTGAGTGTGCACCGTCAGAAAAATGCCGTGCGTGAGCGTGCAATATTTTGACTCGCCCGTGTATCGTGACACAAGGAAAAGTTAGATAATCCAAAAAAATTCCTTGTTCCTGATGTGTTCAACTTGAGCATGCGTGACCAGCAATCTTCCTTGTATATTTTTGTATAGTATGTGTGTGGGTTTTTAGACTTATTTTCTTACACAGATAGTGAAGACTCAGATGTCGAGTCTAGACTCTAGACAATAAGCACACCTAAGCAGTTTCCATCAGGCAAGGGATGTTATGTTTATCTGCAATGCATAGAGTAGGACTTAGAAGCATCTCGGCTTCGCAAATCAGTAGGTACCTATGAGTGTCGTTTCAGCAGGAGACAGCGTTTATCAGGGACCCGAACCTTTATTAATAAAGGTTCCGGTTCCACAATTTTACTTTATAAAGGTTCCGGTTCCGGTTCTTAAACAAATATTCTTAAAGGTTCGGTTCCGGTTCCTGCATAAAGGTTCCGGGTTCCGGTTCTCAAATTTTAAATCAAACTAGATTATAACACTTCAGTATTATGTCAAATTTAATGGAATTATTGGATTTGTAATATGTATGTAATATGCGTACACAGAAGTCACAGGATGGTGCGCAGACTAAATTTCTCAGAGTCAGAAGAGACAGTGGCGGCAATTTTCTCCATAAGACGGCGTAAACATTCATTTTGCCAGAGCTTCATAATTGTCAGCAATGCAGTTCTCATCGCAGTAGTCAGATTCAAAAATTGAAAACTCGAGCATCATTTGAAAATGAAGGAGTTTCAAGAATTAAAAAAAGTCTACAAAAAATACTAATAGAAATTGTATCAAAAAATAAAACTTTTTACAACTTTGCGAATAATATTCTTTGAAAATATCATAATATTAATATCCAAGTGTTAAAAAATTGAATCATACTTGTTTCTTTTATTAAAAGAATGAACCTTTAAGAACCTAATTGATTATAAAGGTTCGAGTTCCGGTTCTTGGGGAAAAAAGTATAACAGTTCCGGTTCCGGTTCTGGTTCCAAAATTATAAAGGTTCATACCGGTTCTAGGTTCCGGTTCGGGTCCCTGGCGTGTATCATGGCTTACTCTAGTAGTGCTCTTTCCAAAAATGTTATTGAACAATTAGCAATAAAAAAATCAGATGGACTAGTGTTAGAAGAACACAGCTCCAGAAAAAGTGAAGTATGGAAAAACTTTAAATTAGGTATTTTTGATCAAAGGTAAACGCGAACCTTTTGCTTATTGTGTGAAGTGTCGGGGTGTGGTTACTTACATGCCTAAAATCGGGACTGGTAGCTTACAAAGACAAAAAAGTGCCAGAGTTCCAATCCAGGCCATCGTTTGGCCTGGATTTGCAGCTAGAACTCCGACACCTTTTGCAAAGGGTGTTTGGTCTCAGCAGCTGTGCGCTTCATAGCAAAAGATTTGCGACCTTCTAAAGCTGTCGATGATTCGGGCTTTCCGAATTGGTTTTGAACAGGTATCTACACAATATTTCTTCTGATGGAGAAAGTAGATTCTTGATGGTCGGACCAAAGGTAAATAGCACTGAACTTGCTGATTGCATAGCTGATAGCTTCCTTTACATTAGTTCCATTCCCCTAGATCCAAAACATCCGTGTATCAAATTAATATCGGTCAATATAGAGTTTGTGCTTGCACTGCCTCGTCATGAATCTAACTACGGCTCTAGTTCAGAACATTGTAAAACTTTTATAAGATAGGTACTAGGTACACTCAGCACAACAAAAATTGATCAGTGAACAAATTTGAATGACTGACTGGTCATGTTCCATAATATGTTCCAAAGCTTGTTATTAATATTATCATTGAAATGTGAGGTCACGTAGAGTGAGACAAGGAGATCACTTGGACTTACTTCTGATGGTGCGATCTAACATTTTTCAGTCAATCAGGTTAGTTGAACGATCAAATTTAGTTGTGCCAAGTGTACCTTACCGTTATTGAGATACTACCTACCTAGTTATTAACAGAGTAGGAACAATGTGTAAAAACTTTTTGTTCAGGTAGGTAAGGTAAATCTATGAAAGAGTAAACACTAAACCTGAACCTAAAAGAGTAGATATACAGTAGATGGCTACAATAGAATTGTGTAGGTAGATTGTTAAACATTACGTTACCTTCAATGAAATAGTGATAACAGAAACTTCTAGGTGCTAGAAGGTAGTCTAGAGCAAAGAGAGTAGGTAATATAGCGGTCTAGAGGTAGAGACTCTGCTAATACTAGACTAGATAGACATAAAAACTAGTAGTGCCTTGATGTTGTTAGTTCTAATATTTAAAGACATGGGTTGTTTATAACTGTTGGGAACCACTGTCCCAGTAATTAGGATATTTTTCACTCAATAAAGTGAGGTTACAGTTTCTACAATTCACTTTTCCAACCTCTTTAAAGAAACAAACTTAAAGCACGAAGATAATTATGAAGGCAGGCAGTAATATAGGTATATATTCAGTTTAAGAAATTAATAAAAAACTTATATACTCTTTGTTTCACAATAAAGAATAGAAACACTAACATGACACTTGAAATGTCAGTTGTCAACGAACTCAAGGACATTTTTGTTTGCTCTTTCTTTGAGTCAAGTTACTCTTTGGCCATGAGTGATGACGACATTACTTGTGTATTATCTTTGAGTTGAAGTTCATTGACATGACGTCACTGGATCATAAATGGCGTCTGCGTGTGCATTGGCGACTCTCTTAGAAGGAAGTGATATATATAGGCTATCTAAATGATCCACAAACACAGAGACATCTATTGGTGAGGTTTATTATGAGACATGGGACTCTATTTTTTTCGCAAATTCTCACAGACAGATTTTAACATTGCAAGAAACATCTTCTTGCTTTAATTATCTTTGCTGCTAGGTACTCTCAAACAAATTATAAATGGTATTTGAGCTAAAATAATTGGCTGCAGGTCAGGTTCTTTGACAATCATTCCTTATTAATATCAATGAAATCAGAGCTCACCTACTAGAGTTAGCTGATGTGTTAGCAAATACTCCATGAGATGTCTACAAACCTTTTTCAGCCAAACCGTTTCTTTCGAATACCGTTTATTATTTGTTGGAGTGTACAACATCGTCTATGCAGAGTTTAGTTCTCGCATTCCAACACTAGCAGGAAACGGTCAATATAATTTACGTGGTTCGCTGTCAATATCTGAAACAGTATCTGTTTCTGTACAATAAAAATCGGTACTCGAAAAGAAAAGGATTGGCTGATTAAGAGGCAAACGGAAGCGAGCGGGAATCGCACGGTTCGTCAGAGCGTTTTTTGAAATTATGTCTTCCCACTAAATAATTTTAAAAAATCAGATAGTAACGACCCATAACAGCTTAATAGACTAAATAATGCCGCACACTGGAGTTCTTTATGACCTCTGGTGCGACCTCAAAGTGTTAAATACGATTATTTTTTATTAATTTACTAAAAATATCGTATTTAACACTTTGAGGTCGCATCGGAGGTAATAATGAACTCCAGTTTGCGGCATTATTTAGTCTATTAGGCTGTAATGGGTCGTTACTATCTGATTTTTTAAAATTATTTAGTGGGAAGAAAAAATTTCAAAAAAACGCTCTGACGAACCGTGCGATTCCCGCTCGCTTCCGTTTGCCTCTTAATGTGTCAAGACAATAATTACTGTAGTATTTTTAATATAATGGATAGAGATGAAGATTTCCCACCCACGCATGAGGTAGGGTTCTTAACTTGAGGTATATTACAATGATTTAGATTTAAAAAAAATGCTATTTCCTCGCCCAAAATTCACTTAAAAGGAGTATAAATTAAAAAAAAGCCCTGCGGGGCGTCTAACGCTTCGTTCTCGCTGGTTAGACATCCGATTTTAGGAAATTTAGAAAGAGAACAGAAATAGACAGCTGTTGCAATTGTTTTCTTTGGGGGGGGGGGGGGGGGGGGGGGGCAGCGCATGATGTTATAATTAGCCTAGGAGCGCCAAACAGTTTAATCCGCCCCTGTAGATTGATTGGTATAAAAGTTATGAATAGCTGAAGCCAGTTGGCTCAGGCTCTTGACTTGACTCCGACGCATCAAGCACGATCCTCTCAGCTGTTCTTATCAGCGTGACGTCAGTCAAAGAATAAAAAAAATACAGTAAATAAAAAAATCATAACATCATAAGAAATCGTATGAAAATCCTCATAGATAATATGAACAGTATCAGGGATGTCTAAATGAAAAGTGCCTACAAGCTATTATTTTTTATTGGGGCTTAACGTCGCACTGTTCTCAGGGGCGGATCTAGCCTCTTGTCATGGGGGGGGGGGGGGGGGCGATTTTGGAAAATATGAAGGGGGTCTAGGGGTATCCCCAGCCACGGGCGTCCGCTGAATTTTTGCCAGGGGGTGAGGATAATGCAAGGAAAACAATTGTCCCACGGGCTAAGGGGGGTGTGGGGGGCGGGCCCCCCATCCTGCCCCGCAGGGCGTTTTTTTGTTTTTGGACACTTTGAAATCAAATTTTGAGACGTTATGAGGTGTATTTTGTTGAACAATTCATTATTTTTTAAGCTTGGACACTTTGGGGTAGTGCCCCCACCTTGCCCCGCAGGGTATTTTTTGGTTTGTTGACACTTCGAAATTAATTTTCTGAGTTTTTTGTTTAGAAAATGAAACTATACGTAAATAACACCACCAAATTTGTATGCTATCCTGACATCCTTGACCCCCAGTCACCCTTGTGGACGCCCATGCTCTCATCCACCAAATGCCTATCGCCAAAGGCGATTTTTAAGGCACTTTTAGAGCAAAGATTAAACCTTGCCAATAAATAAGCCATGATTACGATATTTTTGTAAATTTGACGAAATGAAAAATCAACCTGCTGATCTTAATAGCAGGTGGAGGAGGAATCATGGGGGGGGGGGGGGCGATCGCCCCTTCCGCCCCTCCCTGGATCCGCCCCTGACTGTTCTGCAGCGAGGCTAATGGCGACGGATGAATGATTATGATGATGATTGGGAGATGATGGTGAAGAGTAGGTAAGGATGGAAGGTGGGAAGGAGACGGTCGTGGCCTATTAGTAGGGTACCTTCCCAGCATTTGCCTCGACTGAGGGAATAACACGAAAAACACCAGTCAGGAAGGACGGCCGCGGGAATCAAACCTGGGCCTCCGGAATACAAGTTCAGAGCGTTACCACTCAGCCATACCAGTCCGAACAAGCATTACAAAATTAAATACATAAAGGGTAAATTAGGAATGACGGAAAATTTCTTAATTAAGTTTTCCGACCTATACTCACTGAATTTAAAAGATTTATGGAAAAATATAAAAACACCTTGAAATAAAAATTAAAAAATACATTATAAATATAGAAAAGACTCATAAAAGTACAAAATGGTAAATTCGTACATTCATAAAATCATCAGAGAAAAAATATACTAATAAAAATAAATGAAATCACAAATAAAAGAGTTGCCAGATGTAAAACCGTGTTTCCCCGCTTGGCGTCATTCCTAAGCCGATGGCGCCGGAGAAGAATTTTTGAGAAGAATTTCTTTCTTTGCACTTCACGTTGATTTTATATTAAAGAGAAATATCAATTTATAGCTAAGAACTCAAAAATTATCTTTTATTTTGATATCAACTCAGAAATGATCATTGCAACTGATTTAAAAAAATTTAAAGAAATATACAGAAAATATTAAAATCGGGATAATCTGAAAAGTAAAATATAAATAAGCGTGGGCGTTCACGGGGGGGGGGGGGGGGGGGGGGACGGCAAGGGGACACAAGCCCCCCCCCCCCCCCCTCCCCCCCCTTTTGGTTTTACACAAGGACCGAAAATGGAACGGACAATATGTCAAAAAAAACATATCTTTGTTTTGATAGCCTATTTTGAGGAAAGTGAATACTTAGCTACAACTAAGATATATTTCATGATTCTAAAAAAGTGCAAAAATATTAGGAAGGTACTCATTTACGAAATTAAAGAAAAACGCCTGATCATGGTTTCGTATTTGAACGGAAATGCTTGTAATTGAGTTAAATTAAAATAAAAATCTCCGCATAAATCAGAAAATATTAAGAGTGTACCAATATAGCGAAATAATTGTGATAAGAAATCGCAGTGATTTCATCACCAGGAAGGAAGTATATCCTGTCTTTCGGTTCGCAGTTTCAACCACAAGTCAAGTTCTCGTCAACAGGAAAACCACCAACAGGAAAAGCGGTTTCCCGACTTGAAGGAAGCAACGCGGTTTAACGAGAGTCAACTGCTTATTAGTCGACTATTCCTATTGGCTGCAATAATTTCCTTCGAACTCAGCCGAGCCAATCAACGGTGTTCTTTCTGAGGAGATGATTAGCATCAGCCAATCGGAAGTTGTGTTAGAATGAAGTGGCAATGAGGTGGAAAGCAGGGGTATGTTGTGCAGGGGGGGGGGGGGGGAGGGGGGAGGCTTCCCCACCAACAATCTTAAATCATTAATTAAATTTTAAATAATTAAAATCATTAAAGAAACTGTTCTATGCTAGCTAAATATAGGACCAACAAAATATATTAAAATCAGGGATTGCAAGCGGAACTGAAACCCAATATTTCATATAATATTAATATAAATAATAATAATAAAAAAAATATGTAACAATATTTCATATCATTTGGGTCCCATAACAGTGCCTTTAAATAATTAATTTCTGAATATTTATAATAAAATGCCCTCCAAATTTCAAAATATCTATTTTAAATTGACAGTGTTTCAAATAAATAATCTCTTAATCAATTATGTTCAACATTTCTGCCACAATTATGCAATCAACTGTGACTGTAAGTTACCAAAAGTCGATTTAAAAATAGTTTAAGGATTATTCGATTGGAACACTAAAGAAAAAGTAGCCGGAACCGAAATTATTTTGTATTTCTGTTCATTATTAAAACAGTGTAAATTATCCGCAACAATATTCCTACAGACAATAATGACGTAATAGATCAAGTTGGCTCAGGCAATGCTGGACTTGAACTCCAGAGCTCGTTTCCTGGCGTCCTCAGTCCTGACTGAGGTTTCCCTCAGTCGAGAGGCAAATGATGGGAGGGTTCCGTACATACCGCCCCCTTCCCACCGTCCATTCAATTCAATTATATCGATACCTGAAGGTAGCACAACTGATATCTCATATCTTCCAAATAAGCCTATTTTTGGCAGAGGTATCAATAATCACTATTTACACGATACTGTGAAATATGAACAACTTCTCGTGTCTATATTTTGAGATATTGTAGTTATAAATTCCTATTTTTAACATGTAGTCTTATGTGGGCCATTAAAATTATGACGATTTTTATGCTATTTTTGAGTTTTTAATTTTACTGAGGTTCAACGTTTTTTCAAAAAACTGATTTCTAGATAAATAGTTGGACATTCTATTAGGAAAAAAATTGAAAACAAAACCAACGTGTGCTATTTTAAAAGTTATCAACCAAAAACTAAATGATTTCCCTATACCTCCTCCTGTGTACCTCCTCAGTTTTGTTCATTCTCGGAAGGCAATAAATAGGGGTTGCAAGTATGTATAATGAAATAACCGCAAAACCTCTTATATGCACTTTTATAAATTGTTCAGGAGACACGAAAAACACTTTAAATTTAAATTAATAAATTTTACAATAAAAAAAATATTTTTTTTTAAATAAATTTTACAGGGACATTTTCCAATAGCAAACGATTATGTTTAACATATATTTACATCATAATAAGATGAAAATTAACGAATTCTTCAATTCCTGACGTCTGACCTTAGACAACAATTTCATGACATCAGATACGTGTTTTTTCATGTTATTCCTTGCATTTTTCATAAACGATTTTATGAAAAAAGTGACTTAGAGGAACCCAATCAACCCAAATTTTTGCAACGATATGGAATGATATATTTTCCATTTTTTTGTGTTAAAAAGTCAATTTTAAAAAAGTGCATATAAGAGATTTTGCAGTTAAGGTATCGATATGACAAAATCTCATTGCTTACGAAATTGCAACCGCTTTGAAGCTATAGAATTCCAAAACGGCCCTGACTGAGGTTATTCTCAGTCGAGAGACAAATGATGGGAAGGTTCCCTACTGACCGCCTCCTTCCCACCGTCTGGTGACATTAGTTTAACCGAGTCAAATGAATTTTAGACACTTCTGAGCATGAACACTCAACAAATAAAAATTGGTACTCGAAAAGAAACGGATTGGCTGCTGGTTCCTTGAAATCAATCCTTGTTTTTATCAATGAAATCAGAGCTCACATACTAGAGGTAGATGATGCGTTAACACAGACTTCATGGGATGATGCCATCAAACCAATCATTTTCTTTTCGAGTACCGATTTTTATTGGTTTGAGTGTACGTTCCCAAAAGTCGATTTAAATATAATTTGGATTATTGTCTGAATTTGATGGAACCGATTGGAACCGGAACCGGAACCGATCTTCATTTGGGTTCCAAATACCTACTTTCAAATGTACACGCACCTAGATGATTGACTGATCTATGAGCGGTTTACTGCTTTATTACGACGTTTTTTCTGATTATGTTAAATTGTGTTTTTATGGTGAAATGAGAAATTTGTATTTCTCTGAAAATTTGTTGAATTTCAAGAAGACCGTGGGGCTCATGGGCGTCGGCAATATTTGAAGAGGGGGGGGGGGGGGGCAAGTTGTTAAGGTCAATGGGGGGTCTGGGGGAGGCCCCCGGCATATGCGGGTCCGGGGCGCACAATCCCGGAACATTTTTGGTGAATTTTAGCTAATTCCAAGCATTTTGGTGCGTAAAACAGGTGTTTTGGTCCTATTTCAGCAATATTTTTCAACTTTTTTAGAATCATGAACAGTCAGAAATTAACCCAAATTATTTTAGTTGACGCAAAGTATTCACTTTCCTCGAAAATGGGCAAAGAATATAAATACATGTATTCTATTAGTATATTTTCTTTTCATTATTCGGTGTTTTTGGAAATCAGGGAACCCCCCCCCCCCCCACCCCTGTGGACGCCCATGGTGACCCTCCTAGTTGCCTAAGAGTGCGACGTTAATCACTAAGCTTGCAATGGCTGAGCACTTCCCCCCTCCCCCCTCCCCCCTCCGCTCAGCTGTATTGTTATATAGGAGCGTCACGTTCAGTTCTCAATGACAGTCTCTCACGAGTAACAATGCCAAGCACCATGTGTCTGTTCGCTATCTTGTTCGTCGTGTGCCAGGTTCATGCCCAGGGCAGCGGAGATGTGCAGAGTGACGTCATGTTTCTTGTCACCGTGCACTCCAATGAAACGGGCCACTTGATCACACAGGTAAGACGATATTTTATTTTCGTAGTTGTTCATTTGTTTTTACAATTGCGAGGGAAGGAATTTTCTTAAAAAATTAATTTTTCATTTGTGGAAGGGCAAGCAATACATTTCTATAGTTGTTACAGGTGATTTCATTACATATTTTACAATATGTTTCACCTTTGTAAAATAAATATAAAAATAGTATTTTTAGAATTGCATACCAAAAATAATTAAGACACTTGAACGAAAATTTTATGGAAACAAGTTTTAATTTCTCGACTTATGTTTTTGGATTTATCGGAAAAAGATGTACTTTTCATTAAATTAATATTTGTTAAATCCTATTTTGCCAACTATTCTGCAGACTTCTTTGATGCTGATGTTAACTTATGTGAAGAATGAACAAACACAACAATGTATTGGCTATAAAGTTTATGACTTGATCCATAGAATGCGTGTTGATTAGAATAGTTAAAATAGCTATTATAATTTTTATTTAATTTAATTTTACTTTACTAAAAATCTTGTTTAATAATTATTTATTATGTAATATTAATTGTTTAATATATCAACTAATTTTTTAAATTTTGGTATGTTCTATACTTTATTGCTTTAATTTAATTATTTGATTTGTATTATAAATATTAATTTTTTAAAATCGATTTTAAGTCTCTTTACAAAACAAACTTTATTTTGATAAAAAAAAAGCGAAACTTCCTTTCTTGTGTATTTTTACTTGTTTTTGTGTGTATGAAAAGAGTTTTAATCGATTCTACTCATTTAAATCTGATTTTCTTATTTCTGAGGTTTTATTGGTGTTTTGATTTATTTGATTTGTATTTGACTTTATGACATTTTGATATTTTGCGTAATTTGTGGATTTTTTATTGTGTTTTTTTTTCATGCTTGAGGTACTAGATACTCTTCAAAATAAGTATTATTTTTAAAAATAGGTACTCATTTTTACTTGTTGGTTCTTTGTTACCTGCTCTTTCATTCAAAATTAAAAAAAATACGGCAAAAATCCTATGGGTAGATTTTTATAAATCATTTTTATTTGCGATTTTGTCATGATGATATTTCACAATGTTCAATATTTAACTGTTTTTTCCTAAAATTATGTTAATATGGCAGAACGGTATATTCCAACAGAGACAACGTATAGTAATTTTTGGGATAGAGAGATACTTCTTTTCTATAATTTGTCTTTAAACAGTATGCATGTTTATAAAAGCCAAAAATTCCATATCGTTTTTATTTATGTTTAATAAAAATTGTTTAAATAATATGCTCATTAGGAAAAAATACTGATTTAAATTAAAAATTATTCAATTTTTTTTTATACCCTATTAATGAGAGCAAGATGCTGTCTTTATAGGGTATTTTGGAAGTTACCTACTAGAGCTTATTAGAGTAAAGTATACCTATAAAATTTAGTTTGATTGAATAGATAATTAAAATGGTATAAGATACAAACAAATTAAATAGGTTCATTGTTCATTGTTATTGTTGAGACTGTGTCATTGTTGAGATACCAATGTTAAAAAATTACCATTATTTATTCATTTAAATATCCAAAAAAAATTACCCCAAACATATTTTTTCTTCTTTTAAATCTTTAGTTTAGACATATAGAAAAGAAGTATTGAAAAAAGAATAAATATGAAGATTTTTTTTCCAAAGGTGTACTAGTACATACCTTTGTTAATTATATTCTGTCATTACAATTAGGATTTTTTTTTTCATTTTCATTTAATTATATAGGAAAATAAATGTGTTACGATATTAAATTATGAATAAACAATTATTTGAGGAGCTTCGTATGAAAACGCAGCTACTGTACTTTTGTATATTCTGCGATAATAGCGGAAAACTGGTTCTGAGTTTCAGAAATAGCTGTACTTAGAATAATGAATATAAACTTTTAATTAAATCATTGGAATATCAAGGGTAACTTAGCAAACATTCAGAAGTTGATTTTAGATCCAAAGTGATTCAAAAGTGTATTTTTTAAATATTTTACATACATTATTCCAAATAAGAGAAGAGAACAATCTGTTTTTTTTTTGGTCTGGGGCTTAACGTCGCAGCGAGGCTAATGGCGACGGATGAATGATTATGAGGATGATTGGGAGATGATGATGATGATGATGGTGAGGATGGAAGGTGGGAAGGAGGCGGTCGTGGCCTATAAGTAGGGTACCTTCCCAGCATTTGCCTGTCGACTGAGGGAAAACCACGAAAAAACCCCAGTCAGGAAGGACGGCCGCGGGAATCGAACCCGGGCCTCCGGATTACAAGCTCAGAGCGTTAACCACTCACCCAACCTGAACCATTTGTTTGAAATATTATTAACTCTAATTCTCTCAAAGCAATGATTATCATTAGCAAGGCGATTCAAGAGTGGGTATAATTTAAGGGCAAATTTTGTATACAGATGTTTGTAGAGACGGATATATCCCCATAAAAAAACACTCCGTGTAAAAATACCAGCCAAGTCTCTTTAACTATAAAAAATAGAATAAATCTAAAAATTCAGCACTGAAAAGTAGTGATATCAAAAAATGAGCCAAGTCAAAACTTAATTATAAAAACCAAAATATACTTGGCGCATCGTGTATATAAATAGTATAGAAGCATATGCCAAAAATCAAATGTACCTACCTAATTATATATAATATACCTATAATGCCCTTAAAAACGATGCGCCAAGTATATTTTGGTTTTTAAAATTAAGTTTTGACAATTGGCTCATTTTTTGATATCACTACTTTTCAGTGCTGAATTTTTAGATTTATTCTATTTTTTTATAGTTGAAGAGACTTGGCTGGTATTTTTACACGGAGTGTTTTTTTATGGGGATATCACTTATTTTTTTAGTTTATTTACACAACTTGTAACACACATCGGAGCAACAATGACTAAATACTTTTAAAAAATACGCCATTTCCGAATTGGTTAATACGAAAAATTGTGTTTGGTGCTCAATATACCTAAGCTTAAAGTGATATTCCATGAAGAATTGCGAAAGCTTCGTTCCAATCAGTCCAGCCGTTTTCGAGATATGGTATCACTTCCGGTTTTCAAAATGGCGACTGAAATAACTGCCACCTAGAATTTATTTCTATAAATGTTATGTATCATTATAAGCCTTCTGAATATGTAGTTATTGTAGTAAGAGGTCATTAAAATCTAGATCTTCATTTTCATGACGTCATTTCCGGTTTCGGTAATAGTACATCTCTACTTTAACTACTGATATTCCATATAGACGACCGTCTGAACCATTTGGCGCTAGTTTCATTCCGATCAGTTTAGCCGTTTTCGAGATATGACGTCACTTCCGGTTTCAAAATGGCGACTACCGGTTGGTTTTATAAAAAGGCACCTCAGACGCCAAAAGTGCACATGTGGTAAAAATTTCAGATCGATCGGCTAAGCCGTTTAGGTTGTGGCGGTGATTGCGGTATTTCCTGACCCTCTGAATCATCATAATCATCTAAAGAAGATGAAAGTGATGATATTTCACTGTTTTCACGGCCCTCTAGCTCGCAATTAGTATAGCCTATTGTTCCCAAATTTGGTATATGTGGTGGGGTGGGCCATAGCTCAAAATTAAGATATTTTACAACAATGTGAGATTTTCCAATTTTATGATCCAGTAGGCCGAAAATGCCATGTTGTTGGTTACAGTAAAAGTAGTTAGTCTGGCTCCTCATTTTATTAGGCATTTACGGTATGTTGAGTGAGTGTGAGTGTACAGTACGACTTGGCTGAGTGGAGCGACCGCTCCACTAGATTATCGAATTCAACTCGTTTTTGAAAACCAAAAAATATCCGGGACGATCCAAATAGGTTAACGACTATTCACAGGTAGTGGTTAATTTGTAAAATAATAAGTGGGTGGACGCTCGGCTATTGTTAGGGAAACATACTTGCTTACAAAAACAGTTGGGAGTTGGGGGGGGGGGGGGGAGGGCCCCCCAAAACAATGCGGGTCCGTGGCCAAATCCGTGGCGGGTCCGCGGCGGGTCTAAATACATGTACCTAACTTTATGTGAGGTAGATGCGATCATAGGCGTGCGCAGGAGAAATCATTAGGGGGGGCCAACTTGGGCGCCGGCAGGATTATAATGACAGGGGGTTAAAGTACAAGGAAAAAAAATTGCCACGGGTTAAGGGGGGTGTGGGGGGCGCGCCCCACCTTGCCCCGCAGGTTTTTTTTTGGTTTTTTGACACTTTGAAATCAATTTTGAGACGTTCTGGGAAGCATTTTATTTTTTTTTAAATTTTACCACCTTTTCACCACAATAAGGTGAGGGGGGGGGGGGGGGGGCATGCCCTAAAACCTAGCCTGGCTGAGCGTATGTAGTATTTTGGGCACTTCAAAATGAATTTGAGACGTTTTCAGGTGCATTTTGTTCCCAAAACTTAAAAATATAAATTGATATGAAAGGGTTTTCAGGGGCGAAGCCCCCGAGAAAATATTCTTTGAAGGTCATAAATATTAGAGCAATTTAAATTTTAGGGGAAAACCCTAGAAATTCATGAAAAATCGTGTTTTTGGAAGGTACTTTGTAGGCATTGTTTTCCAAAATTTGTGTTTTTGATCAACCTAGTACTTGAGTCCAGTGATTTGAGCAACTCCAGGCTGCCCCGCAGGGAGATTTTTTTTGATTAAACCCATTTTAAACAAAATTTTGACACTCTGAGGACCACATTTTATAATTTTTTAGTTGAGGCTGACCCATAAGGGGGGGGCCAAGGCCCCCCCCCCCGGCCCCCCCCGTGCGCACGCCTATGGATGCGATGTTCCTTGACAATCAATCCTTGTTATTATCAATGAAATCAGTTTACCTATACTAGAGTTAGATGACGAGTCAGCACAGACTTCATCCATCAAGTAATGTTCAGACAATTCTATTAGTTCTAATCAGTGATGGGACTTTTCAAGATAAAAATATCTATTGTCTAGATAGATTTATATTATAATTATCTAGATAATTTTATAATAAGTTATCTTTATCTGTATCTAGAAAAAAATATACTGATTCCTAATGGAAAATATCTGGTTAAAAAATTTAAAATTCAAAATATGCATTTGTGTGTATGAACGAGCTACCTATACTGTCACATAATATTGTAATCACCTCCATTTAGTTGCATTAGTTGGCTTCTTTTTGGCGGCCCAAATGTTTAAAAACTTTGGTTCCGAATTTGGATTAATTAAATAATAAAAAATATGTTATAGAAGTATTTTATAAACAATTATAACTATAAATAATTTGTATCTATTACCTAGTTGATGTTTTGGAAATGCATATATTATCTTACCTACATAAGTTTTTGACACGTTAATCTATAGATAAAAATAAAATTATCTAATCGTATCACTGGTTCTAATACCGTTTTATGTTTTGTCGAGTATACTTCCAATGCAGCAGCAATATTTTGTCTTAATATTCCGGAACGTAAATATCATAAATAAGAGTTCAGCTGGAGTAAAATACATCATCATCATTTTACGTCCAATACTACTTTCAGTCACGTGGTAGCACTCGAACACCCTTGAAAACAATGTTTGAATATGCGACAAGGAAATCTAAAGTGAAAAGAAGTTATGTTTTGATGGTTTATTTATTGTACGATTTGAATAAGAAAAATACTTTTTAACCATTTTTTTCGGAGATAGAACGTGTTTTAAAGATATTTTTTTTACCAGATATTTATTTTCTTTGCAGCATTTAATTCCACATTTAACTCAAAAACGATTTTTAACCCCACGAACTGGGGGGTTTGGTTTCCCCGGGTCGAGCCCGAGGAGGTTAAAAATACGTTGTACACTCGAACAAATAATAAGCGGTACCTCGAAACAAAAGGATTGTCTGATGAAGGTTTGATGGCATCATCCCATGAAGTCTGTGCTAACTCATCATCTTACTCTAGTAGGTGAGCTCTGATAATCCGTTTTGTGCAAAGTACCGTTTTTCATTGGTTTGAGTGTACACATTTCTTTACATGGGTCGGACCGAGGATTCAACCAGGGGAAATAGTGCAGTGTTAAATCAGCTGACGTAATTATTAATAATTAATGATTTATATTTTAAAAAAATAGTAGTTTTTAACGTCGCACTGTTCTGCAGCTAGGCTAATGGCGACGCATGAATGATTATGATGATGATTGGGAGATGATGATGAAGAATATGTAAGGATGGACGGTGGGAAAGAGGCGGTTAAAATAGGGTACCTTCCCAGCATTTGCCTGTCGACTGAGGGAAAACCACAAAAATAACCCAGTCAGGAAAGACGGCCGCGGGAATCGAAACCGGGCCTCCGGAATACAAGTTCAGAGCGTTACCACTCAGCCAACCTGTTTCATATCATCTATCGATGAAATATTATAAAATTACGCATTATAAATTGATAAAAAAAGTAATGGACCACAAGTCATTATCTTGCTATGTGACGTCATGAATAAAACAGATGACAGAAAGATTCAACTGTCTTTCGCACACACGTTTGATTAGCTCCCTCTCCCACTATGGACAGTGCTGCTCTAGTGTGAGTAAAGAGAACTATATTGACTCCTCCCATCACCATTGGTCCATGTGTACATTTTTCCATCCGCCTAAATCATAGATCTGTAGAAACACTGAGACGTATTTGCATTGTAATAATCAGTTTTTTTTATCGTATCAAATGAATTGCGTAAATAAAAAATGTCAACCAATGTTTTTCCTCTTTTAACAATGAGTTGTTTTCAGGTGACTCAAGATAACGATAACTCTGGCAAATGTGTGTCGACTCTGCCGTCTGTTGAGGTGGAATCTTCGACATCCAGTTGCAGCGCACAGAGCTCCAGACAACATGTCAAGGTCACCATAACAAGTTAGTAACACAGAATAATATGTTACTTAATAATTGGATGTAATTATTAAATTCTAATAGTAATTATTGTATCTCTACTACAGCATGTAACATGATGATTGTATTGTAAGGAGGACAGTCTTAGTTAATGGTTAATGTATACATTTTTACTCAAAAACTCAAATAATTTGCTTTTTGTAATATAATGGGAATATTCAAATTTTGGTTGTGGGGGAGGGGGTCCTAGGACAGACCAACACAATTTTATCAGTAAAACAGCACTTTTTATGAGGAAAATCGACTAAATAAAGCAGTAAACCCTCATATCTCAGTAAATCATCCAGGAAAGTGCACATTTAAAACTGTTAGAATAAAATATTGTACTTGATACACGATATAGTAGTTTTTTTAAAAATAAATCTTAGGGTGGGAAAGCAGCTTAATACACTTTTGAAAATATCAGCACGCCTTGTCCTGTATGGTTGCAATGTTAAATTGAAAGAAAAACTGTAACTTTGAAGTGATATCTCTCGGAAATTAGTCAGCTTGCCTACTTTTTCTTGGCATATTATGGTGCAGAATGCAATTTTCTATATATATGCAGAATTTCGACGATTTCTTAGGAAAGGGGTAATAAGATGGTCCCTTCATAATCCGGTATGTTTTAACCTTGATGAATTATGTCCACAGTACCGCCTCCATCTCCAATCGGACTGCCTGCCACAACGCCTCCTACAAAGACGTACGCGACGCTGTCACCACCTGCTTGTCCTACATTACCACCTGCACCTCAATGTCCCAGCTGTTCCACTTGTCCTTCCTGTCCCACCTCCCCCCCACCCCCGCCAACCACCACAACGCCCTCCCCACATGCCCTCCTGCCTGGATATGAACGCGTGACAGGGCTGGGCTGTTACAAGTATCACACTACCAATACACCATGGCCACGCGCGAAGCAGACTTGTGAAGAGGAAGGAGCACACTTAGTGATACTGAATAGCGAAGAAGAGTCCCAAGCTATAGTCAAGATCATGTTGAGGGACGCG